>CM052702.1:20751473-20781880 GCA_028551405.1 Uromys caudimaculatus | reverse complement strand
GGAAACCCCGTGTCCCCTCCCCCTCCCCGCCTCTGTGAGGGAATTCCTCCTCCCACCTACCCGCCCACCCATTCCCGTATTCCCACCTTGACATTCCCTTTTACTGGGGCCACTAGCACCCTCAGGCCCAAAGTCCTCTCCTTTCTCCCTGGTGGCCATCGAGGTGATTCTTCTGCCTCATATGTAGTCCAAATCATGGATCAATAGACAGAACTCTTTTAAGACCTGAGATCTGACAAAGATTAGTTCCTTGAGCAAATTCTTGCTAGGCTCCTCTAGGCTCTCTTCTTCAGTGGATCACAGCTATGACCTATACAAACCTGGACAGAATCCAGAAGCAGAGTATTTACTTAGCAGGCACAAGGCCATGAATTCCATCCCAAAACTGGAGGTAAAATATAAAGACGTGGGTAAACACTAATATACTCTCTAACAATTTAATGAGCTTTTCATAATAATCTTACTACTCCTACCATTAAAGAATTTGCATACAAAAAAGGGTGGACACCAAAAGCATTTTGCCTTCATTCCAGTCAACTCCTAAAGAAAGTGCATTTGCAGAGAAGCCTGCTATTAGTAAGGCAAATCAGAGAGAACAGATGGTTTCCTAAGCGCCAGTCACCCACAACCTCCTTTTCTAGTGTTTTCTTCTCTGATTCCATGGGAGCCCACATTGATCTCATTCCTTCTTCATCATTTACCATCTCAAACTCCAAATCACCACTAGGGGAAAAAAATCAAATCTGAGTTCAGTTCAAGATAGACCCTCTGCTCTCCTGCGTGAGTATATCACAGATTGAACTTTGTGCTTACGACATTCATGTCTGCCTCTGTTTACTCTTAACAGACTTTGAATGATGACCTCATCTTGGGGCTTTCACAGCAATGGTTATAACTCTGGAAATACCTCCCTGCATCCTTGAGGATAAATCATTTTTTTTCATAAGCATTTTACTTGCATTCAAGCTGGCAGTCAGAAAAAAAAAGATGTACAAGATTTTAAAAGACATTTTTAAAATGCAATTCCTATCTATAAATTATTTCAAGTTTATCAGTGCCTGAGGCGATAGCTAGTATGCCACCAAACCAAACAGGAGACTGCATTTCACAGTGATGTCCCATGTGGTAAAGTGGGAACTGTAGAAGACTCATTTGATTCCCACCAAAGCTGTCTCTGGTCATGCTAAGACAAAGCTTCGTCTCAGAATGTCGAACCCTGGGTCCTTCAGCATGAGGGCTGATGAGGCCGACGAATTGTGCCTGGAGTAAGGAAGTGACCATGGTAACACTGGAGGGGCATTTGCTGTGAGGAGTCACCATATCACAGCATTTACAGGGTCTATCTCATCGATCTTTAAATATCTCTAAAAAGAAACTAACATCAAGGCTGCATTCCTGGTTCGATAAAAAGAAATTGGAACCAGGCATCTTAAAACACGTGCAGAAGTTGAATAACAAAGACTACTCTGCTCCAAAATTCTACTTGGTGACTTCATCCTACTACTGAGACTCGGCATACAGTTTTGCTTTCCCTATCTTTTCAAAATGGCAAGCCCCATTCCTTATGGTCTCCATCTTTTACATTTATTTCTATAATGCTTTTTCAATATAGTTTTTGGTCAGAAATTACAGCCTCAAATACCAGCAGTACAGTTTAAGATACTTTCAGACAAACAATTCCATGTTTGTTCTCTAAAACAACCAATTTTTTAGTTTCTTCCTGCTTTCAACGGCTAGCATTCATTTCAGTTGCCACTGGAGAGTCAGGAGAAAGTGAATAGCAAGGACCATCCTAAGGATGCTGTAGGGACCAACTGGAGACTGCTGGCATGGAGAGGCAGGTGGGAGTAGGGATGCAGCAAAAGACTCTGCTCCCCAATCCAGGCATCCAGGAAACAGCAGAGCCGTAGAAATTGAAGTCTAGGTATAAGGACTGATGGCGTGCAGTACAGTATAAGATGGAAGTGTTGATCACTGTGATTTGATCAATAACTATGGCACACATATACAGAAAAGCCATGCCATATCTTGTAAGAATACATCATTGTACCTTTGATCAAAATGTTCCTTAATGTTTTATGAAACATATTGTATACCAAACTCAGCTGATTATATTGTACCACCAACTGATTATATCTTAAAAAGATAATGCTTATAAGACATCAAACACAATAACCTGATTATTGAAATATTTTTATTTAGATATTATTAATTACCATATCCTAAAATTTGTGTGTATAAAAATGTTATTGTGTGTTCTATTACTTAAAGAAATTGCTAAGTGAAATGTAACTCAACATGAGGACTTAGAGAAGATAAGAATAAGTTCCCTTTATTGTGAAATTACATAGGAGTAAATCTAAAACGCAAGCCAATTCCTACATGTTCTCTTTAATAGACATCTTGAGAGGTTTGGAATGGAAAAATAATAGAAGAATGCAATCTATCCCCGGCAGGTGACCTGAGAACCTGGCCAAAGCATGGATTGTTAGAGTTGTTGAAGGTGAGCATTAAAATTATAAACAAAGGCACAGACATACTTTGTTTTAGTGTGGACACTATTACCATCGCATTAACCCCTGTGTCACCTTTAACTTGCTTATTTCACAACAGTTTTACCTGTGGTTCGATTCATATCAGCCTGAGACCTGCTGGGATATTTCTTAAAGCTCTGCAATGTATTATAGCCTGGGGGTGTGTCACAATGGACATCTTCAGCGCGGACAAGTACACCACCTTCTCTATCAGATCCTATTCATTTTGATTGCTCTACTCAGTCCCATCAACAAAAAGGGGGATGGGAGCAAAGTGATTTTCTTTTTCTGCTGAGCCAATTTTTCTTCATATGCTCAGCAGTGCAGCAAAAGTTAATTCATTCTAAAGCACAAGGATTTCCAGCAACACTGTCAGTATTACTCTGTTGCTTTGCAGCTCTGGCCTAGCCAGTTTATTAGATGAAGGGGAAATACAGATGGGCTGATGAGCAGGGCTGCATTTTGTTATAGTAGAAAAAAGCTACTGAAGGGATTGTCAGGCCTTCTCCCCATCCCACACATAGGCTTCTGCTCAAGTTCAGCAGTTAGCCCTCTTTGTTGTTTTGGCTCACCCTCTTATTAGCTAAGCTAGTCCTAGCTCTTTAACATAAGATAGGGTATATTTCTCCCCAATTAAAATGGGCAAAAAGAAAGTCTAGCAATCATTCTCATTTGGGCTTCAATGGAATTTAAAAGAGTTCAATATGAAGTCTTTAGGGAATGTACTTCTACCAACAGAGTTTTGCACAAGGCAGAGAAAACAAAAAAAGATGCTGCTTTCTGCATCTGAAAATGAATTCATTCATGGCTCCCAAGCAACAGAAAAGAAAAATGCTAAGTGAGCATCTTTTGGACTCTGGAACCTTCCCATTAAAACAAGCATAGCCATTGCCTCCTATGGAGTGTCAAAGAAAGTGTGGCGGGGCCGAACATCTTGTTTCCTCTGCATGGACAGTATAAGAAAACCAATGTGATCTTGTGTAGAATACAGTGATCAGGAGTCAGGACACACAGAGAAACTTCCAGAGACTTCTAGCTAATTAGCAAGATTATTTTTACTGGTAACATGCAATGCAGATAGATCCCTTTCAGTTAATGTGGCATTAATAGGCAAATAATAATTTCAATTTAGAATTATTATTCTGTCCAAGGACCTTTTCTAGATGAAACTAGATGTACGTAGAGAGTGCTCTTTAGCAGTGATTGATGCCCACTATGGTGGGACAGAGCTAGATCACACAATGTATGGAGCTTTTCCACATGTGCAGCCTGGTAGAAAACTGTGATCAGTGTTCAGTGCATTTCATCTCTGTTGCACCTTAGTGCCATAAAGTATGCAATTGTGTTTTGGATGCATTTTTGCCTCCAAAATGTTTATATTCTACAAAAAGCAAACAGATGAAACCATCACAACACCTATTTGTTAGAATAAATCATGCGTGAACATAGTGCTGATAAATTTGGCACATTAATTTTTTATGTGTTTCATGTTTTTGTAGAGGAAATCATGGCTCTCTTGCTTTTGTGGGAATTCTAGTTTCTAGACTCCAAATGAGTTCCAGCACTGAAGAGCTTGTGCTAGTAAATGTCTGGTCAAAGTAAATTTAAGACAAATTAAGAAAATAAAATGATTCAGATTCAAAATAAAATTGTTGACCCATTATCAATATGATACATGTTTATGGTGTCACCAAAAGCATCTTGTAGTAATGACCATTTTGTATACTTTGACATTTGTAACTTTCTACCAGGTCCCAGTTACTCTATGAAATGAATAAGTCTAGACACTTGGCTGGATTCCATATGCAGTAGTCTTGTTATTCTCTGAGTGAAGTTACAGTCATCCATACATTGAATACTGATCGTGTTCTTAAATTTTACCATAGCATAGATAACATGTTTTTTTGAGTTTTCATCATTGTTAGCCATTATCATGCTTTTCTATAACCAAAAGTAGGAAGAAATAACAGCCTATCAATTGACTAAAAAGCAGAACTGTGTCATAGTAAAGGGAAGTGTAAAGTATCTCATATGTGTTTTTTTGATAAATTGTGAGATAGGTGTGGTTTTGTTTGTCTGCATTTTTTAAGTGGCCTATTGTTAACCTAAACCAAGCACATGGCAGAGGCATGATATGACATAAGACACTTGGGCTTCAGAGTGAGAAAAGCCCAGCATGAAACCACAGCTCTAGTGTTTATAACCTTGGTGGCACTAGATAAGATACTGAACCTTTCTGTGACTTGCTTCTGCCAATTGAAAAGCCATTCTAAGAAGAATTTCCTTGTATTTCTTTATTTAAATGATACAGTGTATGAAATTTCTCCCCTTGAAGTAGGAATCTCTTCTACTACAAAAAGGCTCAGCAGTTAAAGGCAACAATGCAGAGAAGACCAAGGTTTTATGCAACAGAAGATAGTTTAGTTCTTGACTAAAGTTAAAATAGATTTAAAAAAAAAAAAAAAAAAAAAAGCAGAAACACAGGAGAAGAGGAGAAGATAATTAAAAGTGAACCAAATCAAAGCAAGCGACTAAGCTGCAAAGCTCCTGAGAAACCTGACTCAATTCTAGGATACTTAAAATAATGATGACTAAGCCTTTTAATATATGCCCACATAGAGCCAAGATTCCCATGTAGAAACATTTAATTTAGAAACTAGGGAAATGCTACAATCTGGATGAGCACAGACCAAGTTATCACAAGAAAATTTATTTCCATACATGAAGTTGGAATAAATCTATTTTAATGAAGGCTCCAATTGTCCTTTCCTAGATCAAACCATATGTAATTTAGAGAATTTTGATGTGCTTCATTTGAAAAACATCTTTAATGTCTCCACACGGCAACTCCCTGAGATAGCACCAGCTTTTGGAACACCCACAAGAGAAGTGAGATTCAAATTAGTCCTCAAGCTGTTCAAATAAGGAGCTACAGCTGAAAGCATTGCAGTTCGACAGGGAGATACATGTATTTTAAAAGTTACTTATATCTACCAGATAAGCCTGACAAAATGAACCAAAAAGCGAAACCCAAATGGATAGTGTGTATTAACGAGTGAATTCTTCTAATCCTGGAAGCAAGACAAGATCACTGGGAAGATAAATAATTCTTGTTCAAATCTGGTGATTTCTGTCACCATTCTTGAAAGTGGTCTCTAAAATATTATTCTTCTTGGGCATGACACAATTTGGATTGAACTGCATTGCCTGATTTGATTAATTTCTAACTGAACCTCCAACTATATCTCCTCCCCTCCCACTTCTGGGACACGCCAGAACTCTATAATCAGAATATTTTGTCCAGCATCCTTAGTGTAAAATGGCTTCTCCTCATTTTCTATTCACGGTTGTCACCACAGTTTAACAAACAGAAGAGCTCTGTGCTGGCATAATTGTCTGACTCAAGCACTCAAAAGTGTAGTTCTGGCTACACTACTAACTTTCAGACATGGTGAATCACTTGACCTTGCTAGTCCGATTCTTGGAGTCAAGGGTTGGCTTGTTCATCTCTAAGGTCCTTTTTTACAGTTATCCTATGATTCTGTAATGTATTTCTAAGCAGTTTGCTTAATCACACAATTACCCAGTAGTCCTCCAGACCTGGAAGGGGATGATTACTTGCCAGGGGCATTGCAGAGGGTATTTGTGAATTAGCAGGAGGTCAGGTTTTAACCTCTGAGATCCTTGAAACTCTGATTCTATTCTGGCTCCTGTATTGGCTGTTTCCTGGCCCAATGTTCTACCCATCAGGAGGACATTGCTTGCTCTTGGAAGCAGCTAGTTTCTAGTTCATTAATGGAGAGATAACAGGCATTAAAATCAAGCTGTTTGAATAAATGATAAATATAAACCATTACCAACTTGTCCTCATACTAAAATAATTGCATACAGAATCATTGTAAAATAATCTTGCCATGAAAAGTAAAGAAAACAGAGGCATCATTTTGGCGCCCCCAAGTGGAGATCTATGATGGTTACAGTTAAATTACACCTTAGAAAGTATTTCAGGGCATCCAGCTAACACACACAGATAGACCTTTGGCACTCTTGCACTTTGCATGTTGTATATATCCTAGAAGGTCTTCTAGAAATTTTGAGTCTCTTCATGAACACTTTGCAGTTATCTAAGAAAGGACAGAGGTATATGACCACCTCCAAGTTAGTCTTCAGACTAACAGGGTTTGAATATCTAAGGAAAAAAAGCATTTCAATGCATTCTCCAGTGATAGATACCTTTAGCATCTCTTCTGTTCATTTGCACCAAATGTCCAGCAATTACTATTAACATTGCTTATTTTGGGCAAACTTTTTGCTTCTTTTTCATTCCTTTTAAACTTCATAGTATTGGTAGATTTTGATATTGGATATTTAAACTTGTGGGTTTTATACAGACTAAATACAATGATATAAATAAATCATAAAACATATGCTAGACCAAGCAATAACTAAGTAAAGCCTCCTATGAGACTCTGCTATAAGAAAGGTAATTTGTTAAGCAAACAACCCTACAACCCAAAGAGTAGCCAATCAGAAGCAGGTTGCTTATACACTAGGCACAAGGACTCCCTTAAAATGTAACAGAAGA
Source organism: Uromys caudimaculatus (assembly GCA_028551405.1). NCBI lineage: Eukaryota > Metazoa > Chordata > Mammalia > Rodentia > Muridae > Uromys > Uromys caudimaculatus. The sequence goes on along the minus strand of CM052702.1, from coordinate 20,774,761 downwards.
TACAACAAAGAAAAAGGGAACCAATACCACAAAGGGTACTCAGCAATTCAGTCAAAATATCCTGAGATATATCTGAGAGAATTGTGTGTTTAAATGATAAATGAAGAGTTCAGACAACTTGATTTCCAGAACACCAGGTCCCTGTGTTCTGGATTAAGATATTCTAGGAAGGTTTGGGGGGGGGATGGAAATTAGAGGAGATAAAGGGGAGTAGTGGGTGATGTTTTATGTTTTTAGGTTAGGAAATCGTGTAAATCATCATAGCATGAAAGTTGGAAGATTTGCTTGAAGAATAACGGATTATACTGAAGCAAAATATTAGAAATTATAAATGGCTATAGATGTTAATTAAAATGAAAGTGTAAGCTATGAGCCACGAAGCAAAACTTTTGGCTTTGATTAATATTCACACCACAAGTGTTTATCTCATAGGCTGGAATTAGTAAGATCACCACACTTTTGTCTCAGCCTTCTTCTCATAGCTGCAACTGCCATCACTAGGCAACCACTCCATTGCCTCCTGCTAAGCACTGTGGGACCTTAGAGTCTGTCTCAATAGCTTTAGCAAACATGATACTTCAACAGGATTGTCTCAAAAGATAAAACCAACTTGTGTCTCCTGCACTAGCTTTGATGGTAAAAGTAGGAAGACCCACACCTAATAAAGGTTGGTAAGAATTAGTCAGAACTGATCCTGCTTGAGACTATGGCCAGCATCCAGTGGTCATTTATCATATCAATTTAGAATTTAGGTGATGTGTGTCTATGTATACTACAATAAGCATTCATAGGGTGGCGGTTGTGTGCCAAGTTAGGTATTACAATCTGGGAGCCGCTAGGAAGGATGAAGTCAATGGAGAGACCAGTTGAAGGCAGAAATGGGATCATGAAAGATGCCGTAAAAGTTAAAGCTGAACTAGTATAGAAGGGAGAAAAGACAAAGACGTGTTCCAAGTAGACAAGAATTCCAAGGGAAGAGTGCACAAAGTGAAAAACTCAATGGGCAAGATGAATTATGGAAAGTGCACACTAATGAGACAGGGAGATAAGGGACAGTCATGAAGAAAACAGGAAAGTGTCGATCACAGAGCTAGAAAAAGACCAAGGAAAAGGAAAGTCTGCATTCTCAGAAGACAATAAGTGAGTTTAAAAAAAAAGGCTGTGGTCTACCATTGGGCATAGTTCTTATGAGAGAATTTATTGGACTGGACAATTAGAACATTACTGGTAACGTGAAGATATGATGTGTTTACATTGCAGAGTTGCAAAGCATAAATAGTCATTAAAATATCAGAGGAAATGGGCATAGAGGTGTCTTCTCTCCAAAACACTTCATGTCCATTCTGACAAGAGAGCCAGTGTGAGGTCGCCAGTGGAGAAGACCAAGGAGAAGGGGCCAGCTGCTGAAAAGTGAGCAGGAATGTGGGTGAGAGCCAGCCAGGGAGTCTTGGAATTAAGGAAAGAACAAGCTGTTGTTCAAGGAGGAAGTAGAGAGACTAGTAATAGCCAAAATCACAAGAAAGGTCATCAGAGAGAATGGCATACTTAACTCTTCTATCAAGTTGTCCTTTTTCATTCTTTTTCATTCTAATCTGATAATTTCATACATGAAGATTTTTTAGTTTTAAAGATCATACAATATATTCTCATCATGCTTTTCCCTTCTGTCCTATCAGATCCTCCCTGCCTCCCTAAATCCACATTCTTTCTTTCTCTCTCTGTCTTTAAAAATCAGTCAAGCAAACAGAAACACACACACACACACACACACACACACACACACAAACGCATATATGCATGCACGCACACACACACACATTAAAAAACCACGAAAATTACAAAACCAGAAATCAAATGATACGATCAAAAGACCAATAAGACAAAATAAATAAACATAAGGTTAAACAAAACATGAGATAAAGTCCTGCAAAAATACCATTGAGTTTGGTTGTGTTGGCCATCTATTTACTACTGGACAGAAGTGTGGTTAATATACCCAGTGAGATTCCATCGGAGAAATTAGTTTTTCTTTTATATTCAGGTGTCAATTGAAGATAGCTTCTTTGTTAGAGGTAGGAGCCCATGACTACTTTGCCATCTGTGTAACTGAACCCTGTCTGACTCTAATCTTTGCAGACTCGGTGTGTGCTGCCATGGTATCTATGAGTTCATAGATGCATTAGCCCTGTTGTGTCTGGAGGAAACACATATGAGTACTGTATTTACATCTTTTCTATCCTACACTACCGTTTCCAACTCCTCCTGTACCCCCACTGCCTCTCAGCTTTATGACTTTTTTAAACTTAAATACATACAAACTTACACACACATACATACAAAGAGAGAGAGAGAGAGAGAGAGAGAGAGATATCTGCTTTTGATGTGGGGTGTGTGTGTGTGTGTGTGTGTGTGTGTGTGTGTGTGTGTATTAACAATTCTGTTTCTTTAGAAAACTCTAATACAAGGTGCTGTAGGGATAATTTGTCAGATAGTATAGGCCTTTGTACACCACAGAAAAATCTTGGGTATTGCTCTATGTTCAGAGACAGTGGTTTGAAATTGATGTCACTTAAATAACAATTGAAAACAATGGAATAAATTATATTTTGATGCTTTTTCTCCAACATGGAAAATGAACCAGTGAGAAATAATGGGGATCACAGGTGGGAAAAGATGAATGTGGTCTAAGGTTGTGATAGTGAAGTTGGAGAGAAAAAAATAGAAACATTTTTTTAAATTAACTTTATCACACCTACTTAAGGATCAACTGTAAGATAGGACAGGATAACTGTTGGATAGAGAGAAAAGCTTTCAGCCTACTATGGTGGGAGGTAGGGTTGTTCCCTAGGAAAAGAAAGACTGGCAAGGAAAGGAAGAAGGAAGAAGCCAGAGATATGCTAAGTGTGAGGCAGACATCATTGAGATAGAGTTTAGTAGAGGAAGTGTCAGAGGAGAGAACATTTAAATAAGGAGCATGCAATCAGGATGACTATTGGGGTGACTGGCAATGAAATCACCAAGACACAATATGCAGAGAAGAGAAGGGCAAAGTGCCCAAGTACCCTCAGCCCATAAGTTAGACACTTGAAGCATTAACAGCTTTGGACTTAAGGCAGTCCCTATCCAGAGCACCTAAGACAGAATCCATGTACCATCACCTCAAGATCCCATTGTAAGAGTGTCACATAGACCTGCTACAGAGTTGTGAGGTTGAAATATCAGCATGAAAAATGTTTAAAATGGGGCTTGGTTTATGTGAACAGCCCAATCCATTTGCTGCTAGCTTTATTATCATGAGACTAAGAAATGAAAGAGAAAACCACAGAGCTAACTGAATGTCCTGCAAGTTGCTGAAAGGGTGACTGGAGTTAAATTTAGTTAGCTCAGGGAAGCCTGACTACTGAACAGTCCCCAAAATACTCCTGGTACTTGCAGACTGGACACACTTTCCCACCTAGACCTGATGAAATGTAAATACTGAAAATTTTCAAGTGCAGAAGGAAACCACCAGAGTACTACTAACTTAATCACCCACTATGTGCAGCTCCTCAAATTACATTCTCACAATAAACAGGTCACAAGCATGTTGGCTTGCATGAGCTTACCAACTAATGAAGTGAGTAGAGTAGGTATGGGCTATAAAGTCTTCTGTGGGACTACGCAAAAATTATTATCAAGCCTGTCCTAGACTCGATCTAATTTGATTTTATACAGAGCAAAAGAAAATGTGTAAAATAGCAGAAGTATGGAAGATGAACAGCAACTAAAGGTAGAAGCCCTTGAAAGATTACAGAGAAAGAGGGAGGGGGTAGAGACAGAGAGACACAGAGAGAGGGATTTTTCTACCAAAGAAAGGAGGCAAATTTCCAATATTGAAATAAAGAATCTCTCCACAATCTATGGTTACTAATTCGTATTTTAGATTTTACTCCTTCTATATATCCAACTATAATGGCTTTATTGAGGCTATTAAAGAAAGCCTGATACCCAAAGGTGTTTTTACATCATAAAGCATCTTAGCACATTATTAGAGTAAATTAGTTAGCAAAAGAATGAGAGATTAATCCTGTAAAGGCCACATCACACTGATTATAAGAGGCCAATAAAACAGAGTTATTTCCTTTAATAGTTAAATGTCACTGAGGGAAATAGACAGCTATACATTTTGCTCTGTAATGGAGAAGTCTTTATTTACTTACTTATTTTCTAGTTCTATTGCTCAAAGTGTCTTTAGAGTTTGTTTACCATGCGATATGGAGTAGCATGGCCCATTCCATGCCACTTTGTGCATGGTGAGACTGAAATGGGTAAGGAGGAAAATCAGACAGACAGCCCCAAAGAAACCAACTATCTCTCCGTCCCATGAAATACACACTGTTTGCAAGAACTTTACTCAGAATCTTGGTGATCAATTTTCTTTCTTCATTTGATTACAAGTAATGAGAGAGATTTGAGCAACTTGTCCAATATTGCAAGTTTCTGGAAGTCTGGGTAGGAGGTAAAAATATGAATTTCTAATCCACTGCTCAAGTCTGTGTCTTGCTGCTTTCTGTTCATCTGCTCAATGACAGTTTAGTGTATATTTAGATTTCTATCTATAATCAGAAACTAAAGATGATTGCAATTTCTTCTATGTCTTAGAAACAGTTCACTTACATCATCATTAAAATAGATTTTAAGATGGGCTCAGGTCTAAGCATCAGGGGGATTGTGTATCAAACCCCTATCACAGCCTTCTGAGATACGTACTTATATTGCCCTCATGCTGGAGATCTGACAGTGGGTGGAGACTCAGTTAACAAGTAGTTGGGGCTCTGGTGATTGAAGAGGAATGACCCCCCCCATAGACTTATGTGTTTGAATGCTTGTCCCATAGGGAATGGCATAATTAGGAGATGTGGCATTGTTGGAATAGATATGATTTTTTTTTGGAGGAGGTGTGTCACTAGGCAGTGGCCTGTGAGGTCTCAGAAGCTCAAGCAATTCACTTCCTGCTGTCTGCTGATCCAGATGTAGAACTCTCAGTTTCTTCTCCAGCACCATGTCTGCCTGCCAGCAGCCATATTTCCCACCATAACAATAATGGACTAAACCCCTGAAACCGTAGGCTAGCCCCAGTTAAATATTTACCTTTATAAGCGTTGCCATGGTAATGGCATTTCTTCACAGCAATAGACACTGTAACTAAGACAGCAGTCAAGGTGAACCCAAGAAGTTTGGCCATGAGCACCAATGTTTTGATCTGCTTCATCCCCCTGCCTCTTTATGGATCATATGAGATAAATTCACTGCGCAGGTTTTTGCACCAACACACTGCACTTGCCTCTGTGGGCTGAAACAAAAATAACAAGATATCATTGAAGTCCTTGAAGAATATCAAAAATGCATAGTTGTGAATTCAACAAATAGTTATCCTGTGAATTCAAATAAGCAGAGGAACAATGATGGATTTTCCCAAGTCAACAAAAACTGACCACATCAGTCTTGGGAAGACAAAGAGCGTGTCTTGTGGTAGTGGGGGTAATGACATCATACTGCTTAAGTTCAGATCCTGAATCCACATGCCTGCTTGTCTAAAGTCAATGGTGATTCAGCCAATCTTTGCCTTGGCTTCTCTATATGCTAAAGAAAGCAATCACTACTGTTTTCTGGAAAGCATTTATGTAGCTTATATAAAAACTTAAAGTGCCCAACACCCAAGAAGCCACTGAGAGTGTGTTAGCTATGATTCTTGAGAGGAGTAGAGGAGGAGGAGGAAAAGAATAGCAACAACTGTAAGCCTGGCCATTGTCACCAATAGGAAGGTCCCTGGTTGTCCCTAACTCTGTAGCTCAGCATAAGGTGAAGTCGGTGGGAATACCTCATTGTCTTGTTTGACTCCCTTTGCACTTTATCACTTGCATTGGTCCTGAAGATATATGAGTATAGAGAGAAGGCCATGTTTACTAATAAGTTTAGGCATCTTCTCAGCTTAGCTTTAGTACCTCCATTTTCTCAATTTCTTCTAGTTTATAATACAAATGCTACATTATATCAGATACCTACCATAACTCTTTTGTATCATTCATTGTCCTAATAGTTATTGGGGACATGGGCAAGCAAATAAGTGATGATAATTGATAGAGAAAGGGTACAAAAACAAACCAAAACCAACTCTTACCTCATTGAACCCTCATAGTCTTAGATATGGCATATAAGTGGTGTTGGAGAATGTGAAGGTTGTTTTTCTAGGCGGCAGATAATTTGGAAAGAGATAAAGATGTAAGGAGCTGTCACAATACTGGGAGATCTTGTTGACATCCATGGTGTCCTCAAGGTATCCTCAAACTTTAGAGAAGACTATGCAGAAAACAAAGCAGTGTCCTCTCAGGAAACACTGAAATAAACTATGCAATGTTCCAGATGAGATGACATTAAAGACTGACTAACAACATCCAAGAAGAAGCTACTTGCTATGCAACTGAGGAAGGGTTTTGTCAGCCACTGGAATTGAAGCATTGAAGAATAGCCAGGATTTGAATATGCAGAGGGGAAGAGACAAGCATATGTTGCTTCTGAAGTCTTGACAGTGCCTACAATTAACTTGAAGACAGATTACTGTCAAGAATACAGACTAGTAATAGTTAGCAACCAGAACAACAGAGACACGCTGGAACTGCCCAGGCAAAACAGGAGCCACAGGTTTTAGGACACAGCTAGTGGCCAGGAAAAAATACTTCACTTTACCCATTAGGAAAAAAACTGACATTGCCATGAGATAAGGTGGTGTACACAGTATTGGAAGGAGACTATGTATTCACAAGTGAAGAAAGTGCCCAGATACAGGATAAAGTCTCCATCAATACCAAATGATGATGCTGAGAAGCATTTCTATCCCACATTTCTTCACCTCCAAAAGGTGAGAGCACATGGGTAAGAATACATGATCTTCAGAATTGTCTATAGCTCTGATTCTTTAAGATTTTATTTTTGTTATTGGGGACAGAGAGTGCAGCCTCTGGAGAAATGGCTAGTGATTAAAAGGGCTTGCTGCTTATGCAAAGGACCAGAGTTTGGTTCCACGTTCAAAGTCACCTGTAATTTCAACTGCAGGGGATCCAGTGCCCTCTTCTGGCTTCCACAGGCACCAGCACTAATGTACACACACACACACACACACACACACACACTTAATTTAAAATAAATTAAATATTAAAAAAAAAATTTGTACTCTTTACAGAAACAGAGACATCAACTCATTTTACCCGACATAGGGTAACTGATTTCCTCAACTCTCTAATTTCTCTTAACTAATGTATCTTTTTGCACTAACATAAAATGTATGCATTCTTGTAAGGAGAAAATGTCATGATCTTCAAAATCACAGAGTAAAATGAAGTATTTAGAATGAAATAGAAAAAATCATTTCTAATTCCATGTAGTTTGTGTGTTAACAGAAGCATATTAGATTATATCCTGGAAAAGAAGTAATTTCTAATATAAACTTGTATTTATAAACTAATAAAGTTAATTTCTTACATATACTAATACTGTTAGAGACAGTATTTGACTTTAACCAAAGCTTGAATAAAGGGGAAAACATAAAGGAGATGGGATAAAACACCTATCTTGCTGAGGAAGCACATAGTATGCCCTTCCAATCAAGCATGTGGCTAGAAGGAGCAGAGGAAACACTAGGGTAGATGCTGCCCCATTGTGTGTTCACAATCTGCATGCTAAGTTCTGCTGTGTTTGTGTACTCGGAGATTGACTGACATTACTTGGTGACACAAATCATTGAAATGCTGGAAAAATTGCTTATGAGCCAACACAATTTCTGCATTATAATAACATGATTCTTCTATTTACTGACTATGAGCTAATTTGCATTAGAGAAACATGAAGAGGAATAGAAAACTCTGTCTGCGCGGGCCCATTTATTTCAGCATATTAACACCGAGTTCATGCATTCATTCACTCATTCATTTCCTCATTCCACCCGCACCATGCACCTTCCATGTGCAAAACGCTGGGTTAAGCTTCAGAGAGGCAAAAACATTGTAAATGACAATAAATGGTTATTTGTTCCAAAGCTTGATCGTCGTTTTTTAGCAATGAATTCCCAGGTCAGAATGTGTAACAATCAGACAGGCTGAGATCATTGTGAGTTGGACACCAGAGCTGTTATCAGGACTCTCCCTGCCACATATGTAATATTCTGAAGTGGACTGAGGTACCTTTTCCCCTTTTCTTGTTAAAGTCGTTCTCTCAGAAACTGATTTGTTTTGTGCTGTTTTCCATTCACATCACGATCCAATCAAACCACAGAATATAGGAAAGATCAGAGTAGTGCAGTCTAGCCATCTACAGTAATTCATAGAATATATGAGGCATTAAAATTTTCATTCCTCATTCCTATAAGAAAGGCTATAAAGGTAACTGAAAATGATGCAGAATATGAATTCATTCCTGAGACAATGATTGTAGCAAGAATAGAGAAAGACATAAACCAACAAACCATTTTTCCCCTAGCCTTAAACCCTTTTTTCAAAAACAGTTCGTGCCTGTGTCAGGTCCACACTTTGACTTTTATCCTTGATCTCTCTGGCTGTGCTCTCATCTAGATGGCACACACACACACACACACACACACACACACACACACACACACACACACACATACAAAGCCCAGAAAACTTTTCAAGTATTGGCTATCTGCATTTTAATCCAATGCAATCTTAAAGTATCCCTACAAGCACACAGGAGAGTGTCTAAGGTCATATGAAGGAAACACAGAAACAATGGGTGGAATAATGAAAACTGTGGCCAGACAATACGCAGGAGGGTGGGAGGCTCATCTGTTCCGTTCCACATTGCAAGATTATTGACACTCTGGCTTGTACTTCCTTCTGTTAGGCATTTTTCTTCTTTAATGTGTGTGTACTTGATTTTGTTAGTCTGTGTGGGGTTTCTGTGTGTGTGCCTCACTGGTCATGTGAAGGTCAGAGGACAACTTCTCACCCCAAAGCTAACTGGCCCTCAATTTTCAAGAGGTTTTCATGCCTGAGGCTCCCGTCTTGCCATCAGGGCATGCAAAGACTACAGATGCATACTCCACTGCAGCTGGCTGTGTTACAAGCATGTCTACACACTGAGCCACCCCTAGGACTAGAACATGATTTATATTTCATTCGTGGTTGTTGCTTTTGCTGTTGTTTAACACAGTAAATCAGTAAATAATGATTCACAGACCAAAACAAACAAACAAACAAACACCTATTTTTTTTTCTACATTCAGGATTTTAGTCAAAGACAATGAGATTAAGTCTTATAGGAAGACACAAGAAAGCAGAATTACATATCTGAACTAGATATGGGGGTAATTGATTAAGAAACTCAAGCACAAATGTTCTTAAAGATCCTTTTGTTTTGTTTTCCTAGCAATACATTGTCTTTTACCTGAATAGAAACTTGGAGAAAATGTTTTTGGCTTTGTCTCAACATTAACAAATTCCATTCTAAAGAAGAAGAAAAAGTATTTTTGAGTTTTGATTTTAAATGAAATTAGTTCCTCAAAGACTGGCAGTCTTGAAAGTGCCTATACTGCATGACCCTCCCTAGCCAGCATGGCAGACATGTTCCAAGTGGGTGGACAAATGACAGCTCTTTGTACAATATGTTACACTTAGAAATGGTAGGACCTTAGTCTTTGGCTGCCTGCCTTTTATTCATTGCTTTCTACCTGCAAAGTCAATGTCCCACGTGATTCATGTTGTTTGTTCAAACTCTACTCAACTGTTGACCAAACTAGTAAATCTCAACTCATTATTTTGTCTCTGTAAGCCACAGCTTCTTTGATTGTAAAGAGAAATGATAAAGCTTTAAGCTTTATAGCTTTATCATGTAAGCTATTAATCTTAAGAATAAATACAGATAACACACATAAAATACTACGTATAATGGGTCCAGGCTCTGAAATGAGGTGGGGTCTCCATACCAGTTCCATCAATGACATCTTGTGAGGGTTTACCAGTTGTCCCTGGTCTCAGTGACCAGTAGTCACTGCAATTCTTGGTGCCTTGGCTGCAAATGGTAGATAATTAAGACATCTCCCTCTTTGGGTTAGTTGTGTTCATTGTTTGCTTGGCATATAATAAAAATTCATCTCATCTGATTTAAAATTTGAAACCCCTGATACCTAGCTGACATGTAAAATGGACAACATTAAAATGTAAAGGTCACATACTACAAATTAAAGCAAACACACAAGAGAAAAATGTGAACCCATGGTTTTGAAGCATTTCTGTTACTGTTGGAGAGAATGGAGACAAAGAAAAATATGACTTGAGAAATTGACTTAGTTAATGGCATAGTACAAGAACTGAAAGAAGACAAAGGGGAAATTTGAAGAAAAACTGGATTGACAAAGACAGAAAGCCTCATAATAAAGTGATTGTTATGAATCAAGCACTCAGTGACAAAGTTAGATCACAAACATTTCCAGAAGAGTCGCTCTGCTCTCAATTATAGCAGTGCTGTGCTGCAGACAGGAGCCCAAAACACTGCGTAGCATAAAGGTGAGCAGCAATGAGCCTCGTCCAGTAAGGAAGTGTATGCCATTATTAATGCTCTTTAGACCTGTCGATATGCCACAATAATTAAAAAATCAGCCAGTTTTCACTCATTGCTGTTATGGTTTATGGCTTTTAAACAGAAAAGCACCCAGCACTCAATGCAGAGTTCGTTCGCTGCCCCTCTGTTATTAGCATCCCATGGACACAAGATGAAATGGGTCTATCCAAGGGATGGGGATACTAAAACCCTATTTAGAGGAAATGGTCATGGGTGCTAATTGGGAACCTCACCTCCTACTAACTACTTTAATAAACTTAAAGTATTATAAAATAGCATTATTTTGAAAAGCAGGGCTGCAGGTAAACTTTTACTTTGATATCATATTAAACAGATTTCCTAAAAACCATATAGCAGATTGACAGACTTAGGAATTAAGCACAGCTTGTCTGGTAAAACTTTAGTTTCAGATGAACATAAATTGCTATCATTGTTATTATTATTATCATCATTGTTTTCATCATCATCATCATTATTATATCTCAAATACTCAACAGACATATTTATGCTAAACAATATTCATTGTTTATATAAAATTCAAATTCCATTTAGGGGAGTCTTATTTTATCTGTCAACCTTCCAAATACCACAAGATTCATATGATCAGCATGTAGTCAGTCTCTCCTAGACCTCTATGTCCAATCCAATAGGTTGTATGTATTATAAAATGGTAGATATTTTTAGTATACATGTATACATATTTACATGCTATGTTAATTGTGCAAAGATCAGGAGACAACATTAGAACATCAGTTCTTGCCTTTCACTGTAGGATCCAGGGATCAAAATCAACTCATTAGGTTTGCATGATAAGTGCCCTTACCTGCTACACCATCTTGCTCACCCATAATTAGATATTTTTGAGCAGGATAATAAAATGATGGAATCTCTAGGATCTATGAAACTTGGATCTAACTCGGAAAATGGTAACAAACAAAAAAATCCACTAAAATCAAAACAAAAACACTGTCTTTGAGTTTAAATTTTAGTTTAGAAAACAACCAATAAATAAAGAACATCGATAAAACAATAATAATGCATGTCGGGTGATGAAACACATTAGGAAAGGGGAAATAAGCTAGAAAATGGCAGCAAGAAAAAGGGCTGGCTTTAGCTGCCATGACGCTATGAAAGTACATTGCAGCAACAATTGAAGAGAGTGAGGCCAATGGCTCCATGGGAACTGGAAAAGAGGGAACCGGACCTAACTGTGGCTGCCAAAACAGCAAAGAGTCCAGAGTGGCAGGAGTTCAGAAGGAGTGAATATCAGCCAGGGAGAAGGATGTTGACACCTGGCAAGTTTCTACATGTGCTGGGTTTCCCCAAAGTGAGACCATTGGAGGAGTTCAAACAAAGAGACACAATGAGTTTGTATTATTTAAGTGCTACAGAGATAAGAGAGGAAGACTACCACAGGCCAACTCATTCATTCAGGAGACTCAGGGGTTTCCCCAGAATGAAAAGTATCTGGACTCCTGCAAACAATACAATAGATTTGAAAACTAGAGAATATGTAATGTGACAGGAAGAGGAGAAGCAGCGATACTAGGATTTGTGGTGTGAGCAACAGAAAAGGTTGGGTTGTCAACTAACATAAGAAAGATTTTAAGTGAGAAAGGCGCAGACATCTCACGGGAAATGCCTTGTACAAAGTTGCTTACATGAGCTTAGAGCACAGAAAGGCAAGGGTTGGAGACAGACACATGTAACTTGGTACAGCAGAAAACTATGAAACTAGAAGAGAGCACCTGGGGAGTAAAAAATGTCCAATAAATGAGCACAGGACATTTGAAGGCAAAAGACGTTTGAAAGCTGATCCAAGATCCACAAGGAAGACAGAGAAGGAACTATGGGGAACACAAGAAGAAACCCAAGGAGAAATGCTAGAGAATACCTTGGCTTACAAGCCTGGTAAAGAAGAGGAAGAGGCTCCTTTTCTTTTTCATTTACATAATTGAAACATCAAAATATTTATGAATTGATAGGAATAGTCCACAGGGCAGAGAAATATGCGCTTGTGATAAGAGAAAAGAAGGAACAGACAACAGAGGAACAAATTTTAATAGAGTCTGATTAAACACGACAACTTCAAATCGTCCCTGTCTTTGTTCTTACAACAGTACAGTAGGCAGATTCTAAATATTTAATAGATAGCATGTGAGTGTACAACTGTGTCAATGAGTAAGTACTCAATAAGATGCTTCTCAACTTCCATTGGGGTTTACAACCCAGCAAGCCCATAAAAAGTTGAAAGTAGGGTAATTCATAAATGCATTTACTACACCTACCCTGCCAAGTAGCCTAGCTTAGTATCCCAGGGCACTGTGGGTTGCTTGTTGTTTCATGCAACTGACAGAAACACAGCTTCCTGCTGACTCTATGAGACATCACAGGACGTTATCATTTTAAGAAAATAACAAAATTCAAAAGCTGAAGTAGTTTCACTGAATATAGATCTGTTTGCACCATCATAAAGCCAAGAAACCATAAGTTGAATCATATTAAGTTGGGCACCATCTGTAAATACATACAAGCATTGTACATGTATACGTTATACATACATATATACAGGGCTGTAGTGGACATGCTGAGATAAATGACAAGCATAAAATATTAGTGGTCTTTTACTAGGCAAGACATTCTCCTCCTGTGTCCTCAAAAACAAAAAAACCATGGTGTCAGGCAAAAGTCACCTCTAAAAGTAACACCAGAATCCAGGTCTTCCTTCATTCCCAGTATCCCCAGTGAGACATGCTTAAACTAGTCAAGATATGTGCCTGTGCAAAGACTATCAACTGAAATTCTCAGGTGAGTGAATAGGGGTGATTTGAAAGCAGCACTGGGGTGACAACTTTGGGCACATAAACAGAAAATTATTATAGTAGAGACTGAGCAAGGAGAAAACTTGTCTTCCCCATTGGTGAGAATCCCCTGTCCTCAGTCACTGGATGCAGAGGCTTGTCTCTCTTGGTGAGTCAACACTCATAGCAAACACAGAAGGCAGGAGAGTGAAGAAGGGTGCAGAGACTAGGGACAGCACTGTTGATCATCCCTGCAGCCATATCCCATGGAGCAAATAAAACAAGGCCTTTATTGAAAAAATATAACCATATTTATATGACAAAGACATTCTCACATGCAGAAGCAGTCACATTCCACAGCATATTCAATCAGAGATCATGTTTCCTCGTGTGCTGCATATTCAAAACCTTTAAGACAGAAACACCTCTAGGCTTCTTACTAGAGGTTTCCTAAAGGGTGAATATCAGGGAGTCCTTCATTTGGGCTGATTTCTTGCAGGGTAGGAAGGCTTACTTGGAATAACTAATCACAGCACTCAGGAGGTAGAGACTGGAGGATCAGTATTTTAAGGTCATTTTCAACCACACAGTGAGTTCAAGACTAGTTTTGAATACATGTAAACCCGTCTCAAGAAAAGAAAACAAATGAACAAAAACCTGAACAAAACAACGCTGTTAGGTTATGTAAAGCAATGTCCCACCTATCACAAGCATAGGTAATTGTAAGAAAAAGCATCTGCCTAGCAGGTGACATCGTCAAGAACATGTAATTTCTAAATCCACAGGCATTACATATAAACAAATAAGGACAGATCAGAAGTTTACAGTATCTCCAGGACATGAACTTGAACAGTGAAATCTTGCCTTTCAGTTGGCTATTAATTATGACTTAAATGAGTAGAGCCTTGTAAACCAAAAGAAACTTGCGGCAGTTTGGGAACATTTAAATATACAATACACTCTGAAATAAATTCTAACCCATTTGGATACAGGGATAATTTCCCAGGGAAAGAATGCACCCTGTCTGGCAACTTATAATGAGAATATCAGTTCCTATACATTGTTAGATAATTTATTAGTTTTGAGTTGAACAAATTACACAGGCTTGGAGCAAGTCATTCCATTTTCTTTCCTCATTATATTTAGCTTAGTTTGTGCCATCTCTGATATTAGCAATCATATTTCCAATAGAATTTGAGCAGCATTATTTCAATTTCAATGAGCAAACAAGTGACATAACCATTCTTGGCTGCAGTATAATCTTCTTAGCTTTAATTATTGTTCCCTGGAATACTGTATCTTTCTAGCTTCTGGATTTTTTAAAAATATCTTTCTATTTTCTATTCTAAAGCAGTTCCTTTTAGTTGCAAAGGAAAATGGTACTTACATATATGTCATTCGTTTGAAACTGTACTTTATCATTTCAATGGTTATTGTATCCAACCCATTAGGTATTGGAATATAATATTGTACAATCATAAAAGAAACAGAGTTTTAGAAAGTCACAGAGATGACATAAATCATCAAGTAGATGAATTTTGAATCAAACATTAAAAACAGTAGAAACTATGAAATAGGTCTCTCTTTTTTGTTAAATTTTGGATGGTAAAGGAATAGTTAGTTCTATTTGGGGCTCCTTCATCTAAGAGAGATATGAATCACTCTGTGATGATTAATGTCCAAGCATCTTGGGATAATAAATAATGCCTTGCTTTAATAATGATTTTCTGCCAAGCCAGAGACAGCAAGTAGGGTCCAGCTGCCCTGCCAGCTCTTGTTGTTTAGTAAGACCTGACCTAACTTTGCACAGGGGCTCTTGCAGCTGCACTGGGATGCAGCAAGGCACTAGTAATGCTTTCCAGGAGTAAGGATGAAGGCAGCCTGCAGCTCTGTGTCTCCTGGGACTAGAAGAGACAAGGGAAGCTGTGGCAACTCAGTTCAAATCCATGCTCTGTCTCTAAACACATCCTAAACGCTTACACTGCATTTCACCTGCCTTACGGTTCAAAAGCATCTACTTCCAATTGCTATGTGATTGTATGATTATGGTGTTATATTTTTATGCCAAATGTCTAATAAATGTTGACAATGTGATTAAGTACATCAGCAAGTTGTTCAGGTGTCTGTGAAGCTAACTAAGGAAGAGCAAATTGATTTTGCCTTTTGCAGGGCTGAATATCAGATCTGGGACTTTGCACACAAGAAAGGGCTCTTCCTAAGTTATATCTCCAGCCCAGAAAGACTGAATTTTGAAAATAAAGGTGAGTACCTTGATAAGAAGAGACAATGGGCCTCTTCTGAAAGTCCATTAAAGAAGAACAGACTTTTATCTGTGTTGCAGAGGGAGAAAGGCAAAGGAGAAAGGGAGTATAGTAGCGTTAGCAAAGTAGAAAAACTACAAAAAGCAGCCCTGGCAGTCTGTTTATGACAATTCTGTACATTCTGCTCTCTTCCCTTGTCTGTCGTAGGCTACTGCTCTGTTGCAGATGTGGGAAATGGTGTGCTGTCTTTGAGAACTGGCTAGAACAAATTAGGAAATGTTAGAATTTATTCAAGTCTTTATCAGCTAATATTGGCACCTAGCTAAGAAGACACTCAAAGGAGTCTGTATAGGGCTCAGTCAAGATTTCTTTTCACATATACACATACACAAATGTATATGTGTTGTTCATATACCATTAATGAATTATTTCTGATTTTAGATACCATATATAATATACACATGCATTACTCAACCCACACCCCCACATTATAAAGCTGAAGAAGCTAATAACTAATGATGCAATACTTCTGCTAAGAATGTCATTGTTTTAAAACCAGCATTTGAATCCACAGCTGTCAATTTCTTGATATCTAATAATCTTATTGTGAGAACAGTTCAGCATTCAAGATTTGTTCAAACTTTAGCTCCCCTGCGTTCCTAAAATGTTCTTGTCTGTAAATGCAATTTCCAGAAGGCCTGGAGGCCAAGCTCACACTTCTGGTGGCTAACTACTTCTAAGTCTGGACTACATATACATTAGCCACACTTTGGTTTTACCTTTCTTAGGACTCACATCTACCCATAAATCTAGTGCTTGAGATGTCTATATTGCTGCAAGTTGCCATTTTTATGTGTGTATCACCTTTCTCTTATCCTTCTTTTGTAGAAAAATAGTTATTATACAATCAACATTCCCATGAACACTTGTCTGCAGCTTCATTAAGGTAGACTTACTGGGTCAAACATCATGAAATTCTTAGGCTTTGAAATCTGATGACAAATATTCTGAAAATATCCTGGGTTCATTGTTTTGGTATGAGCTATGCCTATGACCACTGGTTTTATTGCATACATCAGCACGCATTATCTGACTTTAAATCTTTCCAATTTGACAAATAAAATACTATAGCTTTTTTACTCCTTGCATTCATTTAAATAATCATGTATATAGTTCAATATTTTGTATATTTAGTTTTATATTTATATATCGTGTTTTGTAAATTCCGATTACTCATGTAATTTGAAATCTCAGATTTCAATTTGTCACTATTCATAACGTGTTTACAATTACAGTAATTGAGAACAAGTATAATTTATAAATTAGATGTTTCTAAGATTTTATGTAAATATATCATTATATAAATATAAATTTAAAACTACAAATACAGTTTGTGTTAAGTGGTTGTGCTGTTGATGTGAAAAATCAAAAATCAGACAATGAAAAGTCCCATTGTATGAGGTCAGTAAAAACTTGTAAGTATTTGGAGTAAAAATTGGAACCATGGAAGGAGAGGTAGCCTGCGAGGGGCCCTCAAGTAGGGGATCTGGAACAGAATCTTCTTGGGAAAGTCTATGAAGCTTGGAAGTTCCCTGGGTAAAAGGACCTTGATGTACATTACAACTTCTCTTAGTCTTAAGTGAGGGCTCCTAGAGATGATTGACCATCACTTCCTAGGGACTCAGCAAAGTGATGCAGAAACTGTTAGAAATAGGGCCATGAGCCGGGCAGTGGTGGCACATGCCTTTAATCCCAGCACTTGGGAGGCAGAGGCAGGCGGATTTCTGAGTTTAAGGCCAGCCTGGTCTACAGAGTGAGTTCCAGGGCAGCCAGAGCTATATAGAAAAACCCTGTTTCAAAAAACGAAAGAGAGAGAGAGAGAGAGAGAGAGAGAGAGAGAGAGAGAGAGAGAGAGAGAGGGAGCCATGTATATTCAAATGGCCAGCAAAAAGCATAATGATCGTGCCTCAACATGCTCCAGGTATATGGCTTGTGAATTGAGAAGACTCTTTCCAGTCTAAGGAATACATGAGTCTTCTTCCCAAAGACAAAATACCAATTTACTGTCAGTTTCAATTTTCTTATATCTAATTGCTTTGAAGATGTTTTTCCTTGGCTAATTATTTTCTACATTCTGTTTAAAATAATGCAATATTATGTGACACTATTCCTGAAGAGACTTGAACAAATATTCACATATCCCACATAAGGAACAGATGACAAGCCAAAGTAAGTTTATCTCCCAAAGTCCAATTTGGAGAACAAATGGGATTTACTGGGCTGACTTACATGATTTGGGAGAGGAGTTCCTTACAAGAGGAATGACTCAAAGAAAGCTGTATTTCTCAAAGACTACCTTATTATTGGTGATACCTCAAAAAACTTGGAGCCTAGGGCTCACTGTGTGACTTGCAGGAAGCTCAAAAATTGAAGAGAATCTTTTAGGCAGCTCAGCTGTTCTCTCTTCCAGGCAGTTTGGTTGGTCTCTGTTGCTTCTGGAAAGCTGTGCTGATCTCAGGATTCTCAGCAATCCACTCTGCTTATGTAACCTTGATGAGGGAGGAGACTTGCACATTTTATCAGCTTCGGGGACTTTCTGAAGCTTGTAAGTTGTTTACTTCTTGAGACTTAATGAATCTCTTTTATAATCCCCTGAGTCATAACAAGCATCCTCTCGAACTTTCCTGGCCTTAATGAGCTTTGTAGGAAATTGCTATGCAGCATACACATAAATATGCTCTCTGCGTCCTGGACAGAGATACATAGTTTACATGGATTATTTCATTAATTTTCTCAGCAACTCTCTAAGGAAATTACTATTACCATCTCAAATTTTGTTTTGGGTAGACTGAGCCTTGGCAATTAAATAAACTTTAAAACTGTCATTTGCTCCATCAGTGTAGCTTTGAGCTCTGCCCTTAACCAAATAAATCAGTTATTTGCTGAAGTGTTAACCTCTCCTACTTTCTGCCATGGTTCCCTGACTCTCAGAGCTGACAGTACTCAATGATATTGTTTTATCCTCTATCCACGCACATTCGTAGATACACATACATGCATACTCAGATAGCTTTGAGTACTCTGACTTCCTTCCTCCTGTCCTATTCTCTTTCCCTTATAACATTTGTTGTTTCAGTGTGGTTGTTCATTTATGACACACGGTCTCACATTGTACTATAGACTGGCCTGGAACTTAGTATATAGCTCGTGCTGTCCTTAAGCTCAGGCCAACCCCCCTACTTCAATCTCCCACATGCTGGGGTTATACATACAAACTAGAGTTGTTCTTGTAGTCCTCTAACCTTAACATATAGAATGACTGTCAATCAATCTCAGCCCCTGCAGTTATATTGTGAGAATTGTACCATCCATAACTGTTTAACAGAATGCAAAATCTGAACACTGGGTGATGGGAAAGGAAAGCAGACTGGAGCAACTGCACTCCAGTTGGAACGAAGAGCCATGGATCTTAGCATTGGTGGCCGGATCATAAAATAGATAGGAACAACCACATTCAAGCAGTTGAGGTGGACCTATGGACAAAAGAGCCATGGACAGTGCTCTCTCTCTCTTTCGCAGAAAGGGTGTAATATATTAGAAAAGAGAATACTATTTTTCCAGATTCTTTCCAGTGAACAAGACAGTCTATTTTAGTTGTGGTTTCAGACCTTAATCTACAGATATTTGTTTATTCCACAACTCCATAGTCTCTGGAAAGAGAAAAGGTTGTATTTTCACATTGTGACTTATCATGTTTTCATATATCAGAATTCTAGATCTTCAAAGCTTCATGAGTATTTCACTGGGAATCCAGAAGAATGTACAATGGGGCAGCAAGGTAGATACCACTGTGTGAGTCTCAAGCTCTCCTTGCCTAAGCTAGTCAGGAGTCTATCAAGATGCATTTTAAATGAACTCCTTGAGTGTTAAAGATCCCTTGTCCCTCCATCGGATTCCAGTCCCGAGTCCTCTAGAACCTTGAAAAGGTCCTTTTATTACCCTATTCTAGAGTTCAAAAGCAACTAAAAGTGTATATTTATTTTGATTTCTACAAAATAGTTTCAACACTGAAAACCTAGCTTCCTCGTGTGATTGCTACTCGATTTGAAGTCATTTTTAGAGATGGTAAAAGTATTTTTTTAATCTCAACTAAAGTGCAGTCTTCACTGCATATGAATGTCCTTAGAATCTTCATGATTAGTTTAAATGCATACACTGAGAATTTTAGAATTGGGAATCACTATACTGGCTATACTTTGGTTGATGCTTTGGTTAATGTAGTGCTCAATGTTTCAATCATAGATTATGTTTTCCATGTCTCTGGCTTATTTTTTTCATTGAGATTTTCACTGAATCATTCTCAGTTAATTTTTAAAGCATATTTT
This sequence comes from Uromys caudimaculatus, assembly GCA_028551405.1. Classification (NCBI taxonomy): domain Eukaryota; kingdom Metazoa; phylum Chordata; class Mammalia; order Rodentia; family Muridae; genus Uromys; species Uromys caudimaculatus. The sequence goes on along the minus strand of CM052702.1, from coordinate 20,754,703 downwards.
TACATATTTCTAAAGTCATAGAATACATTCTAAAATAAACTTCCAAAAATATATGGGTTCATATTTAAGCATTTGTAATTAAAGATATGTTTTATATAATTTTTAAACTTTAATAAGATTGCATTAGTAACTATTGTTATTCAATTCACACCCAACATCTTTCCTTACCTAAATTAAAACCTTATTGGGGGCATTCATTCAAGCCGTAAGTGTTTTCTCTAGTGAACTGCCAATTCATTTCCCCCACAGCACGTTCTAATTTGTTCTTGTAGTGGTTTATAGATGCATATGGAGACCAACTGTGGTTATGTTTTGAGATTTTTCTCTACAAAACATGGTAATTGCTTTTGTTTTGCTGATTGCTCTTCAAGACAGTTTCGAACCTTTTCAACTTTTTCTTTATCCCCCAGGTTTTTAATTGCAGACCCTCTTCTGTTTTGTCAGGTGGATTTCTCAGGATGAGCTCATTGGATATGGCTGCTTAATATGTCCAGACAGTCTATGATCTTTAGGAAGTATTAGCCCCTTGATCATAGCTGACAAATTGTTCCCAGGTATCAGATATCATCAGACTTGTTTTTTCCATAGTGCTATGAACACAAAAGCAGAAGTGGCATAAAAGGTAACAAGCCTTTTGTAACATAAAAGAGAAAGCGGGATTGGCATATTCTTTGCTTAGGCTCTCTTCTGGGTGGGGAGAGGGAATGTAGAGGCAGAAGATGCAACAATACAAGCATCTTTCTGATTGATTAAAGTAGTGAAGTGTGTTCTTCGGTTCATAAATAATGCTCTATTACTTTTCTTCAAAGACAACTAAACCTTGACAGACTGACCTTTTCCAGGGCCCGAGTTGTTTCAATGCCATAAATTATACTGTAAAATGAGTGGAGATGCAACTGAGGAGTGTGTGACAAAATAAGATTAAAGATTACTGCACACAAAAGATTGTTGTTTTATTAATGGATTCCTGTCAATGGGTGAAAAATTCTCAGTCTTCCACTGGATCCTGAGATCATGTAAGGTGGAGAATATGAAGGGCATTGTCTAAGAGCTACACATATCCAAACAGCAATCTTCCAATTAGTAGTTTCTCCCTCCTGAATTGCATTGTCTCCTGAAACAAATGTTGCTTTTGTAGGAGACTGTACCACCCACTGTCGTTTACTCTCAGAGGCTGGCTTCTGTGGGACACATTGACTAGCTCCCTCATTATGAATACACATTTTGAGATTAGAGGAAACGTTTTGCAGAACAGAAGCTTCTATGTCGTCTTCATCAGGGTGCTGAGAACTGCCAAGCAAGAGAGCATATGGTAATGTAGTAATTCTGAAACCATTAATTTATCTGGTGAGCATTCAATCTGACAAAGCCATCCATGTCACTTAAAAAAAAATAACCACATGGCAAGTGAAGCTGTGAGCATGGTCCTGTCATTCTCTTTCAGTACAGATTTCTAATTTTATGAATTACAAAAAAAAACTTCTCTAACAACATTTAAACTCCAATGAAGGTTATATCATGTCTACTTAAAGGACTGGGCATGTGATCATGCATGTTGAGAACTGTTAGAATCTAAATGCATACAATAGATTATTTCTTCTCATTTTTCCTTGGATCATTTTGGCTGTTGTTTTAATTATCCCTGCCCAATTTGTCATTAAAAGTAAGACTGTATGTTTAAAACACTTTCTATGGACTCCCTGCAAGTGTAACTGCAATCATAAACAAACAAGCAAACAAATGAATCAAAGTATGTAGACCATGTTAGCAAAACAGAGTGAAAAAGAGAACAAGAAAGAAAAGGGAGGCTTTACAAAGTATCATGAAATATATTTCAAATGATAAATTTCAATTCTAAAATCCATACAGGATTTAAGGCCCTTTATCATGTGGCAGACACAATGAATTAACACAGAACTGGAAAATAAAACGTCATCCCATAGAATTGAATTAAGGTTTTCAAAACTTTACTTGGCATTGGCTGTAGGATGGCACACTTCAGCAGTACACAGCTCCTTGTTAGATGGGGCATACGCTCAGCGTGGCATGCTGCTATAAATCATGCCTTGTCACCGAGAAAAATAGATACACTGGCTCTGCACTGCTTTGTCACTCGTTATAACGAGAAACAGGGTATCAGTGCTTCCTTCATTAGAGTAAGAACAAGAATGGATGCCTTAATCCACACACACCATTGTAAAGATGGGTGTCAGGAAGTCAACTGACAAAACAATGAGATTAATGTGCCAACGAGCATCCATCTACTTCCCAGAAAAACACAAAATTCTGGTTAATGCACATGGAGGGACATAATACGTGCGGCAATGTTTGCATGTCTTTTCTTTTTGTAGAGAAAACAATGCTTTTTATCTATTCTCTCCAGTATGATGTCTGTTTACATAGTGTGTAAACTGTGTGAGGAGTGATCCACGTGTTCTAATTTTGCACTGGTCATAGAACAAATCAAAGACTATATTAAATCATATGGGTTTTATACCCTGATTTATCTTGGGGGGGCAATATAAATATATAGATCCTGTGTTGTTCCCATACCTTCTGAATTCTTCTAGAATATTTAACAGGGTGTGATATTTTTACCCTACAAGATATCAAGCAGAGAAAGGAATAGCATGTATTAAGAATATTCACATTCTAATTGCACTTAGAAAACACCCATGGTGGTGCACACTGTAATCTAGAGGTCATGAGGCAGGAACAGACTAATAATAATAATAATGATGATAATGGAGGATCAACATTCAAGCTCATCCTTGGCAGTGTAGTGAGTTTTAACTAGCCTGGGATACATGAAACTCTGTAAGATATAGAGAGAAGAGAAGGGAAGGGGAAAGGATGGGAGGAGAAAGGGGAAGAGAAGAAGTAAAGGAAGTGAAGAGAGGAGTGGACAGGGAGAACCATACTGTATAAGCCAGAACAACAGTGATTTCAAACTCAGACACCAAGTTTCTGTGCATCTGTTATCTTAGCATCTAATGACTTATATTGAATGTCATAAAATTTTTCTATAACAGGTCCTCATCTGAGCTAGCCTTTTGCCTTTACCATAAAAAAGGGACTTCCTGATAGCAGGGGCAACGCGTCCCCAGAGCTCACTGACTCTGCCCGCTTTATGCGGGCCACAGAGACTGACGGCCAGCAGCTTCCGGCGACGGCCGGAAACCTCAGCTTGGGCCACAGGGCCCCACAGCTAATCAGCGCCGGGACAAAGA
>CM052702.1:20659636-20750973 GCA_028551405.1 Uromys caudimaculatus | reverse complement strand
AATTTCTTGGTCACAATACTTAAAAGCTCAAATAAGCATCCCTTGAGATGAAATTTTCAAGAAGATGAAAGGAAAATATGAAAACAATGATGTCTTTGTCATCTCCAACTCTTTAGGGAAGAAACTATTTCAAGGAAAAAGAGAAGTCATTATTTTTAAAATTATGGAGAAAATTTTTCCTGTGTTATTTGCTGCACTTTGCAAATATTCCATGCTGCCTTCTCTACCCAGGCCCATTTAAAGTAAAGTCCTATCCTCTGCATAAAATCCTTGAATCAATGCTTTGCTAGGTTTGTAAGGTGCTTGCTAATCTATACCACTTTCTTGATTGTATTCGAGAATCACAAGATGTTAAATCTTCCTGTAGATACTTTGTGAGGAAAATTGCCATCATTATAATCATTAAAATAACTCTTGTGATAAAAAGTAATTATAAGTGATGTTGTAACTGGGTGTGAATTTTGTCATTTGCCCACCCAGAAACTTAAGATAGTTCTCTAACAAGTGATCTGATTTTGCCATTAAGGGAAACAAAAAATATCCAATTACCCAGCTGTTTGTCTATAATTTATGAAGAACATTGAAAGCTCTTGTCTTTTCATTTGGGTCAAATCTAGCGTTATTGTTGTCAAACAACTAAAATATTGGGGTTTTTTTTCCATCAGAAATCTATACGTAATTATAAAAAGTGAAACTTGTAGACCAAAAGGAAGTATTTTAAGTAACACAAATGACACAGAATCGTCTAATAAGAATAGTTTGCTAAAATAGGTGCTTCTGCACATATTTTACCTTTGTAGAAAGTAAAATGTCATTAGTAAATATATGCCAGGTTTGTATCAATCATTTTTGAATGCTCCATTATAACAATTGTAACTTTTAATTATCTTGAGCTATAAATCCAACACTTTTGCCATTATTACAACACAATCCTCTCACCTCAGTCCCTGGGGTTCTGGGATTACAGGGTGGGATTACACTCAGCCCATGTTTTCGGTGGCGGCGGGACTGGTGCATGTCTTTGTGAGTGTGTGTGAATGTGTGCCAGGGTGAATGTGGTTAGTGTGTTTGTGGTACTGGAAATTGAGCTCAAGAGCTTGAGAATGTAGGTCTGGAATTCCGCTAACTTGTATTTCAAGCCCTATCCTTTTAATAATCTTTCAGATATGGTTTTTGTTAAAGTTTTACATAGTAAGTTCATTTTCTATAGGTGCATACATGAAATATAAAGTAGAGCAATATTCTTAAATTTTTCATTCATAACGGTCAACTCATATAGTAGTGTATAGCATCTTAATCCACAGTCATAAGGCCTTCCATCCCATACATGTAAACACACACAGAAACATACACACACACATACACACACACACACACACACACACACACTCATCACACACATACACTCATCATATAAACACACACACACATACACATGTATGCACCACACATTACACTAATTTCTTCTGGGAATCAATAAAAAGAAATAAAAGGGTATTATATAAGCTTATGATGAATAAAATATTGATGCACTGAAACTAGATTGAAATAGTAAATATTTTGTTTGGATGAACAAATAAGAGCTTGCCCTGATTAGGTCTGTCACATGTAATATAACTGACCAAACTTAGTATTTACAGAATTGGTTTGGAAGAAAATTGCTTCTGCCAAGTTTCCTTTAGTATAAAATGCAAAGAATTTTTATAAGATGCACACAGTCTTTTTTTCCCCTTCCACTCTCCTTTCCTCCTTCCTCCCTCCCTCTGTCTTTCCCTTTCTTTGCCTCTCTCTTGTATGCCCGATAGCCCAATTTCACAGAAAACTGAAATCGTCCAACCTGAGTTCTTAAAATATCTTCAAATTTCCTTTGATTAATCTGAAACACAGGCACTATAAGGAGCAAGCGCATTATAAAGTGATAAATGCTTCTGTCTGTTATGAGACAAATTCTATGAGGAATAAGCAAGAATAAGCACAAATCTTGTTGTTTTTAGAACCTGCTGAGATGACGCTTCCCAGTGGCAGATCCAGGAGAAGTGTGCAGCAGGATAAATGTTCTATTTTCTTTCTTGTACCTGGAGAATATGTTCATTGAATAGGTGACTTCATCATTTTCTTCCATTGTTTGTAAGTATAGTACAATTGCCAGTAGCACATTTTTTTTCTTCAACTATTCTAAGGCATCAACTCAATGTATTTTCACCAAAAAATGGCAGAAAATAATAACCCGCAATCCAGTGCCACCCTTTCTCCTTAGCCAAAGTGACTCATTGGAAGAGAAAGATTTCTTCCTCTGGCATTAACGTAAGGTTGCCAACATTCATCACCTCTAATGCAAGTGATAGTCGTGGTCATCAGGGAACATGTGAGAGGCAAACACAGCTTGTTTAAAGCAGGTCTCCAGGTCAGTTTCTACAATCCACCAGGAATATTTGCAGACAGATGAAATTGCTTAGAAATTATGAGCAATATTTTATAGTGTTCTTCCATAGACCACCTGTATCTTTGTAATTAGATCTGGCCAATGCAAGGTTTTTGGTAGCTTGGCTTGGTTTATACAAGCAGGTCAACAGTTTTCTCTTATGGTTCAGGCAATGTTTAAGCTCAAGATGCTCAGCCTCGTGGGTGCTGAAATTTCAGCTGGGCACCAAAACAAAGCCATAGTGGAGCAGGTTAAACAAAAGAAAACTCATTTACACTGAAGTTCAGATTGGTGACTGCATCCCCCTCAGCATTGTCTCCACCAAAATGGTTGATTAGCTTCTGCGTTGGTGCAAAATGACAATTACGATATGCCTGGCCCCAATGTTTTCTTATAGAAAGAAAGCATAGTGTAGAGTTTGAAAAAAACGTTTCAACTTGGACATTTTTAATGGAAGATTCATTGATTGAAAAGATATGAGGAAGGTAGCATAAAAATTATTAGCTAATTTTCATCCAGTTTCCAACTGGTTGCTTACATAAAAACAAGAAACTCTAAGTCTAGAAACCTTGAATAAAAATTGAAAGAAAACTTTAAAAGCAGGACAAAGCATCTTTCTGCAAGAAAGACGTGAAAAATGTTTACCACTTAGTAATGCAGAGAACAACAAAAAAAGAAGGTTCCCCCTTTTGCCTAGAGCAAACGAAAATTTTTCTTGCATTAAATCCTCAGGAAATTGTTCGGAAGAGAAGCACAATTGTGAGTGCTGTCAAACGATTTTAAAAAGTATTGGATTAAGAGAAGCATCAGACTTTTCATGGTATTTTTTCCCATGCTCTATAGGCAGATTAGATGACTTCACAAACCACATCCTCATTACTCAGAACTAGATTCCACCTTTCATTATTTCAGTATTATTAGCTCTGTCCCCAATTTCTTCCGTTGAAACCACTGCATGTGCTCTTACTGGCCCAGTGACCACTACTGATGCTAATCAGACCTCTCATTTTCTTAACTAGAGATGTTTGACAGGAAGTAGGTCAGGCAAGAGGAAGAAATTATAGGTGGGGAGTGGGACAGTGTGTGCTAGAAATATTAAATTCATACACACACATGGGATTTTCCATTATAAATCAACTATTCAAGTAGCAATTGAAATACTTGTCTGATTTCCTGATTCTAATCTCTTAATGATATGTTTGCAGTGCTGGGGACTAGTTAGCATTTTGATACTCCCAAAGCAGTTCATAACTCTCATACAAGCACCTCCTACTCATGGTCTTGTCTATGGTAGATATGACTTACTAGATTTGAGATGGTAAAGAGACTGTCACTCATTTAGACAAAAAATGTGAATGGAGTCACTTCATGAAAACAAGGACATTCCTCTTCTCCTCTTGCTCACCCAAACATGCAATGCTTGCTCACCCTCCATTCCTTGCATAAAAGGCAAATGGGTCAGAGCCTGCTGGTAGCTTCTTCACTTCAGATTCAGGATGTCACTTGTTAATTCAGGGTGGATATCAGTCTTATCTCTGTCTATTTTTACTAGTGATGTCTGTACTTCCACAGTGAGGTAACAACCAACACAGAAGCATGTTTGTTATTATCCATTCCTCTATCTACCACAGCCTACTTACTTCAGTTGTTCCCATAATGTTTGTTATTTCTGGATCTCTATTAATGATACCAAGGTATCAAAGGACAGTTTCTACTCATAAAGATATTTTTTAAATGCTATTTCTGCCCAAACGTTCACACAGAACTGAGGGATCCATGAATAAATAAAGACAAACTTTTAGATACATTGCCAAATGAATTCTGGATCTAGCCTATAAACATTAAGAGAAAGGAAAATAAGTTTTTATTTGATACTAATAACAAAGCTATGTACCTAATAATTCAAGAGTCCTTTCAAGTGACCTAAATGGTATCTATCTTAAGTATGTTTATCACTGTAATGCTTAGGTCATGGTTAGAAAGCGTATGGAAGGGAAATAAGTATCTTGTGTCCTCATTCTTTTGTATAGAGAATCTCTTATACAAAGATTCACACAGAGATATAGTTAAACATTTAAAATGCAGACATCACAAATCTTACATTAAAAATGTATTATTAAAACAATTTTAAAAACAACTTTCTCCAAGGTCTAGTCAGATTAGTCCACTTGACACTCCCCTTTTCACACACCTTCCAAACCCCCCAGATGAAACCTAATGCCACATTCAGTGCCCTGAACAAGTCTGGCCAACCTTGCCTGAAGCACACGCAACCTCTAGGTTTCCATTCTGCCTATCTCAGAACTACCCCCAGACCTCCTATGCCACATTCAATCACTCCACCCAGTCAGACCCAGCACATTATTTCCCAGATCCCATCTTGTTGAGTCTACCTAATTTGCCCCCCTTTGTCTCCTCCCCAGGTTCTAAATCTATCCTTAAATTCCAGACTTGGACCAGGACACAATCCCTTGTGTCCACCTGACTTCATTTTACCCAAGCCATATCACCCTATGGGCTAAACGCATCCATGCATCCTCATTTCTTCCTGAACAGTCTATGCCCATACCAAATAAAAACAAACAAAAGAAGTCCAAATACTCAGATCTCATTGAGAAAAACACAAGATAATAAAAGATCAACCAAGGTTTTCCATCTGTGGCCAAGGACCTGAGCCTGTGCCACAGAGCTCCATACCCAAATAGTGCTGGGAGAGAGCTAGCCTCCAGGAATGTCACTAGCCTCTGAGTGGAGGTAAGACCAGCACATCTGCTCAGAGGGGAACCTCCCAGAACCCTCAGGACACAGGGACCTAAGAGCAGCCTTACGGTTTCCTTCTGCAGTCAGGGAGCTGATCCTGTGTCACGGGGCTCCATGCCCAAATAGCATAGGGGGAGAGCTGGTTTCCCAGGAGTGCCAACACACATTCAAGCACAGGCAAGACCAACACTTCTGTTCAATTTCCTGGCCCAAGACAGACATAAACAGAACCATCAGGACACAGGAACCAAGGAAGAGCTGGGGACAGGATCCTTCTGGTTTCTGTTTGCACCCCAGAGCTGACCTGTACCACACTTCTCCAAACCCAAATTCCTCTCAGAGAGAGCTGGTCTCCCAGGAGTACTGACACAGAGGCTTGTAAGAAGAACAAGATACAGTCAGAGAGAGCAAGGCCAGCTAACACCAGAGATAACATGATGGCGAAAGGCAAGGGCAAGAAGATAAGCAACAGAGACCAAGGCTACTTGGCATCATCAGAACCCAGCTCTCCCACCACAGCCAGCCTTGGGTACCCCAACACACCAGAAAAGCAAGAATCACATTTAAAATCACATCTCATGATGATGATAGAGGACTTTAAAAGGACAGAAATAACTCCCTTAAAGAACTACAAGAGAACACAGGTAAACAGCTAGAAGCCCTTAAAGAGGGAACACAAAAATCCCTTAAAGAATTACAGGAAAATACAATCAAACAGGTGAAAGAATTGAACAAAAGAATCCAGGATCTAAAAATGGAAATAGAAACAATAAAGAAATCACAAAGGGAGACAACCCTGGAGATAGAAAACCTAGGAAAGAGATCAGGAGTCATAGATGCAAGCATCACCAACAGAATACATGAGATAGAAGACAGAATCTCAGATGCAGAAGATACCATAGAAAACATTGACACAACAGTCAAAGAAAATGCAAAATGCAAAAATCTCCAATCCAAAAACATCCAAGAATTCCAAGACACATGAGAAGACCAAACCTAAGGATAATAGGTATAGAAGGGAGTGAAGATTCCCAACTTAAAGGGCCAGTAAATACCTTCAACAAAATTATAGAAGAAAAATTCCCTAACCTAAAGAAAGAGATGAACATAAACATTCAAGAAGTCTACAGAACTCCAAATAAATTGGAACAAAATAAAAATTCCTCCCATCACATAATAGCCAAAACACCAAATGCACAAAACAAAGAAAGAATATTAAAAGCAGTAAGGTAAAAAGGTCAAGTAACATATAAAGGCAGACCTATAAGAATAATACGAGACTTCTCACCAGAGACTATGAAAGCTAAAAGATCCTGGGCAGATATCATACAGACCCTAAGAGAACACAAATGCCAAACCAGTCTACTATAGCCAGCAATACTCTCAATTACCATAGATGGAGAAACCAAGATGTTCCATGACAAAACCAAATTTACATAATATCTTTCCTCAAATCCAGCCCTACAAAGGATTGGTAAAGATCTTTCCCAATCCGTTGGTTGCCTTTTTGTCCTATTGACAGTGTCCTATTGACAGTTGGAATTTTGTTGGGGATGTTGACAAAATTCAACATCCCTTCATGAAAAAAAGTCTTGGAAAGATCAGGAACTCAAGGCCCATACCTAAACATAGTAAAAGCAATATATATATCAAACCAGTAGCTAACATCAAACGAAATGGAGAGAAACTTTAAGCAATCCCACTAAAATCAGGGACTAAACAAGGCTGCCCACTCTCTCCCTATCTATTCAATATAGTGCTTGAAGTTCTAGCTAGAACAATTAGACAACAAAAGGAGGTCAAAGATATATAAATTGGAAAGGAAGAAATCAAAATATCACTATTTGCAGATGATATGATCGTATACTTAAGTGACCTCAAAAACTCCACCAGAGAACTCCTACAGCTGATAAACAACTTCAGCAAAGTGGCCGTATATAAAATTAACTCAAATCAGTAACTTCCTATACCCAAAGGATAAACAGGCTGAGAAAGAAATTATGGAAATAACACCCTTCATAATAGTCACAAATAATATAAAGTATCTTGGTGTGACTCTAACCAAACAAGTAAAAGAACTGTATGACAAGAACTTCAAGTCTCTGAGGAAAGAAATCAAAGAAGACCTCAAAAGATGGAAACATCCCCTATGCTTGTGGATTGGCAGGATTAATATAGTAAAAATGGCCATCCTGCCAAAAGCAATCTACAGAGTCAATGCAATCCCCATCAAAATCCCAACTCAATTCTTCATAGACTTAGAAAGAGCAATTCTCAAATTCATTTGGAATAACAAAAAACCCAGGATAGCAAAAACTATTCTCAACAACAAAAGAACTTCTGGGGGAATCAGCATCCCTGACCTCAAGCTGTACTACAGAGCAGTAGTGATAAAAACTGCATGGTATTGGTACAGTGACAGGCATGTAGATCAATGGAATAGAATTGAAGACCCAGAAATGAACCCACCCACCTAAAGTCACTTGATCTTTGACAAAGGAGCTAAAACCATCCAGTAGAAAAAAGACAGCATTTTCAACAAATGGTGCTGGTTCAACTGGCAGTCTACATGTAGAAGAATGCGAATTGATCCATTCCTATCTCCCTGTACAAAGCTCAAGTCCAAGTGCATCAAGGACCTCCACATAAAACCAGATACACTGAATCTAATAGAAGAGAAAGTGGGGAAATCGAACACATGGGCACAGGGGAAAAGTTCCTGAACAGAACACCAATGGCTTATGCTCTAAGATCAAGAATCAACAAATAGGACCTCATAGAATTACAAAGCTTCTGTAAGGCAAGCAGCACTGTCAATAGGACAAAAAGGCAACCAACGGATTGGGAAAAAATCTTTACCAATCCTACATCCAATAGAGAGCTAATATCCAAAATATACAAAGAACTCAAGAAGTTAGACTCCAGAGAGCCCTATCAAAAATGGGGAACAGAGCTAAACAGAGAATTCTCAAGTGAGGAAACTCAAAAGTCTGAGAAGCACCTAAAGAAATGTTCAACATCCTTATTCATCAGGGAAATACAAATCAAAAGAACCCTGAGATTCCATCTCATACCAGTCAGAATGGCTAAGATCAAAAACTCAGGTGACAGTAGATGCTGGTGCGGATGTGGGGAAAGAGGAACACTCCTCCATTGCTGGTGATATTGCCAGCTGGTACAACCACTCTGGAAACCAGTTTGGTGGATCCTCAGAAAATTGGACATAGTAATACCTGAGGACCCAGCTATACCAGTCCTGGGCATATGCCCAGAAGATGCTCCAACATGTAATAAGGACACGTGCTCCACTGTGTTCATAGCAGCCATATTTATAATAGAAGCTGGAAACAACCCAGAAGTCCCTCAACAAAGAATAGATACAGAAAATGTGGTACATTTACACAATGGAATACTACTCGGCTATTAAAAACAACGTCTTCATGAAATTCACAGGCAAATGGATGGAACTTGAAAATATCATCCTGTGTGAGGTAACTCAGTCACAAAAGAACAAACACAGTATGTACACACTAATAAGTGAATATTAGCCCAAAGGTTTGGAATACCCAAGATTCAATTCGTAGACCATATGAAGCCTAAGAAGAAGGAAGACCAAAATGTGGATGCCTCAGTGTTTCTTAGAAGGGTGAGAAAAATATTCACAGGAGGAAATATGGAGAAAAATTGTGGAGCAGAGACTGAAGGAAATGCCATCCAGAGACTGCCCCACCTGGGGATATCTACCATATACAGCAACCAAATCCAAACATTATTGTGGATGCTGGGAAGTGCTTGCTGATGGAAGCATAATAAGCTGTATCCAGAGAGGTTCAGGGAGAGCCTGACAAATATAGAGGCAGATGCTCATAGCCAACCATTAGACTGAACGTGGGGTCCAGGATGGAGGAGTTGGAAAAAGGTCTGAAGGAGCTGAGGGAGTTTGCAGCCCCATGGAGGGAGCAAAAGTGTCCACTGGCCAGAGCTCCTGGAGCTTCTTGAGACTGGACCACCAACCAAAGAATACACATGGAGAGACCCATGGTGCTGGCCACATATTTGGCAAAGGAGGGCCTTTTTGGATATCAGTGGGAGGAGAGGTCCTTGGGCCTGAGGATGTTTGATTCACCAGTGTAGAGGAATGCTAGAAAGGGAAGATGGGAGTGGATGGGTGGGTGGGGAGCACTCTCATAGAAGCAGAGGGAGGGGGATGGGATAGGGGGTTCTAAAGGGGAAACCTGGAAAGGGGAAAACATTTGAAATGTAAATAAAGTAAATATCCAATTAAAAAAAGAAAAGATAAGCCAATCTCTCTCTCTGTAACCCACCCATTCTATATAAAAGTTTACAAATAAAAATCATTTAGATGAAGCCCAGAACACAGAATTAGAGAAAAATCAAAAATGTCATCAAAGAATTCAGGGAGTTTAAAGAAAACACAGCAAAGCATCTCAGTGAATTTAAAAGAATGAACTTAAAGAAAATAAATTCATGAGTGATGACCAAGAAAACATAAGGCTGATGGAAATGGCAAAAGACAATCTAGAATTTGAAAATCATATTAAATTAAGGAATAAAAACAGTATAAAGGACTCAAGCTGAAATTAAGATGGAACTGAAAGAAGAAAGAGGAGGAGGAGGAGGAGGAGGAGGAGGAGGAGGAGGAGGAGGAGGAGGAGGAGGAGGAGAAGGAGAAGGAGAAGGAGAAGGAGAAGGAGAAGGAGAAGGAGAAGGAGAAGGAGAAGGAGAAGGAGAAGGAGAAGGAGAAGGAGAAGGAGAAGGAGAAGGAGAAGGAGAAGGAGAAGGAGAAAAGTCCAACTAGAAAACGCAAAGGACAGCTTTACAAATAGAATGAAACAAGCAAAAGATAGGATATCAGGACTTGAAGATAATAAAATATATAATGTAAGGAAAATGCTAAGTAATGGAGAAGATAGGACCTCAACTGGTCATCTTTTATCACCAAATTAAGCCTTCAGTTCATGAGTAACATCTAATTGAGTTATTAGAAAAATAGATTTTAAGGGAATCCCCAAACAATCTTGACTGCTATCAAAACTATAGGTTCTTTCTTAAAAAGGACACCAAGGCCCCATGATAACACTTACACAACTCTTTGAACATGGAGATGTCAAGCAGGTTACCTATATGAGCCCTTCATCTTGATGGTTTAGCATCTTTGGTAGAGGAAGGTACTCTTACAGGCTACCAAAAGAAAAATGTAAACACCAAGACAACTACAAACCTTTTGATCTTTGGTATCAGAAAGATACACTAGGGCAATGGTGACACAAAGCTCATGGGATTAACCAATCAATAACTGATTTGACTTAAGCTCACTCTATGAGATGGAATTCATACCCAATAGTGTTTAGGTGACCAAGAATTAGAGAGCAGATAACCCAGGGACCTACCAAATACTATTTATGTAAAGAAATACACAGTGACAAATGACTCCTAATGCATTCTGCTATATTAAAAAATCAGTGTATTGCTCAGACATCATCAAAGAAGTTTCCTCCTGTGGCAGATAGGAAAAAATACAGAGATTCACATGCAGTGAGTGAGATACTCTGGAACACTGAGCCCTAAATGGGATGTCTCCATCAAATCCCTCTCCTCGGGGCTAAGAGAACCATCTAGAAGTCAGAAAGAGTGTAAGAGCCAAAGGGGATAGAGGAAATCAAGAGAACAAGTCCCTCTAAATCTATGTGATCTCAGCTCATATAAACACACATAGACTGGATCAGCATGCACAGAGTATGCAGGGGTCTATGTCATGTGCTCTGTATATATATTTTGGCTTTCAGATATTGTTTTCATGAGAGTCCTGAGTATATGAATAAGTTGGGTCTCTGATTCTTGTTCCATTCTTAGGCTCCTTTTCTGTTAATCTTGTTCACTTCTAATGTGATAGCTTCTGTTTTATCTTATTATATTTTGTTTTTTATATTTTATTATTATCATTTAGAAGCCAGTTCTGCTCTAATGAGAGACAGAAAGCAAATAAACCTAAATGGGAGGGGAGGTAAAGAAGAACTGGTAGAATTGAAGTGCTAGATCAAGATATATTATGTGAGAAAAAAATATTTTTTATTATTTATTTTTTTACACTCCATATTTTATTCCCCCTCCCAGTTCACCCTCCAACTGTTCCACATCCTATACCTCCTCCCCATACCCCTGTCTCTACAAGGATGTCCCCACCACCCACCACCCACCCCACCTGACCTCTAGACTCCCTGGGGTCTCCAGTCTATTGAGGGTTAGGATGTATCATCTCTGATTGAACCCAGATCTGGCAGTCCTCTGTTGTATATGTGTTGGGGGCCTCATATCAGCTGGTGTATATACCAAACAGATGGTCCAGTGTTTGAGAGATCTTGATGGTCCAGGATAATAAAGACTGCTTGTCCTCCTACAGAGTCACCATCCTCCTCAGCTTCTTCCAGTTTTTCCCTAATTCAGCCACAGGGGTCAGCAGCTTCTGTCCATTGGTTGGATGCAAATACCTGCATAGACTCTTTCAGCTGTTTGCTGGGTCTTCTGGAGGGCAGTCATGCTAGGTCCCTTTTTGTGAGCTCTCCATAGCCTCAGTAATAGTGTCAGGCCTTGGGACCTCCCCTTGAGCTGAATCCCACTTTGGGCCTGTCGCTAGACCTTCTTTTCCTCAGGCTCCTCTCCATTTCCACCCCTGTAGTTCTTTCAAACAGGAACAATTATGGATCAGAGTATTGACTGTGGGATGGCCACCCCCTCCCTCATTTGATGCCTTGACTTCCTGCTGGAAGTGGGCTCTATAAGCTCCCTCTCACTGCTGTCCTGCATTTCATCTAAAGTCTCTCTCTCTGAGACCTGAGAGTCTCTCAACTCTCAGGTCTCTGATGCATTCTGGAGTGTCCCCACACCTCCTACCTTCCGAGGTTGCCTGTTTCCATTTTTCTGCTGAAAAAAAATTTTTTCAATAAAAAATAAATAAAAATCCAGAACACATAAGTGACTTAATGACACAATTCAAAAATTTGGAAAAACAAGAATAAACTAAATCCAAAAACAGTTTTTAAGAAAATATTGGAGCAGAAATTTATGAATAAAAAACAATGCAAAAACTGAGGAGGAGGGCGACCCCATAGGAGAATCAGCAGTCTTAATTAACCTAGACCCCCAAGATCTCTCAGACACTGGATCACCAACCAGGCAGCATACACCAGCTGATATGAGGCCTGCAACACAAATACAGCAGAGGAGTGCTGGATCTGGGTTCAGTCAGAGAAGATATACCTAACCCTCAAGAGACCGGAGGCCCCAGGGAGTTTAGATGTCTGGTAGGGTGGGGGTGGGATGGAGACATCCCCATGGGGACAGGGGCAGGGAGGAGGCATGGGATGTGGAACAGTCAGTGGGTGGACCAGGAGGGCAATAAAATCTGGAGTGGAAAAAAAAAAAAAAAACAAGAAAGAAAGAAAAAAGATATAAATAAATAGAAAATCAACATAAAAAAATCAACAAATCTATAAGCTGTTTTTCTGAGAAGATAAACAAGATCAACACACTCTTGGCCAAATTAACTAAAAGAGAGGACTCACATCAACAGAATCAGAAAAAGAAAACATTACAAAAGATACCAAAGGGAGGAGAAAGAAGAGAGGAGGAGGAGGAGGAGGAGGAGGAGGAGGAGGAGGAGGAGGAGGAGGAGGAGGAGGAGGAGGAGGAGGAGAAAGCTATCACATGAGAATACTTGAAAACCTGTACTCCATTGAATTGGAAAAACCTAAAAGAAATGGGTCAATTTTTAGATTCAGCCAAACCACCAAAGTTAAACCAAGAAGAAGACAACAAACCAAGGACAAATGACAAAAACAAAATAGTAATAAAATCCTTCATACTCAAATAAAGCCTAGACCCAGATGGATTCACAGCATGATTCAAGCAGAATATCAAAGAAGAATAAGCTTTTTAAGCTACTAAAAAAGAAGTAGAAGAAATATTTCTAAACTCCTTCCATGAAGCATCTTAATACCAAAACCAGCTTTTAAAAAAAAAATGAAAACAAAACAAAGAAAATTACAAGCAAATAACCCTAATAAACATACACTAAAAATATTCAATAAAATATTGCAAACTGAATACAGATATGAATCAAAAAGATTAGCCACCATGATCAAGTTGACTTTACCATGAGTTTCAGGGATGATTCAACATGTGCACTTCAATAAATGTAATAAATCACAAAAATGAACTTAAAGACAAAAATCACATGATCTTAACAAATGCAAGAAAAAGCCTCTGATAAAACCCAATATGTCTTCATGACGTAAGTCCCAGAGGGAATAGGACTAGAAAAAACACTCCTCAACACAGTAACATCTGTATATGACAAATAATCCTAAGCAAAAAGAAAAAAGTTTGATAGATCAACATTGCAGATATTAAGTATATTACAGAGCCATTATAAGAAAATAATATGATATTGGCACAAAGTAGACATGTAGACCAATGGAACAAAATCAAAATACAAAGCATAATTGCATATAAATTCAGTCATTTAATATTCTATAAGATGCCAAAAACATACACTGGAGGAAAGAAAACATCTTCAGCCAATGGTGTTGTCAAAACTAAATGTCTGTGTGTAAAGAGTAAAATTAGACCCGTATCCATCACCTTGCACAAAAATTAACTCCAAACAAGAAACATTAAAACTGATTGCTCTGTGTCAGGATCTCAAAATTTATGCCCCTTCTCTCACCATAAACTGGCTCTCACCTTCCTCAGGAGTTGTGTCAACTGCTTACAACCCAGCGGCAAGGACCAGGTCATTGGGGACAGTCATGCAAAAGGAAGCGATGAAGCCATATCCAGTTGCAGATATGGCCAGTACACTGTGAACCAAGAAAGCTCCACCAAAGTTTCAGAGAGACCTCCATTTGATCGACTAAGTTCTCAGGATTTTTTGGATGAAGTATCAATGGAAACCTATTAGACAGAACTAGAAAATATCAAGAGGTCTAATAAAAATTGCCAAGAAGGTCAAGAGGCCATAGTTGTCAAAGAGCCTGATGAGGAAGAACTGGAAGAAGAATGTCTCAAAGATACAGGTCTGTCCAATCGTTTTGAAGAGTCTGCTGATGACCCGAAGGAAAACATCATGTTTTTATCTACACTGACCTGGATTCTGGCAGCAGCTGTTCAGAAAAGGGTAAAAAACAGTCTCCCAGACCATGAGGAAGAAAAACAAACAGCATCACATTCCTGATGTCAGAGACATATTTACTCAACAGAGAGAGGCACAGGAAAAATCTCCACTTGACTCAGACTTGCAGTCAATCAGAACAAACAAAAACAAAGGCCAAGGAAAAGATGACCAGCCATCTAGTGGGGCTGTTGATAACAAGGAG
Source organism: Uromys caudimaculatus (assembly GCA_028551405.1). Taxonomy (NCBI): domain Eukaryota; kingdom Metazoa; phylum Chordata; class Mammalia; order Rodentia; family Muridae; genus Uromys; species Uromys caudimaculatus. The sequence goes on along the minus strand of CM052702.1, from coordinate 20,736,396 downwards.
CTGATCCCACAGGTGCCTGAGGACATACCTGCCTCTGAAACAGACATCAATCTAGAGGTGCCATTTGCAGAACAAGTTGTCAGAAAGAATTCAGTAAGGAAAGGACGCAGAAGATCAGAGGCAATGATACTTCTTTGCCCAGTTTCAGACTGCCAAAAGATAAAACAAGTATGATAAGGATTAGAGAGTTGGCACCCCAAAACATGAAGAAAGTTTGCTATCTATCGCTGATTGAACTCACTGTCCTGTATGATGTGTTGGGCATGGAACTCAAACAACAGAAAGCTGTGAAAATCAAAACAAGAGACTCCGGTCTTTTTGGTATTCCCTTAATTATATTGTTAGAACAAGATCAAAGAAAAGTGCCTGGAATTCAAACACTCTTATTCTTTCAAAAACTGATTTCTCACATTGAAGAATGTGGTCTGGAAACTGAGGGGTTCCTACAGATACCAGGAGCAGCCATGAGAATCAAGAATCTTTGCCAAGAACTGGAAGCAAAATTTTATGAAAAGACTTTCAACTAGGAAAGCATTAAACAGCAAGATGTCACCAGCCTGTTCAAGCTCCTTCTGAGAGAACTGCCCCAGCCACTGCAGAGCATTGAATATCTCAAATCTTTCCAGGCTGTCCAGAATCTTCCAACCAAAAGGGAACAATTACAGGCTTTGAACCTCCTTCTCATTCTTCTACCTGACACTGAAGGCCTTGCTTGAATTTCTCCAAAGAGTCATAGATAACAAAGAGAAGAATAAGATGACAGCTGTGGATATGGCAATGGTCATGGCCCCACATCTCTTCATGTGCCACATGCTGGGCTTGACATCCAGTGAACAACAAGAATTTGAAATGGCCGCTGAAACAGCAAATGATTGATTAGGTACCAGAAACTTCTATTGACGATCCCTAAATTTATTTTAAACCAAGTGAGGAAGCAGAATATAGAGAATCAAAAGAAAGAAAGGAAAGCCATGAAGAAATTGCTGAAGAAAATGGTTTATGACCAAGAAAACATAAAAAGCAAGATAAAACTGCAAATGGCCTGACTCCTCAGGGAGTGATTCGAGTGCAAGCTCCCCATCTTTCAAAAGTTCCCATGACAACACAGCTAACTAATGAACTAAAAGCCAGTGATGTGTTTGCCAGGTTTCTCAGCCAAGAAAGTGGAGTTGCCCAGACACTCAAGAAAGGAGATTTCCTGTAAACGATTGGAGGAAATATTGTGGAACCTTGCCTCTATGATGATACATACATAAAGGACTTGTACCAACTGAACCCAAATGCTGAGTGGGTCATAAAACCCAAGTTGGTATAAATAGACAACTACCCTGAGGACATGTCATCATTCTTGCTGAGTCAAGAGTATAAATAAAAGTAGCAGGTTACTTAATAATAACAACAGAAAAAAATGTAAGTAACTACAATTAAAGAACAAGAGGTCATGAAAGAGAATAAGGTTGGGTGTCTTAGTTTGGGTTTCATTGCTGTGAAGAGATACCATGACCGAGACAACTCTTATAAAGGCAAACATTTACTTGGGGCTTACAGTTTCACATGTTCAGTCCATTGCCATCATGGTGGAAAGCATGGCATCATGCAGGCAGACCTGGTGCTATAAGAGCCAAGAGTTCTCCATCTTTATCTACAGGCAGCAGTATGGGGCTGTCTTCCACAGGAATCCAGGAGGAGACTGTCTTCCACACTGATAAGAGCTTGAGCACTAGGAAACCTCATAGCCCACCTACACAGTGACATACTTCCTCCAACAAGGCCACACCTCTTAATAGTGCCACTTCCCATGGGCCAAGCGTGTTCAAATCACCACATAGGAGTACATGAGATCCTTTGGAGGGAGGAAAAGGAAAGGAGAAATTACGTAACTATAATCTCAAAAAGTAAACAGTATATCTTAAACTGTAAAAAAGATATTAAAAATAGGATAAGACAACAAATTACCACATAAATCACAAGACTTAATAGTTATTAAGGATTTGCCCCATTTTCTCATTATCAGTGTCTGCTGCAAATTCTTTCCTCTCTTATATTTATGAAAACTACTTTGACTCAGGTTCTGGCCATCATGTCACTCCTACGTGCTTCTGAACATTTCTGAAATCCATAAATATATCTTCATAGTTCTTAGTGCTATTATAAAACTTAACCGAATAACATTTACTCTATAATAACCAATACACATCCAATTTACCCAGCTTTTCTCCAAGTTCATTTACAGTTATTTTTTTTGAATAATGATCTTAGCAAAGTCTTAATGCTAACAACTGCTACATTCAATAATATATTTTTTAACATTAAATTAAGGGTCTAGCATAGCCACACATTCCTGTAATCCTCCTGAATGCCTAATTCAGGAGGCAGAGGTAGATGTATCTGTGTGAGTTCAAGGTTATCCTGGTCTACACAGTAAATTCCAGACAGCTGGGATATATAGTGAAGAAACCCTGTGTGAAAAAAACAACCAAAAAATTTTATTTAAATTAATATCTGTGGTATATCTCAGTGTTACCTTGTTTAGCACAGGTGAGACCCTGTGTCCAATCTTTAGCAAAATAAAAACCACTAAATTAAAAGCTCTTAGTTGTGAAATAATGTCTTCCTGGGGCTTTCCCCCTTGTTTTCCCTGAGAACTCCCCGTCTCAGAACCACTTCACCTTTGACCTTTCTAGTTCCTCAATCTAAGAAGATCCCCAACACCAGAGAAACAGAAATAAACGACAAAGCACAAAAGGAAATGAGAAAAGAAAAAATATTTTAGAATAGGATTTATAAACAAACAAACAAAAGAAGTTCTTCTTTAGGAAAAATCTGACTTTCTAAAACTACAAGTAGGCAAAGAAGATAAACTGAGCTGTAGGATCCTGAAAGGCAGCCTGGTTCCTGGTTGAGCTAAGGTTAGAAACCCTATGATCCTGAGGGATGACAGGTGTTTTGCCTGGTTCCCCAGCACTAGGCTCCTGGCACGAGGCTGCAGCCCTCCATAGATGTGTGGCCATCAGTCATATAAGAGCAACATCCCAAGCCCCTCCACAGGTAGAGGATGTGACCTTTGGTCACATAGTCTCAAGACAGATCTCCATTTTAATGAGGTACCTAAGGGCTTGGAGGCTTAGCCAATAAGCTCTCCTTCCCTGACACTCCTCCCTGCAAAAGGTATTTAACCTCATACCTGCCCTGAGAAGTGGGGTACAGTTTTACTCATCCACCTTCCACCATGACAATAAATTCCTTAAAACTATGGACTGCCTCTTTTCATCGGGATCCACCATGGCGAGCCATTGAGATGGCCTTTGCTAAAGAGCCACCATCTAATCTCTCATACCAGGACTCTCTGGGCTCCCAGCCATGACCACCAAGCCAAGCCAGCCACAGACAAACCAAGGACTCTCCCCCAGATTCAGTTGGAGCCCTCTCCCTTTCCCTTCAGCCCCAGGCTAGATCCAGCCCGAGGGCCCCCACTCCATTCTCAGCTCTTCTGAGGCTTCCAGAGGCACCTGAGAACAGACAGCCTCAGCCTCATAGCAGGCCCAGGGAACCCCTTGCCAGCTCCAGCTGTCCTGTGCCTAATACTGCGCTTTCCCACCCCTGGAGAGGTGTCTCTCGGCTTCCCCATTAGCCCAACACCTTCCCAGTGAAGGCTTGGGGTAATACAGTCAAACTCCCTAGTCCTGCTTCCCCCAGCAGCACTGCCCTGTGGCAGAGTGGAAACAGGACCCCACTAACCCTACACTGATCATCTATGCTTGTCATCTTTCCAGTGCCTTTTCTTGTAGAGCCAATGTTAAGCTGGAGCATTTAGCATTTAGCTAATCCTCTGTAATAAATGTGTATATTGTACTTAATATATCAGGATACATAGACATACAGGTATTGATTGGATAGTAAGAAAACACTGACGTCAATGATTTATAATGGATTTCATCTAACAAAATACATGCTAAGTCAAAATCCTGTGAGGTCAAAACCCATTTAAGTAACACAATCCACAAAATACCCTCACTTAGCAACAATGTACACTGCAGTCTGAGCACCAAGACTGGGCCTTGCCGGGCAGTGGTGGTGCACGCCTTTAATCCCAGCACTTGAGAGGCAGAGGTAGGCAGATTTCTGAGTTCGAGGCCAGCCTGGTCTACAGAGTGAGTTCCAGGACAGCCAAGGCTATCAAGGCTATACAGAGAAACCCCCTGTCTCAAAAAACCAAAAAAAAAAAAAAAAAAAAAAAAAAAAAAGACTGGGCCTCAAGAGAAGAGCATACCACATGCATTTAGTCTACAAAGGATTAACATTCTAAGTATGATTTTTTTTTAATTGAATACCATTTTGTTACATCATTGAAGTTGGCCCATTATTAGATTTTATAAGTTAGATTTATAAGTTTAATAAGTTGATGGACATCTATATGATTACAAAAACCATGAAACCGTTTGGCTGGTATGCAGAAGTTTAAGAGAGTCTCCAAGATTTCTTTCCTTTGATCTTTGTAATACCCTCTGCTTGAACCCTAACATATAATGTAACAGTTTCTCTTCAGGACCCTTTGTTATAGTGGAATTAAAGATGGAAGATCCACTACCATTATTATTTTACAGAGATGGTTGAGGGCTATGTACTTTTTTGCTGACAGGAAGGGAAAAATCCTCCCATTTGCTTTCAGAAGTGCCTACAGAGATGCCAAGGCAAGAACTGTTCCCACCTCTAAGATATAGGAGATTTTCCTGTCAGTCAACAATAAAATAAGCATGCTATACCTATAACAATCATGATCCAACCCCTTGATTGTAGTCATTTGAGACCCTGAGCCAAGGGTCCAGCCTGTCCAACCCCCTGGTCCATGAAAACTGTGAGATCGACAATGAGTATGTATTGCGCGCAGAAGGTAAATTTGTGGTAATTTAATAAATTACAGTGAAATTGCTACATGGTATGCAAATAGGTATATAACAAGAATAATAAATGCTAGTCAGCCTTGAGCCAAGAGATAGGCATTGTCAGAAGCATTGTAAGGAATAACCACTTGCTTAATGAAGGGAGCAGAGTGAAGTGTCTCCTTCGATGCCTAAATTACAGTCTTTGTCTTCCTTCTTGCTAACAAACCCTTGATTATGTTGAACATGAGGGCATGTCCAGGCAGCAGCCTTGGAGGGTGGCTTTCCTGGGATCAGTCATGATAGCCTCATTATCTTACCTGTGGGTACAATGAAGTTCTAAGCAGAAGGAGAAATCACTGAGTTCTCACTGTCAAAGACCCATTTGAAGAAATATTCCTTTACTCTTTGAGATGACCTGGGTGTGGTTGCTTCTGCTATTGTGGGGTAAGACAGTGGGTATAAGAAAATAATCTAAAATGCTGAGAGAGGTAGAATATTCTTTGAAAAGGAAATAAAAAGCCTTGGTGATGTCATTGACCTCTTTAATTAAGAAAGGAGTAAGTCACCCTCCCATAAAAGTTTTTGCTGTTGAAGTTAATAAAGAATAAAGTAATACATTTAACTCTCTTTCTTGTTATATTAGTAATAAAATAACTTAGTACTTAAGTATTCTCACTGAGACTTTTGTGCAGAATTTTATATTCTGTGTAGAAAAAGAACACATACTATATTAGTGTTTATTATTAAGAGGTCAAATTATCGTAACACTGCCTTGATCATTTTAGAACCATGTTCAGTAACCCAACAGTGGGATTCAACTAGACTGAAAGGACTATACCACTGAACCTTTGCTTAATGTATACACACATACACACACACACACACACACACACACACACACACACACACACACACACTTTCTTCCTAATTCCCAATAATAACCTTTCAGTGTAAACATACTTAAACCTCCAGTGTCAATTGAAATCTAAGGCTCATCACACACAAATACATACACACATCAAATATTTCATATATAGTCCTATATATGTAAAAAATGTAGTTTTTACCATTAAATGAAATCTGATTCATTTCTTCAGAGTATGTTTCCTTTCTTCCTTCTCAACACCATATTTTAAACCACTGGCCAAAAAAAAAAAAAAAAAAAAAAAAAAATAACCCATTGGCCACAGAAAGGCCATCCAGCTCAGCCATACTGGTGTTCTCAGACCACGCCCCCCTGATTAAGACCCCATGGGATCATATCTCCTGCTATTCCTCATTACCTCACCACTCCCAGGCTTCTTCTTGCTTCTTTCTCATTTTCTCTTGTTTCTCATGACTTACTATCATTTCCAAACTACTTGTCACTTAAGTCTTGGTATACATACAAGTAAGTCCTCAGACATTCTAGCTCTCAAGTTTTCTTTTCTTTCATTCTGCCCTTAATCTTATGACTATGCCTTCCTTCCATGGAGCTTGTCCTCATCAATAACCAGCTACTGTGCAATGTCAGTTCCATGACTCCTTCTTTCTGAGCTCTACATCCTCTCAGCTCACTTCCTCTAGCACTGCATTTCAACACTGCATACTAGGACTCTAAATCCATTAATTCAATCAGTTTCCACGGCCTCAACGGCATTAACTCTTGTCTTCTTTCCTTATCCAGATGACAGTCTATAGACAAATCATTTTAAATACCCCTGGTATAGTTACCCAAGGCCTCTGCTCTTCACAGTCTTCTTCTTTTTTTTTTTTTAACAAAGCCACAAGGCTGGAAAAAGCCACTCTCTCTCTTTTGTTCCTGTATAACAAAATCACACACTTTTTATTTTTGAGGTGGAGGGGTGTTTTGTTTTGATTTGTGTTGTTTTGTTTTTCCACCATAAAAAGGTAATTAAAACTGAATTAAGGACTCTAACCATGCTTTTTTCTGGAGGAATGATGAAGACTTTGAAACATTATAGGTTGAATGCTGTAATCAGAGTTTAATAGGTAATTCTGATGGAAGTTGTGCTGAGAGTAAAATTGATGGTAGAGGCCTGGCTCAAGAAATTTCAGGGATCAAAATAATAGCAACTGTGATAGACACCATTCTTTGGATACTTTGGCAAAGTATCTAACTATTCTCTACCTGTGTCTGAGGTTAAATTAAAAGTAGTGAACCAAGTTTTGGTGTAAGAAATTTCATAAAAACATAACATTGTGTCTGTGGCATAGTTATTACAGATAACTGTTGAAGAGATCTACATTGAAAAAGAGCAAAGGTGTGAAGAGAAAGAGAAATGTATGGTCTAGAGATAAAAGGAACATTGAAAGCTTATATTACAGAAAAGACAGATATTGGAAGAGAGACTATGATTGCTAAGGGGCTTGCTGCCTTTAAGAAGAGGCTAGCTGATCTGCACTGGAACCTTAGGAAAAGCGCCCATAGAGCAAGACTCCATCCAGGTAGGCTTCTAACTTGTGAAAGGAAGTTTTCTGCTCCCAGAAAACAAAAGCTACAACAAATGTAATTCAAGTGTACAAGGTTCCATTCAAGGTGACAGTTCAATATGGCAGCATTATTCCCATGGTACTTGTGGGTCCTCATCCCTACGCCATGTGGCACAGACTCTTGGGGAGGCAGAACACAGGGAGTTTAACTTTGTTTATCCCACATCCCCATGTGCTGTGCTATAGGGAAGTGCCGAAACACCAGAAACACCATTCCGGCGGTGGGAACGCAGTCTGAGATGTAGGAAAGCTGGAGCTGGTTCAGGGTCCTGCGCCTGCTTCAAAGCCAGGGTCTTGGGATTCTCTCACTCTTGGACATCCAGGCACTGCTGGAAGTCACAGAAAAGAAGAGAATAGAGTCTGAGGCCTGTGGGCTGGGGACAGCATCTAGCCCAGGGCTAGGGGAAACAGGAGCTCTGGTTTGTCTCAGCAGTAATTGTCCTTAACTTGGTGGAGGCAGGCTGGAAGTGCATAAAGGCCTACTATGGGAGATTTAGCTGTAGCTCTGTAGGCGAAGACCTTCTGGACTTTCCCCATGGTGACGGTAGGTGAAAGAGACAATCCATGTTTATCCATATCGTTTATTGGCTGTTCATTATGGAAAATGGATGTGTACCATACTGTACCCACTTCTCTGGGTGGACCTGATATTAAATATATTTTGCAGGGAGGATTGTCTGGGAAAGGAAGCTTATTGGCTAAGCCCTCAGGGCCTCTAGGTACCTCATTAGCATGGAGAACTCTGTTTTGGGCCTATGAGTCACATTTCCTTATGTGGGGAGTATGGCATATGTTCCAGGCCAGGAATCTGGCAGGAAGCAATGAGTCAACAGGTCTCAACATGCACTACCCACCAAGCTTTTACCATCCCAGAGTACTGGCTTAGAAGCACGAAGAATTCAATAGTGAAGGGGTCGTGAAATTCTTCCCTCGTTATTCAAAGAGTCATTAAAGTCAGGCAATTTGTGGCAGGGAAGTTTCCACACACAGAGGCTGTCAGAGTCCATTTTATAAAGCTGTAAAAGTGAAGCATGAGTTACAGGGGAGACCCTGAGATGCTAGAGATGCCAAATCTATAAGACATCTTCCAAAAAGAACTGTATATAGGGAGTGGGACCAGCCAAGAGATTGATGGGTGTGGCAGGCAGCAAAGCCCTTTGAAACTAAAGCCCCAGATAATGGATATGAAGGTACAGAATTTGGGAATTGCCTTGCTAGGTTTCTTCCTTAATATAATCCCTTCTTCCCCTTTTCAATGGAAATGTATGTTTTATATTATTATATGTTGAAAGTATTTAATATTCTTTCACATTTTACAGGGTGTTATAATTAAGATATTGCCTGGATTATCAGGAGACGCACTCGTCTTTGGAGTTTTGAAAAGTAGTGAGATGTCTAAAATAGTATAAAGACTTTTAAATTTGGTCTGAATAGATTTTGTATTATGATATGGCCATGAGCCTATGGAGTCGAAGGAACGGAAGGAGGTTGTTTGAATGAGAAACTTCCCAAATAGACTCATGAACTCCTAGAACACATGTTTCTCTCTAGCAGCACTGTTTGAGAAGGTTGGGAACATTTGGAAGGTGTGGTCTTGCTGGAGGAGGTGCATCACTGGCACAGGCTTTGAGAGTTCACAACCTTGACCCCGCTTCAGTTTCCTTTCGCTGTTTCATGTTTGTGGTTGGAGATGTGATCTCTCAGCTTCTTGCTCTTGCTACCAGCTTCCATGCCCAAATAAACTGTTCCAAAAGTCACTTTTGGTTAATAATTTAGCACAACTACACAAAGTACTTAATAAAGTATGTATTACTTAAATTCCTCAAGATGGATTAGATTATACAGACTGATGTTGATAGATGCTTTCTAGATGCAAACCTATATCCTTGTAAAGGAAGATATCAAATATAATATTTTTAAATATTATATATGATGTTTATCGTTTAATAAAATGCATATTAAGAGGCAAGATCATGTGAATAAAAAGTAATATGAATTCACAGTGAAGCCACAGAGCAGCATGAAATATTGAAAAAATATGCATAATTAGTTTAAAAATAAAAAACAGAATTACAGCAGAATATTGTAAACTATAAAGTATAGTAACAAAATTTTAAAACTGAAAAATATAATGTCCAAAATTAACAATTCAGAGGGTATGTTTAGCAACACATTAAACACTGTTAATAATAATTTTATTGAACTAGAAGGTTGGCAAAAGGAAAAAAATCTTAAACAAAACAACAAGTAGAAAATACATGTATGTCGAATGGATGAGAGTTGAAGGAGAAAAAGTTTAAGTTAACACATGATTTGTTTTCAGCAAAGTAAAGAAAAACAAAGCAATAATAATATTTGAGGAGACACAGGTCAAGAATCTTCCGAAACTCACGGACCTTATATAGAACAGAGTTGAGAAGCAACAGGGGCCAGTCTGGATCCACTTTCCAACAGGCTTGAGGCAGGTAAAATGCTTACCTCACGATTATGAAGATTCTAGTATGATCCCTACAACCCACAAAACAGATAGCTGGCTTAGAGGCTTGTGCACTCCAGTGTGCAACATAAGCCTGGGAAGGGGAAGAGAAGACCATCACTGACACTTACAGGCCTGCCAGCCAAGCCAAACTGGTAAGCTTCAAGTGGATGGGTGATACTGTATCAAAGGAAGAGATGGAACTCTTGAAGATGACAGCCAAGGGTGTTTCTAGCCTCTATACACATGAACTAGTACTCACACACACATGAACACATACCCATATGCCTACACACATAGTCATAATAAAGATCCATATCTTTATAAAAAAGTGTTGAAAACTAAGAACACAGAAAATATTATAATTTTAGAAAGAGCAAAAGAGATAAATCTAAAATTTCCAAGATCTGAATTTCCTGAGAAACATCAAACGCCACAAGAAACAAGAGAGATAGTGTTATGTCATACAAAATAACAATTATGCGGTCTCATTTTTAGGAAAATATTATAACTCTGCTACTGCCATGTTAGTAGGTGTTCAAAAATATCTTTAAAATAATTCAAAAGAATGACAGAAAGTAGAGAAAGGAAACATATAATGGCTGGAAATGTGTTGCTTACGTTTAATTATCAATTAAATTGAATTAAGAAATGCCTAGGACATTAATAAAACAAATTGTCAGGTGTATAAGCAAAGGTGTTCCCAAATAAACTTAACAAGGTAGAGAAGGCTCACCCTGAATGTATGCAGCAACATGCCATTGGACTAAATAAACAGGAAAAGGGGGGAAGCCAGACAAGCAAGGACATTCCCCTTTCTCTACTTCCTGTTCACCATCACAGAGGAAGCTACATGTATCATGATTCCTTCTATGCCACAAAACTGTGTACCTCTGAACAGCAAGCCAAATGAACTTCTTTCCCATGAAGTTATTTTTTTGTCAAATATTTGGTCAGTCCAAAAAATGAATATAAACAGTACAATGCATTAAACCCCAACACATTAGAAATTTACAATATTGACTAAATAACTGCTTCATTTTTTTCTTAGGCCAAATTAATTCTGAGAAGGAAACATTTCTTAACATAACCATATGCAAAACTTAGCAAAATAATATTTTGTAATGTGACTATAATAAATGTAGTTCATTTCCATCATGAAAATCTATAAAGATCTAACTAAAATCTGTTTTCTTAAAAGGATAGTAATCACTCAGGAGGCAGAGGTAGGTGGATTTCTGAGTTCGAGGCCAGCCTGGTCTACAGAGTGAGTTCCAGGACAGCCAGGGCTATACAGAGAAACCCTATCTCAAAAAAACAGACAAACAAGAAAAATAGTAATGTCTGACATGCTTTGAATCTGATTTTGTAGCTCAGGCAAAGCAGATGGGACATCAGCAGAATTATTAGGGATGTACACACAGGGTCCAATTTGATGATGGCACAAATGCCCACTGCATAGCTGGGAAGGTGTCTAAAGCCATATATCTCTACATAATTGTTTTTCTCATCATTTGGACTTCAGAAGCAAGAAGAAAAATTTCCTAGGATATGTGTTTTAAGCATTCTGAGTATATTTTCTAAGAGTTACAGTATGCCAAAGAATGTCCTTAGGTCCTATAAATGAAATACAATGGAAGCTAGATGACCAAACTGATGGCAAACACTTGAGTTTTATTGTAACAAAGGAAGGTGAATAAGCAAGGTGGCCTGAAGTTTTCCTCTTGGGAATAGGAACACAGAAGCAAAAGCCTTCCTAGGACCAAAGGCATACATGAGGCAGAAACAAAGAGTGATATTTTATTTTTCTATTCATTTCAACAGGTATTTAAGGCAACTCATATGTAGACTTTCCCAAAATTGTTTCCTCTGGAGGGTCACTTTTCTAAGGTTTAACTTGGGAATGATTAACCCATCTAGCAATTTCTATAAACTCCAAAGCTCTAGGAAAATATAAAAGCACGTTTTTTTTTTTTTTTTTAAGGTTTCCAAAGAACCAATTAGATTTAAAAGAGATTCATCTTGGTTTTCTAGTGGATTATACTTCCTCTGTGAGCTGAATTCCTGAGTACCCTATTGTACTTCATTGCATCTAAAAGCAAGTTATCTCAAGATGAGCCTTCATAATCTAAGAACAATGTTTAATATAAAAAAGGATTCCAACAAGGCATTTCAGAATAGTCTAGGCTGAAAGCTGAATACAAACAATACAGACCTTAATGGGGGGGTTGGTAATATTTTCCTCCAAGCAAGATGAGTCTCCTAACCAAGCTCTGGTCTGATTGATATGTTTCACCTTTACAGAGCACTGAGGGCTCCAAGAGGAATAAAGATAGAGCATAATTCCCAGAGGTTTAGCACTAGACTGGATGTCTGGGAAATGAATGAAGGACCATTATCACTTTGAAGAGATCTTCAGAGGCAAGAGGGATGAATAATTTTACTAGCCAACTTTGAGATGTTACTAGGTAACTGGAATGGTATAATAAAGCCATGATTGGATTTTGGTGGTTAAAGGTTAAAATCTTGCTCAGCCTTGAATCCTGGGAAAGTATTGTTTAAAGATAGGGAAATACGTAAGAGTCCTTTAATATTGCAGCTAGAATGTCTGTGATTGCCCTACCTGGCATGTCAGTAGGCAATACTTGGCGGTTAGTTGGGAAAGCCTATTACCAGAAAGGTGGAGTGAAATATTTGGTGGTAGGAGTTCCATCAATACCCCAACGAGTCAGAGGCCAACTCTCCTGAATCTCATGTTAAAACAGAGTAGCAGACATTACTTATGATCTTACCATGATGTCAACATTTTTCTGAGGCTCTACCCCATCAATGGTAATGATTGAGTTTCCTCATCCGAGGAACACCTGAGTTTCTGATATGGAGGTCCATTTGTCCTTCATTGTCCTGTTGTGTCACACTGACGTGACAGAACAAGTCTTGAGAGAATATCTGATATTTGACCAATTATTCTAGAGACAGGGCTTCTATTTGTCAGTTTATTACCTCTAGAATAAAAAGGAGTCATTTGGGGATCTCAAGTCACAAGGGAAGTCTGCAGGAAGTTCTACATGGTTTCTCTCTCTCTCTCTCTCTCTCTCTCTCTCTCTCTCTCTCTCTCCCTCCCTCACTCTCTCTCATGAAATAACAATCTTGAGTCTATAAAAGTCCCCATCTAGCACTGTGTCTGCCTCTTTCATGTACCCACAATACATTGCCTTACTTCCTTTGTTCTATAAAACTATAAAACTTCATGAAACTGTTTCAAGATTAAAGCATAGATTTGTGGTAATCTAATTATGTGTTCCTGAGTCATAGTCATACAAAATGGCCCTAGAATAAATTATCTCTTATTCCCTTTATGATGAAAGCCATGGATTTGGTATCAACATCAGCTAGAAGACCTGTGATCTAATAAAAACATGATAATATAATTATAACTAAGCAGGACTTATTCCGGAAATGCAAAAGTAGTTAGCCTTTGCCATTGGCAATGGACCTGTCCCTCACAGCTAGTTTTGGGCCTCATCGTCCAATTCCCTGGTAATTCTCAAACAAGGAAGCATCACAGCTTCCCCTTAAGATTTAAGTCACCATATAAAAAGTTGGCAGTTTCAAGACTCTCATGAGGAACACCAGGGGAAAGCTATACCCTCCTGATCAAAAGAATAGAATCTGATTTCTACCTCTGGTTCTGGGTGGAGATAAGGCATTCTAGTTTGCCCCAAGGATTAAATGCTATGCTATTGTCTTCTCCCTTAAAAGTTAATCTAGCTGACCCTGCCAAAGCACTGGCTAGCTTATTGCCCCACAGAAAAGCTGATTCACTTGAAGACATGCTAAGAAGATGGAAAAAATAATTCTCCCCTGAATGAGATTACTTTCAATAATGGAAAGACTAATCAATACTGTGCAGATGTAAAACTTCTAGGGTGATTGGTATAAAGACAGGCTGCACCTCAAGTTCTAATTATAAAAGCAAAGTTCTTCATTTTCTTTCTGTGCGTCTCATTTTTTGATTCTGCCACAAAGCCCTGATTTCCCTGGCACGTTGGAATTTCTCACTTCTCTGAGGCTCTGGCCCCTTTCCGCACACAACTGCATGCTGAGCTGCAGTGCTGAGCATGCCCACTTTCTTGGACCCAAGATCAAAAGTCATAACTTTCTCTCTTCCTCTTCTCTATCTCCCTCCTGGCAGCAAAAGAGAACTTTCACTTGCCCTCCCTGTTGTTTTGCCTACTAAAAAATTGTTCTCGACCTTTACCCTAAGGCTATTTTTAAAATATTTATTAAGGATGCTAAAGTCAAACCTGATTTCACTGGTAACAGTATCAGTTTTCAAGATAGAAGATATTTATGATGTGCTGAATAAATTCTTGTCAACAAGATTAATTTTTAGTATCTGCTGTCAATTACCTTCAAACAAGTATGTGTGTGTATATATATATATATGGTGTATGTGTGCATACATATATAGTATATATTACATATAAGAATAAATTTAAATAATTCAATACATAAATTGGATAAAAGATAAATATTATTCCCAAAAGTAAGGAAAAGACAGTTAATAAATTTTGGCCCACAATGAAATTAAAATTCAGTAAACTATGATGAGAAGAAGACCTTTAACCAAGAGCCTACAGTGAGCTTCATAATTTTTCACCAATGAAAACCTACTACTGAAGGGGTGTGTGTGTGTGTGTGTGTGTGTGTGTGTGTGTGTGTGTGTGTGTGTGTGTGCGTGTGTGTATGTGTGTATGTGTGTGTGTGTGTGTAAGGAATCTAAATGGAGTCACCAAATTATAGGGGAGACAGTGTCTCAGCTAGACATTTTAAAACACCAAACAAAATGTCTAGTACCAGGAATGTGTTGCGTTTTGCTAAATCATTGGCCAAAGGGGTCCAATGGAAACGCACAAACACCATATCTTACTTCTATGGCTACTGGGTGCTCTCCACAATAAGGCTCTATTGCTGAAGACAGCACCTAGATCATTAAAAATGTAGAGAATAAGCTGGTGCCCAACTAGAAGCTTTACCATACAAATTTCATGACACTGATAAGTATACTGCACACTATCAGCAGAGAAAAGCAATCATCAATATCACCCAGCTACAAACCCTGTGGCCTATAAAAGTGACCAGCTGAAAATATACTGGTACAATAGTGACACAAATGTTACAGGATTAACCAATCTCTTTTTAAATGGGATTTAAGTCTTATTCCATGACATGGAATCCTACAGGGACCAAGAACCTGGAACCAGATAGCCCAGGGATCTAGGCTAAAAGCACATACTCCCATTCAAAAACAACAACAACAGCTCCTAATGATGCTCTGCTATACTCATAGATCAGTGCTTTATTTACCCATCATCAAAGAAACGTCCTTCTACAGAAGATGGGAACAAATGCAGAAACCCACAGCCAGACAGGCACTATGCAGAGAGTAAGATACCTTGGGACACTAAGCCCTCACAACCAGATGTCTCCATCAAATCCCTCCCCTCAGGGCTCTGAACACGAGGGAAGAGGAGGTTAAAGGAATATCTGAGCCAAGGGGATGGAGGACATCGAGAGAGCAAGGAATGCTAAATCACCATGATCAAAGTTCAGATGAACTCTCAGAGACCAAGATAGTGTGCACAGGGACTGCACAAGTCCTCTGCATATATACTATGGCTTAGTGATTTTAGGAAATTCCTGAGTGTGTGAACAGTGGGTCTTGGACCCTTGTGAGGTCCCTTGGAATTTTTTCCTTCTGTTTTTTTTTTTTTCAATTCCCATATTTTTGTCTTATTATATTTTATTTCACTGTTAACCCTTAGGAGCCTGTTTGTTATCTAATGAGAGACAGACAGGGAGTGAATCTGGATAGGTGGTAAGATGGGAAGAACCTGGGAGCAGTAGAGGGAATAGAAATTATAATCAGTATATATTACCTAAGGGGGGGAAAATCCATTTTCAAGAAAAGCAAAAAATAAGAATAAAGTAGCAATTGAAATTTCACTGCACATAGTCTTTCACTATTAAACATAGTAGTCTATTGTTTCTTCAAGGGTGGTATTGAAAAATCCAGTATTCTTTCTTCTCTACTCACATTTACTGCTTCTATTTGAAGCAGTAAATCTTTTATGAAGATGAGAAGAAACCTCACAGCAGCTTGTCAGTGCAGCGTTCAGCATGATTCAAACTAACTTGTTCGTATGTTATTTTTTGCTGACAGACATGATTTTCTAACTTTAACACTTTTGCAGTGGTTGTTTAGAACTTGGACTTCAGAGAATATTTTAAAACATATTTTAATGAATCAAATGAGAATAAATATAAGACTTTCAGGTTGGAAGTCTGTAAGGAGACAATTCTAGATGAAATGTGTTGAGGAAATCTTCATTTGAGACCATTTTTGAAACCAACTCATTCCACAAGTGACTTTCAATATGTATCTGTTAACTGAAAATAAAATTAAAAGCTTATTTAGATTCATAGATAATGGTTTCATTGTCCCCTTTACAATGCAAGTATAAAATCAGAGAGGTTGGAGGAATCTATTTTCAATTAATTAATTAAGTAAGTAAACAAGTAAACAAACAAGTAAATAAGTAAATTTTTTTTTAAAGGCAACTAAGCAAGCAAGAGGCAGTGAGCCAGTAAGCAGCATTCCTCCATGGTGACAGTTCCAGTTCCTGCCTCCAGATTCTTGCCTTGATTCCTGCCTTGTCTACCTGGGACAGTAAGCTCAAATAAACCCTTTTCTCCTCAAGTTGCTTTTGATCAGTGTTCTAGAACAACAGCAAAAGGCAAAAATGGACATTATCTAAACATAAGAAGCTATAAGACACAAGAGTACAGATACTTATTCTCCTATAGTTTAGGACTATGATATAACTAACTATGACATGTTTTTATGATCAGACAAAATAGAATGCCATGAAATCTGTTCAATAACATTGACTGTTCAATAGTACGGATGCCCATTTTAGGGCTAGTAGAATGCTTCAGGCATCTGAGAAGGATGGATCATTTTTCATAAGTGATGCTAAGAAAACTGAATTTTCGTATGAAAAAAGTTAACTTTGACCCTATCTTACATCATATTCAATCCCAGGTCAATTGTGGATCAAACTGTGAGCAATCCTCAATACAACTTGGAGGAGATACGCATCTCTAGAGAGAACTGGGCAGACTTTTCTCATAGCATATAGAAAATGCTATATACTAGACAAAATTGACCTTTTTAGGGGAAGAATTTTATTAAAATTTAAAAACTCACTTCCTCAGAAGAACCATTAACAGAGTTTAAAGGTGGATGACAGACTGTAGAAACAGAATCATTGAACATTAAAGTTCAGAGGGTCTATCCAAAGGGATCCTAAGTTCCTATGTCCCCATACAAGGTTTTGAACAGGGGCACACAATTACAGCAAAAGCAGAGACAATTTACTAAGAAAAGGATATACTTCTAAGGACAGAAGCAAACCAGAGCAAAAGCAAAGTACACAACTCTAACAGCAATGCTCTATAATGGCAGAGCTTCTGTATCACATATTGGAGCTTTCCAGGTCATTTGTAAAGGACAGAACTTTCTGTTTATGTTCTCTCTACATGTGTTCTATACACAATTTCAGACATTATGTCTCATTGGCTTCTTAAGTTTGCATGGAGAGGGTCTATATTTTAGTATTACAATTAGACATGGTGTATTAGTTAGGATTTCATTGCTGTGAATAGACACCATGACTGAGACAACTCTTATAAGGGACAACATTTCATTGGGGCTTGCTTACAGGTTCTAAGGTTCAGTCCATTATCATCAGGCAAGAGCATGCAGCATCCAGGCAGATATGGGGCTGGAGGAGCAAAAAGTTCTTCATCTTGATGCAAAGGCAGTCAGGAGCAGACTGTCTCTTCCACACTGAGTAGAGCTTCAAAGCCCACCCCTACAATGACACTCTTACTCCACCAAGGCCACACCCACCCCAACAAGGCCACACCTCCTAATAGTGCTACTCTATGGACCAAGCATATTCAGACTGCCACATTCCACTCTCGGGCCCCCATATGCTTATTCAAAGACATGAGTCTGTTAGAAGCCATGCTTTGCTATAGCATAATGCAAAATACAGTTTGTCTAACTTCAAAAATCCCCATAGTCTATTACAGTTTCATGAGTGTTTAAATGTCCAAAGTTCAAAGTCTCTTCTGAGATTCACACAGTCTCTCAACTGTAATCCCTATAAAATCAACATCAAAAAGCAAATTACATACATCACAGACTATACATGACCATTTCAAAATGCCATACTGAGGAAATACTGGATCAAAGCAAGTCCGAAAACAAGCTAGGCAAACTCCAAAATCTGCATCTCCATGTATGATGTCAAAACATTGCCCATATCTCCAACTTCTTTCTGCTTTGTTGACTGTAGCACAATTCTTTCTTTTTGAGTTATTCCACCTCCTGATAGCACCTTTCCTCAGCATGGCTCTAGCATCTCAAACATCTTGGGGTCTTCAAGGTGGCTTCAACATTACAGCTTCTTGTTCCAGTGTCTGGGAATCTCATATGATCTTCTGGGTTGGATCAGATCCAGCTCTACTCTCTACAGTGCTTCAGGCTCTGGTTGATTCCACTCCACTGCTGCTGCTGTTCTTGATGACCAGCCCATGGTACTGGCATCTCCAATTCTCTAGAGACTTCTGCTACAACTAGGCTTCACCAATAGCTTTTCAAAGGCTCTGTTCATGGTGCCAAGCCTCAACTTCTTTGCATAACCCCTTCAGTCCTGGGCCATCAACTGCAATTAAGGCTGCACTTTCACCACTGGCCTTCCTTGGCCTCTCATAAAGCCAAGCCTCCATGACTCCTTCATGCCTTCAAAGTCAGTACTATCTGGGTAATTCTTAAACATTACCAAGTGCAGCTTCAGCACAAGGTACAACCTTGGCTATCTCTGGAACACAGCTTCTTTGTGATCTTAGAAGACACTTCCCAAAAGATTTCACCTTAGTGATGCTGATCTCTTCTTAATCACCACTAATTTCTTAACCTTAGCTAATCAGCATCAATGACCCTAGTACTCTACTTCTACTCTTGATTCTAAAGCCAGAGCCACACGGCCAAAACTGCCAAGTTCCGCTGCTTGCTGGAGTTGGAACATGGTCCCCTTGTTCTATTACATTATCACCAACTCTCTGTTTTCCAACTCCTTCAGCCTAAGTTTGGCTATACTGGAACGTTTTCTGTAAATTAACCTTGAACTCAATCTGCATGGCTGTGTCTCCTGAATGCTAGGATTAAAGGCATATACCATCATACCTGGGCTTAAGCTGTTCATGGCCACATTCCTCAAGATCTGGATCTAAAGCCTGTGTCCTCTATTTCTGGACTGTAGTTCATTCCAGATGAAAAGTCCAAATGAAAATAATAACAGGTAATAACACCTAACATGACATAACTATTCCTTGTTCAACTGCAAAAATTTAAACAATAAGCTTAGCTGGGTGGGGTCTTTCCCCCAGGTCACCACTTTCTTAATCTGTTTATCTCCTTGAACATAGGATTCAGCTCCATTCTATTCTTGGTGCACCTTTATTCTTTGAACCAAAAATTTATATTTATATATATATATATATATATATATATATATATTTATTTATATAAATATATATTTATATTTATATTTTTCCTTTAAAAACTTGCTATACTTCATCAGAACATTATTCATGCCAGTAAGCCAGAGGACAAAGTCCATGCTGAGCTTTTTTTGAAACTTCCTTTGACAATGCAATTAATCTGACTATTTTTACCTTAGCCTAATGTAGACTTCCCAAGGGACAGAAAGCAGCCACATTCTTCACCAACGCATCACTAGAGCATTCTCCAGGCCACATACTAAAATTCTTCTCTGAAGCCTCTTGAACCAGTAGGCCTCCACAGTTCAAATTACTCTCAGCATGACCATCTTCAATATTCCTACTAGACTGGTCCATTAAGCCCCACTTAAAGCATTCCACTGCTTCCCAAATCCAAAATCTCCAAATCTACATTCTTCCAAACAAAAGCGTGGTCAAGCCTATCACAGCAATACCCCAGTCCCTGATATCAACGTCTATATTACTTAGGGTTACATTGCTGTGAAAAGATACCATGACCAAAGTATGTGGCCTGGAGAATGCTCTAGTGATGCGTTGGTGAAGAATGTGGCTGCTTTCTGTCCCTTGGGAAGTCTACATTAGGCTAAGGTAAAAATAGTCAGATTAATTGCATTGTCAAAGGAAGTTTCAAAAAAGCTCAGCAACTTTTATAACTGACAACATTTCATTGGGACTGGCTTACAGGCTCTGAGGATCAGTCCATTATCATCAAGGCAGGAGTGTGGCAGCATCCATGCAGACATGGGGCTGCCAAAAGTTCTACATCTTGCTGCAAAGGCAGCCACTAGCAGACTTTCTCTTCTGTCCTGGGTTGGGCTTTAATGCCCAACCCAAAGTGACATACTTCCTCCATCAAGGTCACAACTACTCCAACAAGGCCATGCTTCCTAATAGTGCTACTCCTTGGGTCAAGCATATTCAAACCACCACATGGGTTACTTTCAGACACTGGAGTATCCACAGGTTTGTACCAGTTACTATGTTTGGGTTTATTGGATATGGGGAAAAATGTATTAGCTCTCTTGTTTCCTAATTGGTTATTTGCATACCAAATGTTTGCAATATTTATGAAATGTCTTCAAGATTTCATTCTGTGTCCTGTTCTCCCACCACAAGAGAACGTGGGTAGCATATAAACCAGTCAAGGACTCATAAGTAGAATATGCAAATAACACATTTTGATAGGAAGTATGAAATCTAACTTAAAAATTACAAGAAACTTGAGAGGCTGTACAGGGTATCTCTGAATGGTCAGTTTACTAGTTTACTAAGGAAACAAAATTCACAATCACTAGAAAGTTTGAGGTTGAAAAAAAAATAACTACTATTTTTGGAAAGATGGGAACATCTACATACTACTAAAGGAATCTCAAATAATACGAATAGATGGTAAGAATTGACTTTCTGTCTCAGAATTCACTATGGCACACCTTTTGACCCAGAAATCAATTCCTAGAAATGCATTCAACATAAAAGGCTCCCTACTCTCTTACAATAAAGTTTATGGAAGTCAAAAAACTCAAAACTGGAAACAATTCAACTGCCTGTCAGCTGCAAAATGGAAGATTAAATTACATACTCTTATAGCAGAATTCTCTATAGAAATACAAAACAATTATAATATAGCCATGTGCAGCAAAGTAAGTGAATTCTACAAGCAGTGTTAACAGAATGAAAAACATTTTATGTAGAGATGTTACTGAAATTCAGATCTAAATGGCAGCATTAAAATTGAAGGTGAGGTTGCTCTAAAAGAGAGAACAAGCCTGAAGAAAACAATGGGAAATGTGAAAGGCCTGGGAGACTCATGACATTGTACTGTCTGACCAATAGAAGAGCTGCACCATCATCTTTGTATGACAACCCATCAAACTGCACATTCACATTCACTCTCTTTCCCTGTAAATTATTCCTAACTTCAAAAGAGGTTGTAAATCGCAGAGTAAGCAGAAGGGAGCATTCAGATGTACCTCCATTGTTACAGACTACTTAGTGATGAGGATACCCATGTAGTCTGAATGCCACTGCAGATGTCCACCCCTCAACTTTGCATTAAGTTTCATCCCCAGCTTATCAAAGGCATTGTACTAAGAAATTTCTATTTTTTTTCTCCTCTGATAGATCACTTTCATCAATAGCTTCTCAAATAAATATTGCTTTTTTATTGGAAAACTACATGAAGTTGACACAAATTCAACCACCAGCTAATGACCTGTCTTCCCTACTATGTATAGTATATTTCCTGTAAATAGCTATGTATTCTTCTTATTCTTTCACACACACACATACACACACATATAGAACTTTGATCATATTCTCCCCCATTATCTTCTCTTATTTCATACCAATGCCCCTCGCTCTGCCAAATATTTTCCTTCTATTTTCATATCTACATTGTTTGTGACCCATGCACTTAATTAAGATTGTCTGCATCAGCATGAATGAAGAGCTGTATATTCTTGTTTTAACCACTTTTTCCTTTCTTGTTTTTAAAAGCCCTCCCAGCAGCCTTTCTCCTCATTACTGGATAGAATCAATCTGAAATATTCTTTCTTCTACTGGCTTCCAATCACTTCACACATCTCTACCTATATCCCCAAGGTCTTGCCCAGTGTTATAACTTTCAATACCATCTATGTATAGAAATTATCTCTCAATACCTGTTTCCTGGACTTCAATAATATAGCTTCAACTATATATCTTCTCAATAATATAGCTTCACCTTGATACCTTCACTTGGATTTTTTTCTAATATACACATGTATGTTGCCTATTGGACAACCTTAGCTGTCCTTCTCTGGAAGGCCATCCACCATCCACTTCCTTTGAAATAGGGTCTTGTGAACCTGGAGATTAGTTTAATCTGGATGACCTAGTGAGTCCCAGATTCTCCTCTGTTTTAATGATGCTGCAATTACATATATGCCTGACTTTTTCATGTGGATTCTGAAGCTTGAACTCAGATCCTCCTGTTTGCAAGACATGCACATTACTATCTAAACTGTCATCACTTACAGGCTATCTAATTCTGTCACACACACATGCATACACACACACACACACACACACACACACACACACAGACACACACACACTAGTCATACTTGCCATCGTTTCTCATCTGGGTTTTGACAGCACCCCGGGAAGTTCTTCCTGTCATAATTTGCCTCCCTCTAAGTATTCAGAAATAGCACCCAAGGAAATAGTTTTTAAACTTTTTATCAGAACAGATTGCAGTCTCTTCTCCAATACCAACCAATAACCACACAACTTGAAACCCATCCCACGGGCGAGCACCAATCCCTGACATTATTAATGATACTCTGTTATGCTTGCAGACTGAAGCCTAGCATAATTGTCCTCAGAGAGGCTCTAGCCAGCAGTGGATTGAAAATAATGTAGATAGCCACATCCCAGAATTACACAGAGATCAGGGACATTTATGGAAGAGTTGAGGGAATGATTGGAGGCCCTGAAGGTGATTGGAACCCCACAAGAAGACCAACAGAGTCAACTAACCTGGACCCCTAGGAGCTCTCAAAGATTGAGAAACCATCCGAAGAACATGAGGCCCCCAGCACATATGTAACAGACATGCAGCTCAGACTCCATAGCTGCCTTGTATGTCTTCAGTGGGAGATGTGCCTAATCTAGCAGACACTTGATGTGTTGGTGGGGTGGGACAGCCAGGGGGCCTCACCCTTTCAGAGGAGAAAGAGAGGTGCCAAGCTTGGTATCGTCCTGGTAGGGACAGAGTGACATGGTTCCTACCTCTGGGACAGGGCCTGGTGTAAGCCTCTATGACTGTCATAGGCTGTTGTGGGCATAAGACTTGTTGTATAATAATGTACATATTTTGCATTCATTCCTCCTCCAAGGAATGTCCTCTTTGTTAACATTAATGACTCCATGATAATCTGAGACAGCATGAGGCCAGGAGGTGAAGGTATGGCTAATGTCTTAGCAAATGGTAAACACTGGGACCTTCAGGACAGCCCTTAAGGCTGTAGAAAGAATGCTAAAAACGTGGGTTCAATTCCTGAATAAAAAGACATAGACTAATAGACTGGATACATAAACAGGACCCAGCATTTTGCTGCGTACAAGAAACACACCTCAGGGACAAAGACAGACACTACTTTAGAGTAAAAGGC
Organism: Uromys caudimaculatus; assembly: GCA_028551405.1. Taxonomy (NCBI): domain Eukaryota; kingdom Metazoa; phylum Chordata; class Mammalia; order Rodentia; family Muridae; genus Uromys; species Uromys caudimaculatus. The sequence goes on along the minus strand of CM052702.1, from coordinate 20,712,733 downwards.
TGGAGAAAAGTTTTCCGAGTAAAGGATCCCAAGAAACAAGCTGGAGTTGTCATTCTAATATCCATTAATATCCAATATACTTTCAAACAAAAGTCAAACAAGATGGGGTAGGACACTTCATATTCATCAAATGAAAAATACACCAAGAGAAAGTTTCAATCCTAAACATCTATGCCCCAAATGCAAGGATACTCACATTCATAAAAGGAACTTTACTACATCTCAAAACACACATTGAGCCTCATACAATAATAGTGGAAGACATCAACACCCCACTCTTACTAATGGACAGGTCATTGAAACAGAAATTAAACAGAAACACAGTGAAACTAACAGAAGTTATGAGCCAAATGGATTTAACAGATATCTACAGAACATTTCACCCCAAAACAAGAGAATATATCTTCTTCTTGGCACCTCATGGTACCTTCTTCAAAACTGACCATATAATTGGACATAAAACAAACCTCAACAGATACAAAAAGACTGGAATAATCTCATGCATTCTATCAGATCACCATGGACTAAGACTAGACTTCAAAAACAAAAACAACAGAAATCCCACATAATCATGGAAACTGAACAACTCTCTGCTCACTGATAACTTGGTCAGGGAAGAAATAAAAGAATTTATAGAATTCAATGAAAATGAAGACACATCATACCCAAAATCATGGGATACAATGAAAGAAGTGTTAAGAGGAAAATACTTTAAGTATTTAAGCACTTTCATAAAGAAATTGGAGAGATCCCACACAAGCAATTTAACAGCACACCTGAAAGCTCTAGAACAGAAGGAAGCAAACACATCCAAGCCAAGTAAAGGGCAGGAAATTGTCAAACTCAGGGTTGAAATCAACCAGTTGGAAACAAAAAGAATACAAAGAATCAACAAAACCAAAAAAAAAAAAAAAAAAAAAAGAATCAACAAAACCAAGAGCTGGTTCTTTGAGAAAATCAACAAGGCAGATAAACCCTTAGCCAACTAACAAAAAGGCACGGAGACAGTATACAAATTAACAAAATCAGAAATGAAAAGGGAGACATAACAACAGAACCTGAAGAAATTTTAAAAATCTTCAGAACCTACTACAAAAGGCTATACTCTACAAAAGTGGAAAATCTAGATGAAATGGATGATTTTCTAGACAGATACCACATACTAAAATTAAATCAAGATCAAATAAACTATCTAAACAGTTCCATAACCACTAAAGAAATAGAAATAGTCATCAAAAACCTCCCAATCAAAAAAAAAAAAAAAAGCCCAGGACCAGATGGTTTTAGTGCAGAATTCTACCAGACCTTCAATAAGACCTGACAGCAATACTCCTCAAACTATTGCACAAAATAGAAGTAGAAAGAACACTACTTAATTCGTTCTATAAAGCCACAGTTACTCTGACACCTAAACCACACAAAGACCCAACAAAGAAAGAAAACTTCAGATCCATCTTGCTTATGAATATCAATGCAAAAATACTCAATAAAATTCTCACAAATTGAATCCAAGAACACATTAAAACCATCATTCACTACAATCAAGTACACTTCATCCCAGGGATGCAGGGATGGTTCAATATACAAAAATCCATCAGCATAATATACTATGTAAACAAATTCAAGGAAAAGAAACACATGATCATCTCATTAGATGCTGAAAAAGCCTTCAACAAAATAAAACAAACACCACTTCATATTCAAAGTCCTGGAGAAATCAGAAATGCATGGCTCATACCTAAACATAATGAAACCAGCAGCTAACATCAAATTAAATGGAGAGAAACTAGAAGAAATCCTACAAAAGTCCAGGACAAGACAAGGTTGCCCACACTCTCCCTATCTATCCAATACAGTACTTGAAGTACTCTTCAACTGCTGGTGGGTTTGCAAACTAATACAACCACTCTGGAAATCAATAAGATGGTTCCTCAGAACATTGCAAATACTTCTACCTGAAGACCCAGCTATACCACTCTTGGGCATATGCCACAAGGACCCACGCTCCACTACATTCATAGCATCCTTATGTATAATAGCCGGAAGCTAAAAACAACCCAGATGTCCCTCAAAGATTGAAAAATTGATACAGAAAATGTGGTTCATTTTCGCAATGGAATACTATCCAGCTATTAAAAATGAGGACATCATGAATTTTGCAGGCAAATGGATGAAAATAGGAAATATCATCCTAAGTGAGATAACTCAGATTCAAAAAGACAAGCATGTTATATACTCACTGATAAGTGGATATTAGCCAAAAAGTACAGAGTACCTTGAATACAACTTATAGTCCACATAAGAGGTATAACAAGCAGAAATGCCAATGTGTGGAGGCTTCAATCCCACTTAGAAGAGGGAAGGAAATAATCATGAGAAGCAGAGGGAGGGAGGGAACTGGGTGGGAGAGAGGAGGAGGGAAGGGGGAACAGGATCAGATATGGAGGGAGGGTACAGGAGAGAAGCCTAGAGGGCCAAGAGAATGAGTGGACATAAGCAGCCTCAGGGAGCGGGAGGTGGGGGACGCTTGAGAGAGTACCATAAACCCGGGAGGTAAGACTCAGTGGGGGTAACCTTAGCTAAAATGCCCAACATTGGGGAAAGGGAACTTGAAGAGTCCACCTCTAGTAGATAGACAGGGCCTCAAAATTCCTGATCCAAAGTTGTTCCTGTCTAAAAGAACTGGAGGGACAAAAATAGAGAAGAGACTGAAGGAAAGGCAGTCCAATGACCAGTCCAACTTGGAATCCATCTCCTGGGCAGGGCAGGGGGTGGGGGCATCAAGGCCTGATGTGCTCACAGACAGGAGCCTGGCATAGCTCTCCTCTGAGAGGCTCTACCAGCAGTGGCCGATACACAGGATTGCTCAATAAATGTTTGTTAGATGAGGTAATTTATGTTGGACACAGAAATTTCTAAACCCTTTGTTAATAAACCCAAGGATGAAAAGAAGCATTTTAAAATTACCAGAAAGTTCATATCTTCCTAACCAAAGTATGAAAAATAAAATTAATGTTGATTTTTAAGAATGATGAAAATTAACCATATATGAGCATGTTGAGAGAAATGAAAAGCCTTCTTACCTCAGGCCTGGGAAACATTTTCTATCCCCCCACAAAATACTGTTCCATAATTGGTCAAAATGAGGAACAAAGAAATACATTAAAATTTGGAAAAAATATAACACAACCCAATTGTATGATATTCAATAAGCCGTGAGCAGTGTTCAGTCACGTGGCTTTCAGGAAATTTGATGGCTAATACATAGAAACAGTCTTCAACTTTCACAGGCTTGAGCACCATAAGCCTCTGTCCTGTGCAGTGTGCTAAACTCACCTGCAGCCCCACAGCCTGATTATACCAGCATGATGTACCCACCATTAACACACTTGTAAACATCATTTTTCTTAACTCCAGAGTGTTGGCTTTTATCCGAAGCTTTCTAAATCTGAATTATTTTCCTGGAAGTGTTCACACATAATGACAAGCTAATCTATGAAAGAATTTCCTCCCTGACACTGGGTATTTGAAAATAAATAACAAGATGTACACCAATACCCAGCCATCTCACGCACCTCAGACCTCCGGCAGGCTGAGGCCACCTCATAAACCTGGCTTGCTTTAGGGCACTCTTTAATTTACCAAACAATAAGAATTCCCCCGTGGCTGATTTTCTCAAGATCTTTACCTAAGATCTCTGGCACCAAAGCTGTGCTTTGATCAGAAATGGAGTGGTACAGACAGGACTCTGCTGAGAAAATCAAAGAGAGACCCACATCTATCTTCCATGAAAAATGCATGAACAGGTCCATCTTTAACTCCTCCAAGAGAGAGCGGAGGATGAAAAGAGCCTGTTGCTCTAAATTTAAAAAAAAATTAAGTTAAGGCCACTGTGTTTAAAGAAAAGAATGGAACCCTGTGCAGACATTTGATACCACCATCTACAGTGCAGAGTCGAATTCCTAAGTGTGCCAGTGACAGCCAAATACTGAAAAGCAATTCCACAATTGATTTCTTAGAGGAGAAACTTCACCAGTACACTACATGAAGTGTTAGAAATACTAGGTATAGAAATAAGTAATAATTTATCAAAGAAGAGGTAAAACATTCTAGCTCATATTGGGAAAGGTTGGATCAAACTTTCATACACACATACACACACACATATACATACACACACACCCAACACATACACACACACACACACATGCACACGCACGCGCGCGCACGTACAGGAAATAGAGAGAGAAGGAAATAGCAGTCATTGGGAGGGAGAATTTCCAATTGTACACAAGGAAGATAGAGTCCCAAGTGCTGTCATAGCGAATTGTCTGCATTTAGTTTGGGTGAGGCCTCCTCGTGTGAACTGGAGGCACTGCTGGGAAAAGACATGGGCTTGATTTTTGATGTGTTCTTTGCCAGACATAGCAATTTATAGTTTACCAAAAGGTAGAAAAGGCCACTGGGCAAATAGAGAGACACATGAATTGCCTAGAACATTATCTAAGAGCAGGAAAAACAACTAGGATGCAAAAATCTTAGAGGTAAAAGGACATATGAAAAAATCAGCAGCACATATGTTTGGAAAGCTGAGAGTGTACTCCAAGTGAGGCATAGGGGATGGACAGGACAGACTCCAGTAACTGTGTGAACGCGGGAAGGGACCCGGAGAAAGGTGGGATGTAGGCTGACCTTGGCAGGCTGGATTTGGTACCTGGATACGGTGGCATCCCTGAGAAAATAAGATAATGAGCAACTTTGGAGGGGAATATGTAGAGTCCATTTCTGATAGGTTGGAATTGAAGTGTGCCTAGGACAAGAAGGGGGTGATCAGCGAGCTGCTGTTCAAATAATTGTAACGCTATGAATTTTGCATAATAAATTAAATCAGGAGTCACCAGGTTTAGATACATATACTATGATGAGTTGGTGAATACAGAAAATAAGTGTACTCTGGGGAAAGACTGACATATTGTTTGTCTGGACCAAAAAAGAAAATTCCATCAGGACAGATTAATCTACATGACAGCTCCTGCATCTATGGCTGTTTCAGGTGAAAAGACTCTAATACCAGATACCAGGTGTTCTGCTGTGAAACAATCTTTCTTACAAATGGTTGTCTGGACTGAACAATTTTAATATTAATCAACACATTAACTCAGAAGGGGGAAATTTTGCAGGGACCAACTCCTAGACAAGAAACTAATGACTGCTGGAAAAAGAAAGGGATGACACCCCGTATTGGTTGTCCTATGCAGAGCAGTCAGCCCTGAAACCATATACATACAAACAACAAAAACAGACTTGGTAGCTTGTATATATTTATTTGTTGTATATGTATTGCACGTGTGTGTGTGTGTGTGTGTGTGTGTGTGTGTGTGTGTGTGTGTGTGTGTATAATAATCAAAGAAAAACAGGCTATCAACTTGAGTAGTGGGGACATGGGAGCAGTTCAAACGAGGGTAACTAGGAGATTCTGGAGGGAGGAAATGGAGGACAAAGGTGATGTAGGTCTATTTCAATTAAAAAATATGTTTTTAAAAATGAATGTGACGCCAGGAGACAGGAGAAACATGGCAGCCTGGACTAGGGGGTAAAGTAAAACAGAGAAAAATAGATGTGGTTGATAAACTACTTGATGACACCTATGATAATTTTGGTTACAACAGTGCAGCATCATGTACCTCCATGGAGAACTGGGGAAAGAAGTCAGTACACAGGGTACAGGTGAGGGAGGGCAGAATAGGAAACGTGTGCACCATTGGAAGAAGCTGGTCTTGGCACACGGGAGAGGCGGCATAGCTAGTCCCAGAACATGTCATTTTACATGGCAGTTTCATAATGGTTATGGAGTTTTAATATGGTTGAGGAGTGTGTAGATGAAGTTCTGAGGCCATTTACGTGCAGAATGACTGACAGAGCAAGGTGACTACAAAGAGACCAACTACTGAGTGACAAAGAGTAGGAAAAGATGTTCACTGGATAGGAGCAAAGTGAAAGCATGAAGCAGCAGCACCCTAGTCAACAATCAACTTGAAGAACAGTGGATAGAACAGAACATGTTAATGAAAGACCGTGCACCTAAACTGATGTCTCCATTGCATCTTAAAAACAAAACAAACAAAAAAAACCCAAAAAACAGAAATGAGTATTCCAATGGGTAATGTGGGCATGGCAGAAATTGCAATGTGAGGCTGGAGAGTCAAAGCCACACAGTACCTATAGCAAAGCGTCTGGCCCCAACTTATCGAGCCACAGACTTACAGGTCTCATTCAGTCTTGTTACTTTCTACTCATTAGTACTGGCTGTTGTTGAGACCACCCATGCACTTTTACCAAGCCAGGCCTGTGGCTGGATACTTGACCAAAAGAACAGTAGAAAGGTCTTGCTACCATCAGGGTGTGTCCCAGGAAAATCAAAGAAGCAAGATGTGTCTTGTTGATAAACTCCAATTGTCACTCTCGGGGCACAAAAAACGAAACACAGCTCTGCCTGGAAATTGGCAGTTGTCCCCATTCCAGCCCCAGCATGTGTCTCAGAGGAGGCTAGCAAGCTGAGAAATCACTGGGCAGTGCTCAGCCCAGAGCAGCTTCCAGCCCTCCTAGCTCCATAGAGCAAGGAACAGGATCTGAGAGCTTGGCAGTGACCCCTCTCTGCTCCAGGTCCATGGAAGTGAACGTTTTTCACATTTGCTTTTTAAGATACTCCTATGTGTCTGCATTTTAATGTATAATTTACTTTTTAAAAAGCAGTTTCCCTCCCACCTTGTCAAATTATATGAATACATGTATATAGTCTCTGCATCAAATTGTATATATTTTCTACATATTTCATGTGCTATAAACAATTTCCCAATTACATAATACATGCTACAAGATAAGTAATTAGCCAAGCAAACTCGTGACTGAAAAATGCATCTTTCTCAAACAAATTAAATGCTGTTATTATGACTAATCACCGCCTTACAGAATTGTCTATTTCCAGCTGTATAGTTAATTTTCTGACTCACTGCTGTTATTGGCTTCACATTTTCTGTCTTGAAAAAAAAACAGAAATTAGATAAATTTGCTCAAATCTCTTGATTTTTTTTTTTTAACTGACAGTATTTCTGCCAAAAGAGTCCTTTTCTTCCTCCTCCTTCTCCCACAATCCGTTGGGCCACTGACATCAAGAATCCAGGACTGTCCCATGAGGAGTTAGCGTGTCATCTCAGCACTCAGTAGGCTGAACCAAGAGGACTGCATGTTTGAAGTCAGCTCAGGCTACACGGTGAGACCAGAGCTTCCACGCCCTCCCCCAACTCAAGCATCTGAGAAATAGCGCTATGAGTCTGTGAAGAACAAAAGACTGCTTTAAAACTTAACCCCTTCCTCCCTCCACACTTTTCTCTCTTCCATGTTTCTCCCTTTCTTACAATGGATAACATGTGTGTGTTTGTTAGTTGGAGACTATGCCTGTTATCAAGGGCAGACAGGAGGAATGGTTAGAACCAACCACCCCACCGGGAAGCAAGACTGAGAGTAGCCAATAGCACTCTGAAGCACAGGCCAGGCATGGTCAATAGAAATGGAGGGAAGTTGATAGCTCTGATTTCTTTTATAAGAATTTAAGAACCCAGGGATATATTCCATATATAGCCACCAAACCCGGACGTTATTGTGGATGCTGGGAAGTGCTTACTGATGATAAGCTGTCTCCCGTGAAGCTCAGGCAGAGCCTGACAAATACAGATGCTCGCAGCCCACCATTGGACTGAGCGTGGGGTCCCGAATGGAGGAGTTGGAGAAAGGACTGAAGGAGTTGAGCAGGTTTGCAGCCCCATGGAAGGAGCAACAGTGTCAACTGGTCAGACACACACACACACACCCCCCCCCGGAGCTCCAGGAGACTGGATCACCAACCAAAAAATACACATGGAGAGACCCATGGTGCTGGCCATATATGTGGCAGAGGAGGGTCTTCTTAGCCATCAGTGGGAGGAGAGGCCGTTGGGCCTGAGGGTGTTAGATGCCCCAGTGTAGGGGAATGCTAGGGAGGAAAGACTGGAGTGGGTGGTTGGGTGGGGGAGCACCCTCATAGAGACAGGGGGAGGGGAGATGGGATAGGGGTTTCCAAAGGGGAGAACTGGAAAGGGAAAAACATTTGAAATGTAAATAAAGTAAATATCCAAAAAAAATTACAAGTGTTCCTATTTCTCCACATCCTCGCCAGCATCTGCTGTCATCTAAGTTTTTGATCTTAGCCATTCTGACTGGTGTGAGGTGGAATCTCAGACTTGTTTTGATTTGCATTTCCCTGATTACTAAGGATGTTGAGCATTTCTTTAGGTGCTTCACAGTCCTGCGAATTTCCTCAGTTGAGAATTCTCTGTTTAGCTCTGTTCCCCATTTTTTGATGGGGTTATTTGGTTTTCTGGAGTCTAACTTCTTGAGTTCTTTGTATATATTGATATTAGCCCTCTATCAGACTCAGGATTGGTAAAGATCGTTTCCCAATCTGTTGGTTGCCGTTTTGTCCTATTGACAGTGTCCTTTGCCTTACAGAAGCTTTGCAATTTCATGAGGTCCCATTTGTCGATTCTTGATCTTAGAGCATAAGCCATTGATGTTCTGTTCAGAAAATTGTCTCCTGTACCAATTCATTCAAAGCTATTTCGTACTTTCTTTTCTATTAGATCTAGTGTGTTGGTTTTATGTTGAAGTTTTTGATGCATTTGGATTTGAGTTTTGTGCAGGGTGAGAGGCATGGATCTATTTGCATTCTTCTATATGCAGATATCCAGTTAGTGCAAACACCATTTGTTAAAGAGATGATTTCTTTTTTCCATTGTATGGTCTTGCCTTCTTTGTCAAAACTTAAGTCTCCTTACGTGTGTGGGTTCATTTCTGGGTCTTCAATTCGATTCCACTGATCAACCAATTTATTTCTATACCAGGACCATGCAGGTCTTATTACTATTGCTCTGCAGTACAGCTTGATCTAATTTTTCAATGAGGGAGGGGGTACGTGGGAGAAGTGGGAAGGATAGAAATGATGTAATTTGTTTCCATGAAAAGTTTTTTTAAAAGGAAAAAAAAACATTTTTTAAAGAAAATGAAGTCATGAGTTTGAAATATTGCAAAGGTATTCCAATGGACAGGTTGGAAGGGGAAAAGGAGAGGAATAAGTGATGTTTTTATGTTATAATCTCAAAAACTAAAAGCTCTTGCAAAAAAAAAAAACAGAAAAATAAAAGAAAAATGGAGGAAAGATGGAGGAAGGTAAGTGACTGAGGGAAAGATCAAGAAACAGCACTTCTCTAAGGGCCGCATCTGGAATGATAACTCGATACGTTCAGGCAAAAAAATAAACAAAACATATGTTAATATTCATAATTGCTTAGTACAAAACTGCCCCAAATTGAATGCAATTCAAATGATCACTTAATAAACAACTAAATATAATAATAGTATTTCCTTGTGGCAGAATATTATGCAGCACTATAAAAAATAATGTCTATGACACAAGCAGGGTTAACCATAAGACACTACCTTTGATGGAGGAACATGGCCTCTAATTAGCATATGCTTATGAATTCAGCTGTATTATATATCCGGAAGAGGAATCTATAAAAGCAGGATATAGATTAGTGTCCTGTATGGATACACAAGTATTTCCAAGGTATGAAAGCTGTTTCTGGCGGGATGAAAAAGTTCAAAGATTAAGCCCTAGCAATGTTTACATATCCCCACAAATGTGCTGAAAAGATTGCATTCTAAGCTTTACTGCCAGGAATTACCTGTTTTTTAATAACATGTCACTGAAGTAGTTATTTGGGAGAACAAAACATATGCAAGTGTACTTTAAACAAAGGGAAACCCCCGGGCTGAAATGCTGTGAGGCAAAAATCACTTTTCACTATCTCCCAGATAAGTAAACAGATGCAGAGCAGTGGAATGACTGAGGGAAGACTGTACTCTCTGCCTCATCAGTGAGTGGGAGACATTGGTACTCAACACAGAAAAAGCATACAATCCTCAGCAGGTTGAGCTGTCATGACTAGGATCAGGAACTATGCAGGAACGTGAGGAAAGACACAAAGAGGAAGAGGGGCCAGTGAGGTAGAAATGGGTCTGTTGTGTGCTAAAGCCTACAACTGTCCCCACATAATGTTCTCTGAGCACAAGACAGAGTTTGCAAGTGTAAATGAGGTTATTTTAAAGAAGAGAAATCCTCATACCTAAATGAGCAGTACTTGAAGACCACACATTAGTCAGTCAACGACTCGAAAGACACGATCAATCCGTGGGTCAGGAAGATGCTGCTTTAAACTGTCTGTGTCTTTATCTGAAGAGTTTCAAGAACACTACCTAGCTGCAACAGTTTACCCAGGTTCTGGGCTAGAAGATTCTTCTGGAACCTCTGCAGAGGTGGTTGGCTATTGATAATGACAGTAGGATACGAATCTGCACAGAAGACAGCACAGGACACCTGTGTCCTGTAGCAGAGTCCCTCCAGTGTGAATGGGGGGCACACCAGCCACATCCATCCCAGTTTTTGCATAATTAAAGTGGAGCCCTGGGCCCCTGCGGCAGAGTCGTGAGTTGGGACTCCTGAAGATGAGGATGGTGAGCTGCAGTTGAGGAAGTGGATCAGGTGGCTGTTGGCGATCCAAGACTTCAGCAACCCTTAGAAGACTTAGGGAAGCGAGCGTGAGAAACAGTGCCATCCACTGCAGGGCCTTGTGTTTTCTATGGCACACCAATCACCAGCAGTATCTATTCTCCAGTTATGTCTGCCAGGGATGGATCCAGGACCGCACAGAAATCAAACCGAAGGTGCTCAGCTTCCTGAGAGAAACTGAGGTTGGACCTAATGTCTCGTACAACATAAATACTATGAGAATCATTGTTAGGCTGCTGTTCTGGAGTAATGACAAGTAACATTTCCTTCACATATCCACGCCAGGTGCAGCCATTGTAGATCTAACTGCAGTTTCCTCCACAGTTGGTCAAATCTGAGACCATGGAGCCCACAGGTAAAGAGGGCTGCAGACATTTACTTAATGAATAATCGAAGGAGTCTGGGTATGTAGAAAATGATGTTTATACACATGAAATCAAACAAATTACTCCTATGTACAGGCCTTCACTCCATAAAGATCATTCGCACAGGTCTCCCTTAATGTCTTGTTTATTCTGCTCTTGTTTAAAGTGGGCACACTGCCTGCAAACTGAAGCATTTTTTTTTTCTCTGCTGAATTCAATGTGCAGCTCTGTTTCTGCAGCCTGAACACATTTGTCCTTTCTGAACAATCAAAGCAAGCATGCTCAGGAAGAAAGGGCAGCCCATTAGGGGAAAAATTGTATTTTCCTAACCAAGAACTGAGTTTCACTCTGGAACTGTGAATAAATGAGCTTGCAGCCGATTCGAGTGCACAGGAATTACAATTTGAAGTTTCTAGAACCTTCCAAGAAATAAGATGAAATTTCTTATTTTTTTAAACCACAGGCTGAAACTTCAATCATGACCCGTGCTGATCTTCCTTTGGATAAGATTTTCTGAGGGTCACTCCGCCCAACTCTTGACATATTCTGTGTATACTTCTTAGATTGAATAAAATCATTCCCAAAGTCACTTCCTGTTTGTACAGCGAAGACTGACAAACCCAGAGTAATATATTTTCTATAATGTCACATGATAATGTATGGTCCATTTCTAGGAGACTCTCTCCCCTTCAGCAATACCCACATAGACACCAGTGTCCCCTGTGTCATGTTCACATAATGCTCAACACAAAACCACCTTGTCCCTGATGACCCTGAGGCTAATTTCACCATGTCCCATCCACTCTCAGTCCTTAGCACTTCATCACCTTGTCATAGGACACCATATCACAACTACCCATCATGCACCTACTGCCACACCACTTTCTTAAGATTCTGGCTGATCACTCAAGAAGCAGCAAAATGAGCAGTCTGTCTAAACCTGAAGGTAAAACTATTTCCCAAAACTGCTCTTAACCCTGTACATTTCCATCAGCCTTTTGAACAAGGCCCACACTTGTCTAGATGGAAGGCCTTTGTTATGCTGCTCTTGCACAGGTCAGGCTCTCTCACCTCCATGGTCTAGTTATGCCATTTGCTCAGCCAGGGGTGCAGGGTATTCCTGTTCTTCCTGCACGTCTTGACCCTTCCTTGCCTAAACACCCGGAGATGAAAAATAGCCTCTCCTACGAGCTGCATCTTAAGGTTTGAGTGACTTTGACAAGTTTTGTTCGGCAAAGATGGCCACAGAAATTATGTCCACGGCCAGTGCTTTTTAATGACAGTGGGACATGATAGCCCCTCCCCTGGAGTCCAAACAAGCTCGTACCTTATTTGCAACAAATGCGTTTGGTAGGATAATGTTTAAAAAACTTTCAAATCTAACTCAAATAAAATGATGCTATTTTTCCATCACTGAGAGACTTCTGCAAGGCGGCCTCAGCAACTTAGTCCTATATCCCCAATTAGTCCAGAGGTGGAGGCAGAATGAGCTCAAGACCAGGGAAACAACTTGGTGTGGCTCTATCACTAGATAAAAACAAAAAGTGAACTGAATTGAAAGCCACACATGCACACAAGCAAAAGGCATCTATCACATAAATTCTAACTTCTTCAGGAGACTCCTCAACATACTGATGCTTGTTTGGACAAGTTTAACTTTCCAGAAAGTTCAGAGGATCTACAAGTTATATTATGAATATTTTTCAAAAATACATCTGATATAACTTTAAAGAGAGAACTATACCCTCTGTGATTTTTCCCCTGAGTCTATAGCACTAATAAATGGTCACACTACACTCACTCCAGATGATGAAACTACCAGTCCTTATGCCATCACCCATGTCAAGTACCCACCTCAGCCCCACACCAGTACCACTGGTTCACATGTATCAGTGGTTTGCATCATTTTAGAATTTCTAATGTGGAATGTGTATCCACTTTCCACTAGAATATAAATTTTTTGAAGACAGGAATCAATTTTACTTTTATTTAGTTCCATATCCAGAAACCTTACAATAGAGACACATTTTGTTGATAGAAGGATGGATGGATGGATGGATGGATGGATGGATGGATGGATGGATGGATGGATGGATGGATGGATGGACAGATGGACTGATGGGTAAATGAACATATGAATGGATAGCTACATAGATGGATGGGTGGATGGATGGATGGATGGATGGATGGATGGATGGATGGATGGATGGGTAAATGAGTATATGAATGGATAGCTACATGGATGGATGGGTGGATGGATAGATGGACAGATGGACTGATGGGTAAATGAGCATATGAATGGATAGCTACATAGATGGATGGGTGGATGGATGGATGGATGGATGGATGGATGGATGGATGGATGGATGGATAGATGGACAGTTTGACAGATGGATGGATTGATGGGTAGATAAACAGATGAATGGATAGCTAGATGGCAGAATGGCTATATATGTTCTTTGTTAAATTACTTACTCATTGGTTAGAGAAAGTAAGTTCTATAAGTACTTCAGTTTGAAAATTAAAGGTGGTACACATTTTTTTTTACAACGAAATTATTTCCTAGCCATTTTCTTCTGAGACCCAATAGATAATTAAGTGGTGCTAAATTAAGTTAAGTCCATCATGGATCTTCACTGTAATAAGACACACACTTTCTAATAGGATACAATAATCATACACACCAAAAACAAAACACCGCAACGCTATAAAGCATTTCCCAGGCTTATCTAATGTGAACTCGTTGTCTTCCCTTAGAACACTCTATGTGGTGTTAGGTTTCCGTGAGAAATATTTGGGATTACACTGGGTCTTAAAAATTTAGGCTTTTTTATTATCCTATGATTATAATCATGGATCATTAAATTGGCACTACTTGAAGCAAAACAAATGGGACCAAATTAGGTGCCCAAATCATGGTGAACACTAAAAGAGGGTTCAAGAATGTGAGAAGCTTTTCTCTAACATGGATAAATTGCTGCTTGTGCCTCGTGTAGAATTCCAAGTCCACGAGAGAACATGCTACATCTTATGATATGTGCATGATTCATCATGATTAGAAATTCCTGCAGAGGACACTTTCATTTTAATATCATTTATGCAGATAATAAATTAGCACTGCACACTGTAATTAGGTGTCCAATAAAGTGTTAATTTTGAAATAAATTCAGAACACTAGAAAAAGGAAGGGCATTTCTAGTTGCTTATGGTATCTCAAATGAGAAATAAAAGTGACTAAATCAGGGCTGGAGAGGCGGCTGCACGGGTAAGGATGTATACTGCTCCTCCAGAGGATCTGAGTTTGAGTCTTAGTAATCACACCAAATGACTCCCAAACACCGCTGGCTTCCACAGACCATCCCCAGCACAAACATACTCATGATTTAAAATAAACAAACTGCAAACATTTGGTTAGATCAGAGGATAACTTCTAAAATCTAAAGGTACTTCAGCACCAAAGTATGCCAGGTGCCCTTTTAGACAAAGAAATAAGCTCCTCGGAACCTGTGCTTTACCCAGGGTGGTTCCTAACCCTGCAGCCTTCAGATTTGATGCCAGGCATCTTTTTGGTCAGTAGCCACTCTTGTTAGAGGAGGAGAGGCTGCCCAGATTATGTGTGATACTCAACATAACTCTTTGCACTGTCTTCCTTCTAAAAGTAGAAAAGCACCTATAAAGAAACACACCAAAAAAAAAAAAGTAATTTTCTCTTTTTATAATCTTATTCAAGACACATTTAACTGAGAAAAATAAAATATAAAGCAAAGAGACTTTGGATGCTTGTTCACTTTTAGGGGAATTCTGGATTTTTTTTTTTTTTTTTTTTTTTACTTTCTACCCAAATCTTGTGCTATTTTGTGATCAAAGCCAGTATTGAAATTCTGGTGAATCTGAACATTGTTAGCCAGATCTAATAGTCAATGATGACTGAAAAAATTCAATTCTTAGATTAACACGGGTGAATTTAATCAACAACTAAAGATTGTATTTTCATAGGACCACACATTCTAATTTTCAGAAAAGTTTAACATCTGTTCATATTCTTATTTTATACATCTGATAATTATCTTCCACTCAATAATTTTCCTAATTTATACTTATGTTCTGTCTTAGTAAAAATCAATTTTTCATTCAACTTTATTGAGATATAATTAGCGTATAATAAGTTGCACATTTTAAAAGTACAATTAATGAGTTTGACAAATGTGCTTTGGCTGCTATCCCAGGCAAGACGTTAAGTTTTCTTGGCAAATATTCCAGAAACTTCCCTGGAGCATCACCCCTCCCTCAATCCCACCGCCCCACAGATCCTTCAAGCCTGGTTTACTACCAATAGACTCATCACAGAGAGTCCCAGTCTGTATATTTTGGGTGTATTCCAAAAGCTCTAACGTTAGAAGATCTTCCTCCTCAAAGAGAGAGAGTTACCTGGGTTGACTAAAAATCTCCATTTCCCATTATTTACCAATTTCAAACTTAAAGCACAGCTAAAAGTTAATATTGTCCCTGATCGCATTCTGAGTACAATCACTATGTAATAAAAAGGTCTAGATTTTAGGAATGCAGGCACTTTAGCAGACTACGTCATATATAGGGGGATGATGAGAAAGACTGAGAGACGTTTACCATCCTAGGAAACTCCCTGTGGGTCTTCTCAGCTACAGCCCAGCTTCAAGAGTGATATTAATAATACATTAGCTCTGATTTCTCTCACGCTTTCTATCAATAGATTCATACCATAATTTTCTTCTTTTTTTTACCTGTAAAAATGAATGCCACTCCTTGCTCTACTTCTACAATTAGCAAGGGATTTTCATAATGGAAATTGGTGAATGCTCATAATATTTCACATATCTAAGTACTATGCCCACCAGTGTATTTAATGACAGCCTCGTGCACTTGCTGAGAATGCCTCACATGAAGATCGCCATCAAATTCGACAGGGCATCTAAGGTCATTTGGAGGTGGGAAATCATCTAAATGTTTTCTTTCTTGTTCCTTCCAAAATTTGATCAAAATTTCCACTTCTCATCCAGAAGAAATAACTATAGCAAGCATTTGCAGACTGCCCAAGTATGTGACAGTTCTAGGTTTATTATTATTATTATTATTATTATTATTATTATTATTAAAACTTGAATATATTTTCTTGTCTGACTTGTCCAAACAGCCCGTAAGACCCTCCTACAATTTCCCTGCCTCTATATTTATAATGGTTCTAATTTTAGCTTTGAAACTTTTCCCTCTGACTCATCTTATTAGCTTATTTTTCACAGTTGACTTTTTTTAGACTTTTTTTTTCACAGCTATACCAGTGGAAACTAATAACATGTCTCTTAAAATAAAAGATGCTGAAGCACACGTACTACTGTGCATTCTGATAGGCTCACAGCAACTCACCTGCATCTACAAATAAGAAGCAAGTTGTGCAGAGAGGGAAAGTGGGAGAAGAAAGCAAGCTGTGCTTCCACTCAACATCAACAGAATCTTTCGGCCCTGAATTGTTTCAGGACTGGGGGTAAAAAAGACAAACAGCAGTGCAGACATGGCTGTCAGTAGCACCGTCCAAATCGCTCCCATATGGCTAATGTGTGTCAACAAAGCAGTCCCTGTTTAAGCAACATGACATAAAATTCTAGAAAGATGCTGCCAAAATCTCAGTGAGTGCAATCTGCCCCCACACTTCAGGAAATTCAGAGCCTCCCTGAGCATGTGAGTGGAAGAAAAGGGGCTCTGGCCCTGGTGATATCCCTGGGAGCCAGGACCACACTTGACGCAGTAACAGAGTAGTCATCTTAATTCAGTCCAAAGGCAGGAACCAGGAGAGTGCCAGAAAGGCAAGAGACAGCAGTCATTAGAACATGGGTGACCTGATATTAGCATCAGTCCAAATAGGTGTCATGATGGGTTGGTTAATGCCAGGCCAAGTTAAGTTCAACTTGCGCTATCCCTTCTGTCAAGGTAACTGCCACTCCTGAGTGGTCATCATCTGCCAGGCAGAACACTAGGCTCCTTAAGTACAGTGAGCCTCAGGCTGTCCACTCAGTGTAGACACTGCCACCATAATCTAATATGAGAGAAACTGAAAACTTGCAGAGGTGAAAGGTGAAATGATTGTTGGGAAACTGCTAACAAATGACACATCAGGATTCCATCCCAGGTCTTCTGGTTCCAAAGTCAGGTTCTTCCAGGAGACTACATTGCTTTTTTTACACAACACAAAATTCTAGTTGGATGCTACCAAGACCTTCCTAAATGCAGTACATCCCTATACTTTACCCAACCATTTGTTGTCAGGTAGAAAAGGATCCACACCTGCTCTAGCTGGTTTTCTATCGCATAACCAAAAGTGACTTGGGGACTTAAGGGCTTAAGTTTACACTTATGTCCATTATGAAGGGAAGTCGGGACAAGAACTCAAGATGAGAACCCAGGCACATGAACTGAAGCACAGCACATGGAAAAAATCACTGCTTACTGACTTGGCTTGTCACTCACATATCTTGTTCATCCTGCTCTCTTATATACCCCAGGACCACCTGTCTAGGTATGACATAACCCACAGTGGGCTGAACCCTTCCATACCCAGCATTAGTCAAGAAGATAACCATAGACTCACCTACAGGCCAATCTGAGGGAAGCCTTTACCTGAGGGAATACTTACCTTAAGACTTCACCTGCCCTCTACCATAATTTTATAAATGAGTTTTCTCTGTATGTCTGAGTGTTCAACTTAACATTTCTTGAAGAGAAATGAGAAACCATCAATGAACACATGCTGCCACCTGGGCCTTCACTGTCTAGTGCTGCTCATAAACACACGTGATCAGATGTTTTCCAAGGAACCATTTGCATGCAATAGCAAATGATCTCAGGTCAGGAGCAGAGTTAATAAATCAAGGTTTGTTGTCTTCAAAGTTAAGGGCTTTCACTGGGCACAACGCCACACTAGTAGGCCCACCACTTGCCTAAGGTGGAAGGATCTTTCACTGAAGCCTGAACCATATAGTATACCCTGTCTCTAAACAAGGGCTTTGAATTTAAAGTCTTGGTAGCTTTTAAAGAGAAACAGAAGACATTCTTATGAGTGAGCATAGCGGTTATCTATATTTAAATGTCTGAGTAAAGATTATTTCAAAATGTAAAAATGTCAGGAAATAATCAATAACTGCTTTGCAGAATACTGACCTAGATAAAAAATACTCTTGTGACTACTTAGAAATGTCTGAGGCCCTTAACTAATAAGTTAATGCTGGAAGAATATAATCCAATGCTATAAATCTAAGTCCTTGGTGCCATTGATTTCACCAGTGAGATGTCAAATATGCCCAAGCTTCCTTGATAATTTCCACTCTGCTTTGAACCCTGGGAAGAAAGGCAGTAGACCCTGCCAAGGTGTACTTGCTCTGCATTTTTTGCATATGTTCAAAATTGTGAGCCTGAACACAGTCCATGTTCCCCTGTGATTGGGGACAAGCCGCCTCAGTTTGGATGATCAGAAACAGATGACAAAGGGCTAAAAATATTTCTAAATAATGCTAAAGCAGCAACAGCCCAGCTGAAGGCCAGCCAACTCATCAGGTTTGGTAAATCCTGCTGAGAAATATTAAAATAGTTTAACCTTTGGATCAGCTGACCTGTAATGCAATTTCAACATACCCAAGGCTTTTGCCCCAAATTGGAGGAACAAAAGACAAGCTTGGAATGTTCTCAAGATGCTCAAAGACAGGGAATTCTTATCAAAGCCTTCCTGTCCTTCAAACACAAAGAAAGATATGATAGCAAGCTAGAACAATCAACTGTGCTTTCAACAATGATTTTTCAGTTAGAATATTACTTTTTTGCATTGCTCTTAACAGAATTATTCTTTTCATAGGAACTAAATATTGGAAAGTGGTCACAGAATGGAGTGAGTTTCTCCTGAAGCATGTGTAGCTATTGTAAGAAGCTTCATCCTCAGGACCAGATGCAGAATCACCCATGGAACTGTTTCTAAAGAAGCTACGGCAGGGCTATCTCTGACCATTTCTCATCAGTAGTGAAAGATAGGTGGACAGAGATAACCACAAACAAGAACAAGAACAACAAATCAACTATCAGATCACAATTGTGGATGGACTCACTAGAAAAACAACGGCTTCCGCCTAAGTGAACAAGAGAAGCAACAGCACCGCTGAGCATCATGGGAACTAGTTAGGGAAGGAGGGCCAGCACTCCTCTAAGTAACTTCTCCGTCTGAGAAATTCTACTCCATTCCACAAGCTGGCCTGATACGGAACAGGGGCTCCACTTACAGCTCCTGATAGGGATCTTGGCACAAAACAATCCGAGCCTTCCATTTTCTCAAGCCGCAGGTCTGAAACTCTCAGAAATGCTGAGCCAATGTTCATGCTGGGTATTTCCAACAGTTGTATCTCATGAACGCAGATTCAGCTCTACAAAAGAAACTGCTGACATGAATCCTTCAAGTCATTTACATATGCTTCGTTTTTAAAAATGAGTTTGTAATCTTATCTGAAATCATCACTAGTCATCAGATGACTTACACCTTCTTCAGTTTGGGTTGTGTCTACTGAGTCCCAGAATGTTTCTCTCTGATCTTTTGCAAAGGTTAACAGTTTTGTCTAATTCTGATCCTAGTTTCCATGGGTAGCTCAATTCACTTTTAACTGATGTTATTGCTGACTCTGTCTCTTCTCTCAATGGTCAGGGTTTGCTTTTCTCACACAGTGTCTTCCAGTGGTTTTCTATTTTGTTTTGTTTTCTATTCAGCAATTAAAATGTTTGACTTGATGAAATCAGTGTGACTTTGGAGGCTGTGAATTCTCACAGCGGACAAAAATCCCCCATGGAAGCAAAGTTTTCGGTGAAACTTAACCCAAATTGCTTTGTTAGACCATTCCTGATTCCACTGAGTATTGGGCAATAATTTGACTTTAAAAGACAAGCCCAAGAGGAATCACCTCGATGGCCATCAGGGAGAAAAGAGAGGACTTTGGGCCTGAGGGTGCTAGAGGCCCAGATAGGTGGGAGGAGGAATTCCCTCACAGAGGTGGGGAGGGGGAGGGGATAGGGGGTTTCCAAAGAGAAGACCCAGAAAAGGGGAAGCATTGGAAATGTAAATAAAGTATCAAAAATAAATTTTAAAAAATGCAATAGCAAGGAGGGTGGAGTTAGACATGGGAGGAATTAGGAGTAGGAGTTGTGGGTAATTATTAAAAAAAAAAAAAAAAAAAAGACAAGCCCAAATGACGTCCTCCTTAAAACTGAAGATCTTTTATTTGAGTAATAGCAATTGTTATAGATTCTATCTTATGCCGTATATGTGCTAAAGGATGAAAAACAGCATAGTTGGCAATATGCTTGCCAACTAAGCAAGAGGACCTAAACTGAGATCTCCAGCATTCACCTAGAAAGCTAGGCATGGCTGCATTGCTTCATGGTTGTAATCCCAGTGTTGAGAGGGCCAAAAGGAAGACCACAGGAACTCACTGGCCAGCCAGCCTAGACAAATTGATGAGTTCCAGTTCCAGCCGAAAAAGAAAGTGAAAAGTAATCAAGGAATGTATCAGACATCAGCTTCTGGGCTCTAAACACACACACAGATTCCCGTATGGGTATCTCACACACACACACACACACACACACACACACACACACACACACACACACACACACACACGTATAACACAGAGAGAGAGAGAGGGAGGGAGGGAGGGAGGGAGAGAGAGAGAGGGAGAGGGAGAGAGAGAGGGAGGGAGAGAGAGAAAGGGAGGGAGAGAGAGGGAGGGAGGGAGAGAGAGAGCGAGGGAAAGAGAGAGAGAGAGAGAGACTCCAGCCTACAAGTTAAAGCAAAATTGTAAAAAGAGGAAGAATCTGCTCTTTAGGTCATGCTCACAATTGAGGAGTAGCAGCAAGCAAGAAATTCTGCTTTTGTTTCTAAACTAGCAGGATAAAGCACCCAGCGAAACATGATTCTTAATGAGAAGCCTGTGTTGTCGCTCGCGTTTAAATGTTTACTTGGTGCCCTGGGAAGTTGTTCTAGAACGCCAAGGTGTTGACAAATTGCTGAGGACTGTGCTAAGTGTCCTCATGAGCTCAAGCTTGAAGTAACTCACTGAACAGCCCCCAAGCTTCCCAGTTGGTCGGCAGGGGAATCTGTGCGCTACTGCTGTAACTTTTCCCAGCCCAAGGCAAAAGCAGCTGGGAAGAGACAAATGTGTGATGGCATTTGATCTGTGACTAAATTAAGCTTGATGGTGCAGCTGGGACTTTTCCAACTTGCAAAATATTCAACATTGTGGGAGCTGGGACTCATCTTCCGGAAACATCCATGCCTGTAATAATCGCGTCTGAATGTGTTCTACCCTAACGCCATCCTTCTGCTTGCTCCTCCATCTTGTGAGGCTTCTGTAAAAATCATTCCATTCACTAAGTCAGCAGATGTGCAGACACCATTTGCCAATAAAATATATTCATGTTATTTCACATCATTCTTCCCACACATCTCAAAGCATCGCTATCTCATTTAATAAGGAAAACAATGAAGTTCAAAAGTCTTAATCGCACCCACATAAATACTGCCAGAGATAAACCAGAGCTCCAGCTGGCAAGCAAGTCTAAAGGTACAAATTTAAAGTCGGTTGGACATGCTTTCATTATTCAGTGTTTCCAGAAAAAGAAGTATTGTTCTCGGGGATTGGAGAGATGACCTAGCGTTTAACTGTTCATGCTGCTCTTGCAGAGGACTCGAGTTCAGTTCCCAGCACCCAACTCAGGCATCTCACAAGTGCCTGTAACTCCAGCTCCAGGAGGACCCAAGGCTTTTGGTCTGTATGGACAGCCACCCATGTGTGCACACCCTTACACACACACACACACACACACACACACACACACACACACACACTTTAAAAGATGACAGTAAACACACACACATTATTAAAAGAGTCACTCCTTTCAAATCATCTCATGAGAGCAAATGAGTTCTACAGAACGATTTTTATTGTTCAAGTATATGTCATGGTTAAGGCTGAGCTGACCTACAGTGCTTCACTTCAGTGGTTGTCGTTACACTCCAGTAAGGTGCTAGGTGAGAGAAAGAGAACCACTACGTGATTTTTAGTGGAAGATGGAAGACTTGAAAAAATAAATGGATCAGGAAATTGAATAATCACCTCACCACAGTGGTATGAAATAACCAAATAGTCGTTTATATAAGAGGAAAGGATGCCATGTGTCCAAAGACAGCAATGTGCTCATGTCACACTTCCTCTGACCTGTGAAGGCAAGCTGGTTGACTAAGGAGTCTCATTCTCAAGCCCACCCTAGGATCTCCTACCTCAGATTTCTAACTCAGGCAATTCTTTAACTCATGTCCTCCTCAGGTCTGGGACTTGATTTCTGCTTCTCTCTCCTATCAAACTAAAGTTTTTCTGAGAATAGAGCATTGTCTTTTTATCTTTGGGTATTTTTAAAGACTTACTGTGATGGCTGAAGCTCAATAAAATTTCCTAGAAGAGAAACCAAGCTTCAAGTTTCAAAGATCTAAGATAGTAAGACTTGGGTCACCTTAGATTAAGTGGGGACCCTGAAGATGGAGGCAACATTGTGACAAAAGAAGCATTGTCACATTTTCTGAAATTATTTTTTAATCATAATTATCAATTCTGAATTTTAATGTCACAAAAGGAGACTGTGAAGTTTATCCTTGCTTTATTAAACTAGAGCAAAAAATGATTTAATCTCTCAGTGTGGAAATTTCATCATCTGTTAAACAGAAAAGTAGTCTTGCTGGCAGGAGATGAATAAGCTGGTATCTTAGACTTTTTCATCACCTGGCACACAGTAGTAATTAATATAGTTGTTGATATTGTTGTGATAGTATCATGATTACTGGTATTCTCTGAATCTCGATGACTTTGAATAAGTTCTTGGGCTCTATCTCACTTTCTCTGTTTGATAATGAATATATATATATATATATATATATATATATATTCCTTCTGGATATTAACTTCTAAGATCTTTTTATTATTTATTTATTTACTTACTTACTCATATTTTACATTCCGACCACATTTTCCCCTTCCTCCTCTCCTCCTAGTCCCTGCCACCCTGAACCTCTCCTCTCCCCTGTCCCATCCACTTCTCCTTAGTTTGCTTTAGGCAGACCTCCCATGGATATCAACCAGCCATGGCATATCAAGTTGCAGTCAGACTAGGCACCTCCTTTCTTATTAAAGATAACAAGGCAGCCCAGTAGGAAGAAAGAGTCCCAAAAGTCGGCAAGAGCCAGAGGCAGCCCCTTCCTCCCACTGTTAGGAGTACCACAAGAAGACCAAGCTACACAACTGTACCCTATGGGCAGAGGGCCTCAGTCAGTCCCATGCAGGCTCCCCAGTTAGTGATTCAGTCTCTATGATGCCCATGAGCCCAGGTTAGTTGGTTCTGTGGATTTTCTTGTGGTGTCTTTGACCTCTCTAGCTCCAACAATCCTTCTTCTCTTCAGCAGAATTTCCCAAGCTCCATCTAATGTTTGGCTGTGGGTCTCTGCATCTGTTTCCATCAACTGTTTGGTGAAGGATCTATGATAACAAATCAGCTGGGCACCAATCCATGTGTATAGCAGAATTTCATTGCCTTTTTTGCCAGTCAGTCATGTTTGGTTTTATCTTGAGCCTTTGGGCTAACCAACATCTGGGTTCTGGTCCTCCAAGCACTGTCTGGGACAGGCTCCAGATCACGGCTTGAATCTCACATTGGACCAGTCATTTGTTGGTCACTCCTACAATTTCTGTGGCACCTCTACCATAGTACATCTTGTAGGCAGAAAATTGTGTCAGTCAAAGGTTTTGTTGCTGGGTTGGTGTCCCAATCCCTCCACCGGAAGTCCTGCCTGGTTGCAGGAGATGGTCAATTTAGGCTCAATATCCCCTGTGCTAGGAATCTTATCTAGGATCACCCTCATAGATTCCTGGGAGTTTCTATTGCACTAGGTTTATAGCTTGCCCCAAAGATGGCTCTCCTCATTCCATTTGTCTCTCAGAGTACTCTCCTCCTCCATCTTAATCCCTCCTGTTCCCATCTCCACCTCCCCACTAAGGCCCATTCCCCCATCTACCCTCAATGACTATTCTATTTCCCCTTCACAGTGAGATTCATTTGTCTCCACTTGAGCCCTCCTTGTTACATAGCTTCTCTGAGTATGCAATACAAAACATAGCTATCTTCTACTTTAAGGCTAATATCTACTTACAAGTGAGTACGTAGCATGTTTGTCTTTCTGAGTCTGAATTACCTCACTCAAGATGATCTTTTCTAGTTCCATTCATTTGCCTGCAAATTTCATGAGGTCATTGTTTTCAACAGCTATGTAATACTCCATTGTGTAAATGTATCACATTTTCTTTATCCATTCTTTGGTTGAGTCACATCTAGATTGTTTCAAGTTTCTTGCTATTATGAATAAGCCTGCTATGAACATAGATGAGTGTAGTCCTTGTAGTAGGATGGGGCATCTTTTAATATTAGCCCTCTGTCAGATATAGTGTTGGCGAAGATGTTTTCCTATACTGTAGGCTGCTGCTTGTCCTATTGACAGTGTCCTTTGCCCTACAGAAGCTTTTCAGTTTCATAAGAACCCATTTATTAATTCTTGATCTGAGTGCCTGTGCCTTTGTGTTTGTTTCTCTGCTCAGGGAGTTGTTCCTTGTGCCAGTGCATTTAAGGCTATTTCCCATATTCTCTTCTATCAGATTTAGTGTATCTGGTTTTATGTTGAGGTCTTTTATCCACTTTGTAACTTCTAAGATCTTAGATCACTCAATAATTAAAAATTTTAAACTTGCCATGTAGTACATGGGAATTTCAGGTCCTTCATATAGTCTTCTTTATATCATATACCTTTTATACCTTTATATTATAATGTTATACATACAACTGTATATTATAGTGTATGTGGTATATAATGGAAAAGTAGGAACCAACTGAATTTTGTTTTTTAAACCTTTTAAAGCAATAAACCAAGCCCACACAATGTAATAAAAAAATTCTTGTTTGACTTTACACAGATAGTACATTAAGTTTGAAAGATATTAGAGTAGCTTCTGAGAAATGTAAGGTTTTCTCACCAATATTTATTGCCATCTTGAGATATGTGAATTCTCTAACTTGTTATGATTCTATAAAGGAAATAACACTAAATTTAAGTGAGAACCAAATATGTTGATATAAAAGGCAATTTTTCATCTATCATCATTCTCCTCATATTCTTAAAAGATTATATTTTCAGCTTATCTACTTTCAAATAGTCCCAAAATAATAGTTCTCTTTGACTGATGGATTATAGGAATCTCGTGTGCATACTACACCTGAAGTATGACATTTTAAATCACATACTCCTTGTATTTACAATGCTTTAGGAAATTTTTATTTTGTTCTGCAATTTTTCATTTAGAGATGGAACATCATATTGCATAGATTCCATTGATACCTGTGCAAATCAAGAAGTATTATCTTATCACACTTTGCTCTTGGATAGGCATATCCAAAGACACCTACCTGGTGTTTCATGGTAACATAATGTGAAGACATCAGCTTCTATGGAATGAGATTGTGCCCAGAGGGCTCCTTCCTTCAGGACAATAACCTCTCCTGCTTTCATGCCCTTGATCATGGCTTTCCTTACTCATCTTTCTTTGTCCTTCTACTTTTCTCATGGAACTGTAGGTTTTGGGAACCCCTACAGCCCAGTTTTGCCTTTTGTTAATGTTACACATTCTCAACCACTCTTAGCCTCTGCTACCACTTCTACAGTAACAAACTGATACAATGTCCCTATCTGCACATGCTCATGAGCTACAGGTCTCTATATCAATTCACTAGCGGGAATCTGTATTCAATACCTTTCTTGTTTTTGTGATAAACTCCTAAGACTAGCCACTTAAAGCAAGAAGTATTTGTCCCGGTTTCCTTTTAGGAGATACAGTTCACCACAGTGATGAAATGGTGATACCAATGGCATGAGACAGGTGGACACATTTCTTCTGTGACCAGAAAGAAGAGAGAGGTGAATATTGATCAGTTTGCCTTCTCCTTTTTATTCAGGCCCTGGAGTGGTGCCACCCACATTTAAGATGGGTTGTCCTGCCTCATTTAACTTGATCTAGAAACCCCTTCACGCGCAGTACTCCACTGCTCTCTTTGGAACCCAATCAGAGGCTGATGTGCAGTACCATCCAGATGAGTATTTTTAGCGGTTGCTATACAGCTTGCTCTCTCAGGATTCCATAGCTAGCCTTGTGGCACCTGGTTACTCAAGACAAAAGGATGCTTATTTCCTCACTCTTATGCATCTAATATTTCATCTTCCCTGTATCCCAGTAACCCTACTCACATCTGTATCCAGATATCTACCATTCACAGGTCCTTTCTGCAGATGAGTCAGCCTTATTGAAGAGCTTGCTGTATGGAAAAATAACCTTACCTGAGGGGAAGGAGTGTACTCCTTCAGCATGTGCCTCTGCACTACTTGCCCACAAGGAACTCTGATGTACTAGTCAGATTCCCATTCCTGAGACTATATACTATATACAAGTTAAGTAGAACCAAGGCTCATTGTGACTCACTGTGTCAAAGACTGCCATCCTCCTATGGCTGCTCATCTCATGGCGCCTGACAAGAATATGGTGGGAAGAGAGTGTCCTAACACCCTTCCTGTGGCATATCCTCAATAACCCACCATCTCACTAGGCCCAGCCTTCTTTAAAAAATGGTTCCACCAGCTCCCAATCAGGTCAGCCTGAAGACTAAGCTTTTAACACATGGATCTTTGGGGGATATGTCAAATTCAAACTGCAATATCTGAAAAATGAGAAACATATTTACATTGGTATTTCATTTTCTCTAAGAAATTGAGTGAGTTGTATTTTATTTTATTCTGTTCCCCACATGATAAACATTAGTTTTCAAATATTTCCCTACTGAATAGTAAAGGATCATTTTAGAAGGTATACTAATTCCAAATTGATCTGTAGCTCTGGCTGGCATAGGTCCATCCATTTTTATTAACTGTAGTTTCTTTACAGAAACTTTAAAGAAACTGTAGTTTCTTTACAGAAACTTTAAAGAAACTGTAGTTTCTTTACAGAAACTTTAAAGAAACTGTAGTTTCTTTACAGTTTATAGTCCAAAAACTATAAATGAGACAGGAAATAAGATGGATATCTAGCATGCCAGCAGCCTGAACAAAAGTACAACATCTTTGAACTGTGAGACTGGATTTGTGCTCGCCCACTTCTTTTCTGAGAGAGAAATTCAGTAGCATCCCATCCAGTTAATTGCCTCTTGTGGTCTTTGCACGTGGAATGAAGATCTCATGTAATTCATAACAAAAGCTTAACTCTGTGAAAACAGAAAGTTCCAGCAATTGTTAACAGAGAGGGTTTAAAAAAAAAAAACAGTTAACACTATTTTTGTCTAATAAAATTCTACCTCTGTCAAACAAGGAAGAAGGCATGTGCCAAGAAATACATACCCTACCACTTTTACATTTATGATTTTGGAAGCCATTAAGTAACCAGAAAAAAAAATGTGAAATGTAGCCAAGTAGGAGAGAAAGAGGTCTCTGTGTCTTTAAGCCAGGAAGAAAAATGAAGGCCAATCATTCTGAATGTGTTGTTTTAGTCATCTGGTTTCATTCTATTAATGACCTTTAACATCTGCAAAAATATTGTGAAAAGCTAATTTTGTTTGTACTGAGGTAGTGCAGAACAGTTTCTGGCTGTCACTCTAGGATGTGCTATAAAATAAAATTGTCATTCTGGGAGTTTGACAAAAGCCTACTGTACAGATTCAGCTTATTTACAACATCCAGGAATGAAAAGAAAACAGAATTTTACAACATACCAACATTCAGAAAATGAATAGTGTGTATATGTGTTTGTGTGTATGTTTGTGTGTATATGTGTTTGTGTTGTATGTGTTCTTGTGTATGGCTGTGCCTATGTGTGCTATCCATACCACATGCAAACATATACAAATAGCTTCCCATGGCTAAAGTTTTTTTTAATAATATTTCAAGTCATGTAACAAAATTCTAACCAGTAAAGCTTCTTAATCCATGCTATGCTGTTAAAATGTGAGTATTCTCCAGCAAAGCATGTTGGATTTACTTCAGGACCTCAAGAAAGGAAAAATAGCCTCCTTTCCTTATTCTGACAAACTTTATGCTTCCATTAATTAAGTAGGAATCTTTAGGAGAGAGGGAGTGCCATAGAGGTTAGTGGACTGGCTCCCCATCCTTAAAGTCCAAGATTAAAATTATTCCAAGATACCATGTAAAAGAATAAATGTGGTCACACCAGCTTCCTCTTAGTATTCAGCTATTCTCAGTTATAGGGTCCAATTTTTTGATTAATGTGCTGACTCTAATACACAATTTTTTCAGATCTACAGAGTGAGTTCCAGGACAGCTAGGGCTACACAGAGAAACCCTGTCTCAAAAAACCAAAAAAACAGTTTAAAGAATGAGGGTATTTCCTATCCAGACATTGGAGAACGTCTCAATCTCAACTTAGAGAAGGCAAAACACTTATTCCCATCAAGAGCCTCATGGGCAAGCCCTCATCTAATAATTAAGCTTTCTGATAATACATCCACTATAAGACCAAACATTGAGGCACAATGACTTCTAAGAAAGGTGTCTACTGCCTTCAAACTCTTTTGACAAAGACTGACATTTCAACTGTTTTCAGACCTCAACTTACAAATTTCTTTTGACTTTTTCCTTGAAGCCAAAAAGACTTTTTTCTGTATCACCTTCCTCCTTATATTTATAAACATGATATGTTCAGTTCCATTAACAGATAGCCTATGACATAATGTACGATTCACCCACTGTCAAGGGTTGAGCAATTTATAAAAAGATAGATGTATGGGGCAGGTCTGGGAAAGGAGACAAAAGCAGAGAAAAGAGACAGATGATAAGTAGAGAGCTACATGTACTTGGGTCTCTTAAAAATGATCAGCGTCCCTATAAACTATCCCTTCACTGTCTGGATAATTAATATTTTGGAATTAAAACTGTGGACTCACTGGCTTAAGCAGAACTTACAGCTAGAGATCATGGTATCCACAGTGGTAATTTTAAGAACCATCACTGCTCAGACTTTCATACAATGTGTCTTAGTTTTTGAGTTATTCAATTTGACTTCTAATTCTAATACTATCTCTAAGCACACCATCGTATTCCTCTCCCAGCAACCTGTCTGAACCCCCAAAGCATGGGAGAGGAAAGTAAGCAAACTCTTCCCACCTAGACTCAATCACCTTTCTGCTTGCTAGTCTTCAGTCAGCCTCACTCTGGATTCTAATTGTAATGGAGGAAGCTTCCCTCAGTGGTACTGAACAAAATCAGCTAATGTAGAATTCTGTGCATGGCTGGGAAGGGACAATGATCTGTCAGCAGCCTTCAAGGCAGTTAACATGCGTTCATGATGAATAAAGCTTTATTTTAACCTTCCTTTCTGGTGGCTGGTTCTTACCCGACTCCGTTATCATAGCTCTGCTCTTCCACACCAGCACAATGAATGAATGAACTTCAGATTGATGTATTTTCCTTTCATCTTCAAATATGTACAGTTCCATAATGGGCCATCTGTCATTTTGTGACTCATGTAGACTACAGTGCCCTAAAGTTTTGTTGTCATAGCAACCACACCAAAGTCTCCAAAGCAAACAATAATGATTCTTGATCTAACGTTATGTTCAACAAGGGGCGTCAGTTAAATTTCAGTGAAATTTAAGTTTCTAATCATGTGGCCTGTTTGGGATTAATGCTTAACCTATACACTTCAAGTTTCCTTGAACCTCATTATAGTATTATTTTAAAGGAAAGAGCGAGAGTCTTCTGCAAGCTGTGATTTTTTTCCACACTTTAGATTATTCAGAGGGAAAGCAAGTCGCCGTTTGAATTCTAGAGAGATGCTCAGATGTAGCAATCAGACCTTCCTTTTCACTTTCCTGAAGACCAATTTTAGAAGAGCAGAGAAAAAAAACCTCAGTTCATTGTTCATATTCTTGTCTGCTATCTTGTCGTATTCCAGAGCCTCTGTGGCACATTATGGTAGAATAAAGGAACCATAAATGTATTCTGTGGAGAAGAGAAAAGCAGGGCTTTTAATCTTGATTGACTTCATTTCTTTTCTTCACGGACTGTCTTTTACTTATCTTTCACTTCGTTCTGCCCCACAGGCATAGGCTTGATGTGTTTTCTGTTGTCTCCACTTTCAGAGTTTCGCCATTTGCACAAAAGGCGTGTCTGCGTGGCTCTGAGTTCTACTAGCTTCTCAACTTTACAAATAACGCTGCATAGAACATCTTAAATTATTCACTTAGATATTGTTATCAAGTGTCATTAACAGTTCCAGAATATAAAAACTGTATCAAAAGCAATTTACACCGATTTCTTATTTTTCCCCCAATGGAGTTTCACTCTGCAGTTCAGGCTGGCCTGTAACTTGCTATGAAGCCCTGGCTGGGCTTTTCTTGTCCTTCTGCCTTAGTGTTCTTTGTTTAACGATTGGTTTCAGACAAGTGCCACCATGCCATACCAATTCCTGTTTCTGTTCTCCAGTGGCGGCTGTGTGATATACTGACTGCTAGGATTTCAGGCCAAATACCACCCATCTTAGTTACTTTAAAGTCTGAATCCCTCATATTTTCTGCCTTTGCTCGTGTATTCTTTTCTTTTCTCTTCCTTTCTCTTTCAACGTACTAAAAGAACAAAGTTCTTTCTCTTCTAGTAGCTTTATAAATATCCTATTTAAGAAATCCTTCAAGTGTTCCTGAATCCAGTGGCTTTTTATGAGAAATGATAGCTTCCAGTGTGTCAGTGTCTGTCTCCCAGGCCATTTCCCTTGGTTATCTGCTACACACTGTCCATGACACTTAGTAAAGTAGATCCCTTCTTATGAAGACATGTTTCCTATTGTGGTTACCTCATGTTTTCTATATGAGCAAACCATGAAGAACAAGCCAGTCAGCAGCACCCCTCCATGGCCTGTGTATCAGCTCCTGCTTCCATGTTATTATCCTATTTGAGTTCCAACAACACAGAAGTATAAGCCAACACAAACTCTTTCCTCCCCAACTTGCTTTTAGTCATAGTTTTCATCACAGCAATAGAAACCTTAATTGCTAAGACAATGAGGTAGAAAGCCAATGAGAAAGGCACCCAGAGCTGACTTCTGGCCCCCACATATATATTCATAAATATGCACATACACTTTCCTGTTCATGTACATATAACACATGTACACAAATGCAAACACACAAAGTGTGTGATAAATCCATTTCTTCCCAATAGGGTGTGGTTTGCTTCCCATCTGTACCCAGCTTTGAGCACACAAGTTCCATCTAACCGTATCAATACCACCAACAAGGACTAAGATGCTCGGTCCCAGGGATTACTGTATTTTAATTTATATGGAAACTGTGTGCCATGGAGAGGTCTCTTTGGACTCCCTATGTGAAGAATACATCTGTGTGAAAGCAAACACAGTTCAGCCTATAGCATAATGTATACTTTATTAAGCCCTAGGACATTTCAGAGGATGCATCTTCATCAATAAATCTGAGTCATATAAGGTGGCCCCCAGGAATCATGAAAATGAGGCAGAAAGCTGTGAGTTCAAGATCAGCCAGGGCTATATATATATAATAAGAATCTGTCAAAAATAAATTTTTTAAATTGTAGAAGACCAATAAGAATAAAAGGAAAGAGAATGGGGACTAAACATTGGCAGTGCATTGAAAGTGTAAAGACTCAATTAATAGAAATTAGCTACTTCAGTAGACTGCATAAGGAAATACCTTCAATTCAAAAATGTCCATTATCGTTTAAACTTGAAATAATGTTGACATCTGCCTTCAGTTTATTTTGGAAAATTCTGTGATGTTTTCTCTATTTTTACAAACTGTTCAATGGAACCCATACATCACGAGTCTTAAACTCTTATGCACCTGAAATGAAGAACGACTTAAAAAATCCCAAAGATCAAAGTTGCTTCTGACCAAATTTGCCCCCTCTGTCTTCACGCAGGTGTCCTTATTCACCCGGAATATCCCAGAATCTTTACACAGGTAGATGCTTAAAGTGGTGGGCCCACAACTCACTAAGAAAGTGGGTCATACCAACTCCGTGGTGTGTATGTTCAGGCTTCTGACCATACAAGAAGTGGATGCTCACAAAACAAAGCACACATTCAAAGCAAACCCTACGTCGTTTATAGAACCTGTAGGTAGGTAGAGAAAAAAGAAAATCTAATATTTGTGGACTGCTTATGCACCTTGAAGAGGAGAGATAGCAAAGTTCTCCACATGACAGACCCTAGATTTTGCAGATTTCATGATAATGAGAGGGCTGAATTAACAGTATATTTCACCATGGAAGTTATCTCTAAATTCTCTGTCACAGAATCCTAGAAAATTCCTTATTGTGAGACTCTACAAGCCTACTCTCCATCTCTGGAGAACTACTCTGTCATTTATCTATTCATCTATGTAGCTATTGATCTACCTATCTATCTAGCCATCCATCCATCTATTTATCTATCTATAATCTATCATCTATTATCTATCTATCTGTCTATCTATCTATCTATCTATCTATCTATCTATTTATCATATCCTATTATAAGTCTAACACAGATGAGGCCATTCACTTATGATGACATCAGAAGACTTTGAATAAAATGATTGATATGCATTTGTATATGATTATATGAGCACCTATGTTCAGTGCACGTGTAGGGACGTATGTGCAAGTGAAACACCCCAGAAGTCACTCTTTTATGTAGATAAGCATAGATAAAGTTGACAAAGTGATGCAGGCATTCATCCTCGAGGAAAGCTGTGCTAGGAGAGGGAGCCACAAGCAGCATAAGACAGCGGCTAACCTGAATGCCTAGCTCTCCTTCTGAAAGAGAAAATAGAGGCTGCTTCACGCATTCATTCATCTGGATGCCTCAATCACTTGAAGTGGATAATCAGCTTAGCACTATGGGATGATGTTGAATGGGTTGATTTCTCTTTGGTATTGATTGCTGTGCTCTGACCTACTGTTCTCACTATTATGCACCAACCAGCAGCTGGCACCATTGTCTTTCTATCAGGTGATTGGCCTTTTAATGTTCTTTCCCCATTGTATGTCGTTCCCGGCGCATATGCGTGAACTTCAAGCATGATTTATTGGCTTAAATAACAGTTCCTATTTTAAAGTTCCGTTTGGTTTAAAAAACAAAAACAAAACCAAAACCAAAACAAAAACAAAAAAAACCTAGTGGTTTTGTGAAATTCCCCTGAATGCAATGGCTGATCATTCTAGAGTATGTTTCAGTCAAGGGCCATTTCACACTTTAGCTAACACTTCAGTTGCTTAGTAGAGACATGTGAGATTGTCAGTTTTAGGTGAACCATGACACAGATGTGACAACAAAAATGGATGTGTGTGTTTGCTGAAAAACAGTGAGAGTAAGAGCCATTGTTGTCTGCTTCTGCAAAGGATCATACACCCGTGGAAGACTGTAAACCTTTTTTCTGTCCACCCACCCACCTGCCTGTCTGGAAACACGGGATTCCCAGGCAAACAAGCACAAAATTGACTCTGTGACCGGAGGTCCCAGGGGCCCCAAGCCCAATTTTATCCTTGTGAACAGGATCCATCAAGCTAAAACCCTGCCTCCGAATTGACCCAACCAAATCCCACCCTGTGTACGTGCAAGAGCCCTTGGCAGTCTGCTTTCATGGTTTATACTTCATAAAACTATCAACTCATGAATGATGTTCACAGTCTTTTGACCTGAGTTCCAGCCCCACCCTGGCCAAACAACCCAAATCCAGAGTCCCTTCAGAATGAATCTTTTGCCTAGCTGCCTGGTGAGCCTGGAGTACCAGCACTTCAGCAGATGGCACACTTTCTTATATAGAGCTACTTCTGAGAACCTAGAACCAGCCCTGTAAGAAGGTGCAATTTGAATGAATGTCTGACTTAAAATTTGAATCCCTAGGAGGTGAAGAGATGGCTAAGTGGCTAAGAACACTCACTTACTGCACTTGCGGAGGACCTGGGTTTAGACTCCAGCACCTATACAGTAGTTCACAACCATCCTCAATTCCAGACCCAATGGATTCATTGTCTTCTTTTGAGTTCCACAGGTATTGGGTATGTGCGTAGTTCATACATTCAGACAAAACACATATACATACAATATAAAAATTAAATTTTAATTTTTAAATTATAACCTGTAGATATGAGTTACATCTGAGATCATAACACTATGCTGTTTAAACCAGAACAAATGTAGTAGGTGTTTATATGTTTAATCTACAACAGACATATGCTGAGTATAATTATTTTTTTATTGTCTGCTACCTACCAACTTGATGTGACCACATAACCACTCTGAAAGAGTAACTTTGCTGTGTTAAATCTTTTAAAGAATCTGAATACTCCTTTGCAAAGTCTGTGGTTGGCTTACATTCTCCTTTGCTTTTGTCTTCCCTCATTATTTTTTGGCTTTTTGCTAATAATCATTCCAGTGAAATGACATCATCGCATTTTTAATGTGCAATTCCCCAGTGATTGAGGATGATGGAAAAAATGCTACTTTTTAAAAAAAAGCTACACAATGTACCATTTCCAAAATATATGCATCATGCATGCGCATGCGAGCATACACAGACACAGACACACACACACACACACATACACACACACACACACACACACACACACACACTGGCTGGGACAGAATATTTGCAATTTTAAATAGCCTAACAAAATTACTTCTCTCCTTTAACTTTTAGGCAGATTTGACCAGAGAAATGGCCAAGTTTTAGTTTTGTTCATTTTCGTTTTCTTTTTCCTGCTTTTGGGCACCTTGGACGTTTGGAGATCTTCATCATTTTATCTCAGAACCCAAAGAAGTAGACATCTTATTCTCAAGCCTCTTACTTTCTATATGCTTTGTATGCTGTGAAGAAGATGCAGATTCACAGAAGACCCCATCTTGAGGGTAGAACCATGAGACTGTCACCTCTTGATGTCTGTCAGATACTAAAGATGAACCAAAGGCATTGGACTGAAGGTGAGTTCCCAAGTATAGACAGTCATACAAAGGTGTTACCATTGGCTTTCCATCTTTTGATGCATTTATTAAAAACTCCTTTCTCAAAGACTTAACCACCAATCAGAGTGTCTGTATGGATCTGACCTAGGTCCTTGGCATATATGTTCTGGTTGAGTAACTTAGTGTTCTTGTTAGACTCCTAACAGTGGGAGCAGGGACTGACACTTTTGTCTGCTTCTGAGACCCTTTTCCTCCTACTGGGTCGCCTCATCCAGCCTTGGTGTGATGGCATGTGCCTAGTCTTATTGCAACTTGTTATAGCTTGTTTGGTTGCTATCCCTGGTAGGCATGCTCTTCCCTGAAGGACATGGAGGAAGAGTAGATCTAGAAGAGAGGGTAGGTGAGGAGGAGGGACTAGGAGAGGAGGGAGGGAAAACTGTTGCAGGGATGTAATAAAAAATTGATGAATTAATTAATCAAAAGGAAAACAACACATGTACTCTCTTTTGGGGCAGCACCAAAGGGAGAAGCACTTTGTAGTTAAGGCTATATCATAATCCTCCTGCCTCAACCTCCAAAATGTTGGGATTACAAGCAAAAGTCACCATAGCAGCCTCTCTTTCTCTCTTTTGTGCAAGTAGGTAGGGCACTGTAATTTTGCTTCAGATCATGCTAACCCCTTCCCATCACATTCCCAAGACATCAGGTTAAAGATTCAAGGAGGTGAGCTTTGGGCCTTTGCCCTGGGTGGGTATTGTGTGATCAACTACAAAGTGCCAAGGAGCCCAGAACTTTGATCTGGACATTTCTTTCTCCTGGAACCAGCTTTCAGACACCAAGTCATTTGCTATCTGATTATTCAGACCATCCAGAGTTCTACAGACAAAATCAAATTCTTGTTTCTTCATCGTCTTCTCTTTAGGAATCCATGGTTCCAGCCTTGACAGGGCATCCAGAAGCAGAGTAAAACCTGTGAGGACAGTGCTAACATATCCTTAAGCTCAGTCTTGTAAAACTGGTGTCTTTTGTTCTTTTTCTACACCTCCAGTTTCCCCAGAGTTAAGGGACAGGACCTGTTTTTCCTGGTTGTGTCTTGGATGAGCAGTGGGAATTTAGGTAATTCATATGATGTTTCTAAGCTTCATTGTGACTTAGGAAATGTATGCATTGTTCTGAGCTTCAGCTTTTTGTGGGAGGGGAAAAAATAAAGGAATAATGCATGCTTCAGAGAGCTGTTAAGCAGAATCAAATACAACAGTGGTAAAATTAATGAATACTGTATACTCACTTTTATACGCATCTCACAACTGTAACTACTTCCTCACATAGGCAAGCATCCTCCTTCTCCTACCTCGAATGCCCCTTGAAAACCTCTTCTTCAGTAGTACCCACAACTGCCCTCCTGCACCGTTTCTTACTCTATCATTTTACAAAGGAAGTTCCAGTCTCAGCATCAAAATGAACACATTCACAAGTAGTAACTGTACTTTGCATTTTGGTCTTGTGGGAAACAGAATTCTAAGTCTCATCTTAACTAACATAAATCTGCAGTTGGATTAATAATGATATCACACTATGTAGAAAATGAGAATCCATTCAGTTAGAGGCCAGTGGCTGAGAGGGCATGTCACGATTGCACTTTAGTAAGTGAAAGCGAGCATTCTGGAGAGTAAAGAGTCAGCTCCCACTCCACCCCACCTCCACACAGTTATCATGCCAGCCCTCATTCCCTCTTGGCGCTGTTAGCTCCTCATAATGTAAAACATTTCTTCATTTCCAGCAGATAATACTTTCAGTGAAAAGGTAATTTTTTTTGAAGTCTATTACTCGCATTCTTAGTGAACAGCACAATGTAGCATTTTGTTCTAATATGCTATTGAAATTGTTTGAGTAGGTACAGCATGGAATCAAATACAGAATGTCAAAATGGTTTCCATTAACTATGCACATTCGCGCCGCTTCCCCTAATGGCCACATTTTTGTTCTTTTTCCTTCATCTTTGCATCTATAAGACGAAGTGATTCAGTTGATGTAACTGAAAAGTACAGGGGAAAGGTAGAGAGGAAATTACAAAAGCATCAAGCCACAATTCCACCCACATGCTTTATTCTATAATGAAGTTTAATAATGACAGAAAGCATCTGGAGTTAAACATCAGTCATTTTGGCAATTGTAGATAGTGTGAGTATCTCATACTGAGTAATGTTTTATAAAAACATGGCAGGACTGTGGTCTACATTGAGCTGAAATGTCATAATGAAATCTTAACTAGATACTATTATTATAATACACATTATGCTAAGAGAAATTTATTTCAGCTTAAGAAGATAAAATAAGTGTTATGTTTCTTTCAACAACGTAAGTTCAGAGAAAAAATCATTTTGTTCAGAAGAAAGATTTGCTCCTATGAGATTATATATATATATACCCATTGCTTACAGTAAGTATGCTGATGCGTCTTGGCAGTCAGTACACAATGAAAATTGTTTAATTTTCCTTGATGTAAAATTATTTCTGGAAATAAACTGAGGTTTTGGTCCTTATTTAGTATAGCTCCTTACATATTTTAATTGCTTCATAATCTATTTTAAAGAAGAAAGGACATTCCTGGTGGGTAAAGTCTAGGTCTAACCCTGCACCAGGCCTGTGAGCAGAGTGTCAAGCTTCTGACAGCAGATAGCCATGTTTGATGAATCATTCGGTAGCAATTGGGTTTAGCTTGGTCCTGATGGTTCGGGTCCTGCTGATGACTGCAAAATCAAACACTCTCAACCCTGAACATTAGTTTATCCACTTCCCTTCCTACCCACAGCAGTCACTGCCCACATCAAAATGGCTTAGCCAGCCTCAAAAACCAGAGAAGCATGTTGTAACTTCAAACACACATCATAAAAGAAAGTTAGTGGAATCCATATTTTCACTTCTGATTGTCCTAACTTCCTAAATGTAGTAGAAAGAAAGAAAGATTAAGACAACCCTGATTTCCATAGCCCAGCATTTTTCTAGTACCCACAGCTCCTTCAAGAGCGATACAGAGCTGGTAAGAGCAACAGACTCCTTTTGCTGTGTGTATTTTTGGCTAACTTTTCTCCCCCACTGTTGGGTTATAGGGATGTGGGTACACATCTGCCCCAGGACTGGGGCCTCTGGGGGAGGTGAGATACACCGCATTCACCGCACAGCACTACTGGGCAGGTGTTGGGCTGTGAGAAGTGGTAGGACACCACTCAGGGGTGGGGGAGCATGGCCTGAGGTCCCAAGGACTTCACGGAGCCGGCTACATCTGGTTCTCAGGCTCTTGGGCATCCCAGGCACCGCTGGATACTGCAGAAGAGCTAAGAATGGAATGGGGGCCACAGTCTGGGTCTAGCCTGGGCCGAGGGGGAAAGGTGGGGAGGAGCCCAGCTGAGTCCCACCAGGGACTGAGTCTTTGGCTTGTCAGCAGCTAGCTGACTTGGTTTGGTAGAGATGGTGGCTGGGAGCACTGAGAGGACTTCTGCAGGAGACTAGACATGGCTCGTTAGATAAAGGCCTGTTCCGTTGTTCCCTATGGTAGATCCTGATGAAAAGAGACAGTCCATGGTTTTAGGGCATTTATTGTCATGGTGGAGAGTGGCGATGACTGAAACCATACCCCTTTCTCAGGACGGGCCTGAGGTTAAGTACCTTTTGCAGGAGGAGTGGCTGAGAAGGGGAGTTTATTGGCTAAGCCTCTAGGTACCTCATTAAAATGGGGATGTCTTGAAGCTACATGACAACACCCTCTATTTGTGGAGAGGTTTGGGGCATTGCCCCTGTGTGACTGATGGTCAAAGATCTATGGAAATCTGCAGCCTCATATCAGAAGCCTTGGGGCCCAGGAACATGACAAAATGCCTACTATCCCTTGCACGTTGCCCCTTGCATGGTTATCCCCTGCTTGGGACCCCCTACTGGGTCTCCAGGGTTTTACACCTTAGCTCAACCGGAAACCAGGCTGCCTGTCACAGTCCTACACCCCACCAGCTCTCAATGTTTTCTTCCTTGCTAATGCTGATTCCGGAGGTATTTTCTAATCTATATTTCATCATTTTCATGAATGTTACTAAGCACACCCAAGTCCATGAAACATCTAGGACATTTAATCTTGCCACCAGATGGCAGTAGAAGGAAACAAATGGATCCAGGAGACTTTGGATAAGTACTACCCACTATGCTATTATTAGAAATATTCAAGAATGCGGGGTAGTGTTGGTGCACACCTTTAATCCCAGCACTTGGGAGGCAGAGACAGGTGGATTTCTGAGTTCGAGGTCAGCCTGGTCTACAGAGTGAGTTCCAGGACAGCCAGGGCTACACAGAGAAACCTTGTCTCAAAAAACAAAAACAAACAAACAAAAAAGAAATATTCAAGAACAATATATGTGTCAAAGGATCTATTGCTGTGGCAAAAGATGTGTTTAGCTACTGCTAATACTGTTACACTACAACTGCACATCAAAGCATAGTAAGTTTTTAATTCATGATTTGCTGTCAATCACAGCCCCAGGATTGATTTCTCAGAGCTGGTCTCTTCAGATATGCTCTTCTATTCTACAGGATAAAGGTGAAATTGTACCTGTAGCTGCTTTTAAATAGGTCTGTGCCAAGAAGCTGGGGTTTCCAAGATGACCTCTCATGTTCCCATGGGGCTCCCATACAAATTATAATGTAGCTTGGTAACCAGCTGATCTGTTTTCCTCGAATGTGTGGGTGTTCCATTAACCTAGCCAAATGATGTGTGAGGGCAAAATGGAACATTCCAACAGATTTAAGAAAGGATCCACAGATCTACAAACACGACATCAGACATTCTCCAGATGCAATATACACCTAAAGTGCCATAAATCTGTATCTTCTTTTTCTGGGAAATTACAAATAAGTCAAATGATGCTGGCAAAGTTTATAAAACTTTGAAAAAAATGAGAATTTAGCTTTTTATCACAGTACTTAAATCTGCATAGAAGAACACAAATCCCAGGTTTTGGGCTTATGGCTTCAGGACTTAAAATTCAATTCATTAAGAATTCTCATGATTAAACAACTTCAAGGAATAATTAAACTGACACAAGATAATGTCAAGGCAAGGGTTGTAACTTCATGGTAGGGTTCTTCCCTACAAGGTCTTAGGTTCAGTTCTCAGGACTGCAAAATGAAAGAGAGAGACAGAGAGAGAGAGAGAGAGGTCAGATGCAAGTTCAGAAATTTACAAAGACAGACCTACCTAGAATTTGAGTGAAAGCTGCTTACCAACTCAATCTTGTGAACAAATCCCCTCACAAAACAGATTGTGAAGCCAGCAGTCTTCTTATGAGCACAATTCTGGAAGAATGAAACCTAGGTATATTTCCATTAAGCTTACTGAATCCCCCTTCACACATCTATAAGAATGTCTGTCTTAAGAACTATCTCAGTCTTTGCAATTCAGAATCATCAACTCTCAATGAGTCCAAAGAAATGCCAGTATGATGTGGATTTCACCAGGAAAGTTTATGAATAAAGAACAAAAGCCAAAACGTTTCTCCACTTACAACAAGTAGAGAATTACCGCTATTGAATCAAGTCAGTAATTTTTTTCCCAAGATGATATTTATACTTAACATACTTGATTCTGAAAGCTCTGTTGACACACAATGTTGATTCAGTAATGAGGGTATTTCCATTTTTAATCTGATAATCCTCGTGGCTCACAGACTGCTGTAGCCGAATTATGTTTCTGTAGTTCAGTTAACATTTGCCAGTGGATGAACCTAAGACTGAAATTCATCAACAATCCCAAATTCATTTCCCAACATTAAACCTAAACAAGGCCTTCCATCTTCTGAGGCATTTTATTAAATCTCTTACACACAAAATTGATCAACTATGCAAATGTAACTGATACATACTGCCATTAATTCTGGTCTGTTGGAGAACTAGAGACAAAATGAAGAGAGGCATTGCTGAAACTCACCAATAAGAATCCGTCATTTTGATTAGATACTTCATAGAACAAATGTGTGATCTGAAAGGTTAATTATACACGTGAATTGCATAATTATAAAATTATACAATTGTGACTCTCCCTTTCAAAATTCAACTTTTAAAAGAAGAATGAAACTTTTCTGACATGAAAGTTTTTCCTCCTGTACATGGCCTGAATTAAGTGTTCCATTGAATGAGAACACTGAAATATTCTCATCTTTGGTTGGGGTGGGAAGTGGTGTTTGTCATATGTAAAACAGATTTATTTCTTTAGTACTATCTATCTCATGTGTCAATATCTAAATGCCACTTTTCTAAAACATTGCTAGGCAGTTTGCACACTAATTGGCTGTTATCACTGACTGCATTTCGAATCACATAGTTTATTTTACGAGCACAATTTTAAATTTATGATTCACAAGAAACTATGTGTCTCTTGAACAGTCCACTGTCACCCAAATCTCAACATGCTGACTTTGAGTTGGTCACTAAGCCTGAAAAGAGCTAGAAGGCTCTCAGAGAACCTGGAGTGACTGAGAAGATTAGAGCCTCTGCCAACTGCCTGAAAGAAAAAATTCCTTCTTATGTTGCATGTAACGCTTTCCCCTTAAGCCACTCTCCGTTTTGCTAAAGGAGATTAAATGTTGAGTACATGGTAGGTAAGAAAAAGCTTGTCTTTTCTCTCTTCCTTCCTCATTGCATTCTCAAACCTAGTATAAACTGTGAAACACTCTATGCCTTTAGATAAAACCCTACAAGCCTGAGCTTCCCAGTCGCTCACTACCAACTGCCAGTCTTTACCATGCTCCACTGGGCATCTTCCAACTCTCTCAATGCCATACCTCTGTGTTTCCTTTAACGCCATATTCTAATCTTGCGTTTGAAGCCCAATAATAGCAGCTTTTGATCAGTGACATGTTTGGAAATTTTCTTCCCATGATACATTATAGGCTGAGCTCAGTAGTCTTGCTCTGAAAAATTTCTTATTAGTACCTCTCTGGTCCCCAGAACTATCTACCTGAAGGCTTGGAAGATGATTTTAAAAAATAATAATATCTTCTAAGTAACTTATTTTAAGAATTAAATTCTGGCCTATTCCAACATTGCTGAGAAATTAACCTTTCAGAGGGCCTGGAGTAAAAATAGGAGTTAAATACCTAAAAAGATGAACAAGGTTGATAGTTGCATTCTGATGTCCAAAGCAAACCCTAGCAGAACATTCTTCAAAGTAATTATGAAGATAATTTCCTCAAGAAACAAGGAAGGAAGAAAGGAAAGAAGGAAGGGAAAAAGGAAGGAAGGGAGGGAGGAAGGGAAGTTATTTCAATTGCCAAAATGTTGTCATAGTAGATTTTGTCCTTGAATATAAACTAGATATTACCATATAGAAAGTTTGGATCATCCGATAGTAAGAAGTCTAATTAAGTTAAAACATGCTATTTTCCAAAAAACAACCAACCAAACAAAAAAACCAACAAGTTAAAAATCTGGAGTTCCTCTTTATGGCAAGTAAGATTGCTTCAAATTTTTAGTTCTGTAATCTTGGTACATAATGCTTTTCATAAGCCTTAAAATAGGCACAAATAACATTCAGCCAACAAAGACTTATTCCTGTGTTACTATTGTTTATAGATGTCTGCAGAAGATTAAATCCAAAGTTCTTATTCTACTCTATATGATATTTTACTCTTTGTAGTTTTCAAATTTTCTCCCCCATAGCAGTACCATTGATCATGTTCTAGCTCTGCCAATGACTACACATTGTTCTGGGCAAAGAGCTCAGTCTCCCTGCCCCTATCCTCTTACTTTTCAAACAGATGGTAACAGCGCATTCACTTCCTGGAGTAGGGTTCTGGGTGTTGACATCAACCTATTGACTCCAGTTCTCTAGGAAGAAAGACTTTCTTCATTTCACTCGATCCCAGTGATTCTAATGTAAGAATACATAGTCAGAAAGCTGCGCTGGAGGGACCAGGGAAGGAGGAGCATCATCTAGCATTAAGCATTCATAAAGGGAGTGTAGAGAGTCAGAGCATGCCTGGCATGCCTGCACCTCAAAGACAGAAGCAGAGTTTGAGTAAAAGTAAAAGGAGGCACATTTCACATCAATATAAAGGGCTTTCCAGCAACTGTTCAGAAGTGAAACATTTATGAAGACTGCCTTAAGAAACAGATGTCTATCTTTCAGGCTTAGGATATTTCTATTAAACTAGAGCATCAAGAAGATACAAGGGAGAATTCAGCATCAGAGTTCTTACATGACTTGGCTTCTAAGTTTCCAGTCCTGAAGTGTCACCAATTTTGGACATCATGGCTCACTCAGAATACATATACATGAGTACTTTCACTTCTTCTCATATGCACTCTTAAAGCCTGGGTCTAAGGAAGATTTAGTCATATGGACTGTTCCTTGCAAAATAACTTAAATGGTTCTCAGTGCAACACATTGAATCAGAAGATCTAAAAAGGAGATTACATAGGGAGCCACACGCCAGTAGCAAAAACCCAGAAAGTTTGTGAGCT
This sequence comes from Uromys caudimaculatus, assembly GCA_028551405.1. Taxonomy (NCBI): domain Eukaryota; kingdom Metazoa; phylum Chordata; class Mammalia; order Rodentia; family Muridae; genus Uromys; species Uromys caudimaculatus. Next base: position 20,669,069 of record CM052702.1, on the reverse strand, counting down.
GCTACTGAGCTTCTGGATCTTCAACAAGACCTGGCTCCCAGGACTTTCCTAATTAGTCAATGAATCCTTAAAGAATTATGATCTTGCTCATAGCACCCATTGTGGGACACATAAAACAATCACTGTGATTCTAACATCAGAACTTTAACCATACATTAAGACTAAAAACATAGCCCAAACAGTTTCAAACTTAAGCTGTTGCCATGATACTATAGCAAATATGTCTAAAATCCTACATTCTCTTACAAAATAGATTTGTGAGGTGCTGGAAATGCTGCTATCATTTATAGCTCCCTTCAGAATGGACACTTACTTATAAATGAATGGGCGTGTAATAATGTAAGAGCACCTTCATCAATCTCTCCACTGCATAGCAGTTTGCAATACATCTGATGAGAAATGTGTTTACTCTTTCGGGATTAAAAATAGAAAATACAATAGAACAAGTTCACTGGTAGGATCAGGTGGCCACTTAGTCTATAATAGAATCAGGAAATGAAAGCACCCTGTGGTGTGGTAAAAACTCAGCGAGAACCTGATTTTAGCCAACACAAGCAAGTCATGTGGGTGAGTTTCCTCCATTGCTAGCACTAAGAAAAATTAACTCTGGACCTCCTTTTAATCAGCTAAATATTTATTCAAGTCCTCAGCTTGTTATTTCTTCATTAGCATGGTTTCTCCTGCTGCTCTGCAGAATGTGTGAGGAACTTCACAAATGTCAGAAGCACTCAAGTTGAATCAAGGAGAGGAAGTGATAAAGGGCTCGTAATCAAGTGGAAGCCCAACAGTGGTGCATTTCAAGCTGGGAACTAATAGATCAATGCAGCGGGCTCTTTCCCATGGAATACTGCTGCTATCTGCTCTCGCTTCATGACGTTTTACTCATCACATCTCAAGCACAATCCGTGTCGTGTTAGCCCTCAATTTGTAAATGACGATTTGTATTCTCATCCTCAGAACAGAGGAAAGAGGGTGCAATTTTGAAAGAGAAGCTCCTTTGTGAACAAAGGGGAGCCAATTAAATTAATCAAAGTGTTCTCAGGAAAGAATTAGTGCTCTAGGAACTGCTGGGTGGCCTAGGAGAAACTGTCCTGACAGAATGATTCACCCTACAGGGACTGACATATTCAGCCTGTAGGGACAGACATATATCTAATAAAAGGTTTCCAAGAGCTTCTGTTTGCTGTGGCTTTAGGAGTGTCTAACTGGTCTGTCTATCTGTGCCTTTTATAAAGAAGAATGTGTGCTCTTTTAAAATAACAGATGTTCTACCTTTAATTTTGTGGTTCAATACTTATCATGGTTAGTAAATGATCTGCAATCCCTGGTCCTGACATTAAATTTTATCCCATTAGCTTTTTCATGTAGTTCTATGTTATCTTTAACACCAGAGGTCAATGAGAAATCATGCCCTCATCAATTATTTTTGAACTGTTACTTTCTATCAATACAGACATATATTACAATATAACTGCTCCTGGTTATTCTTTTTTTATTAGTAGACATGAGATAAGCCTATCAAGACTACTATTTCTCCATAAAATATAATACTTGTAAATGTTTACAAAATCACAGAGAAGAAAATGTTACAGTGTGTAAGGATAGAAACGAACTTACAGAAAGTTTATGATCATGATGCATATTTTTCTCTATTAAGAAATTCTAACCATGTTTTTCTCATTGTAAATATAAATGGACATTCCATATTAGAAAGTGCCATGAAAGCAATAAACAGTCTTACCAAGTTGTGAGCTTTGGGAATTATAATAACAACTGGCCTGGTGAGACATGCTAACTTGTGGTGAGACATGCTAACTTGTGGAGAGAAATACTAACTTCTGGCAAGATGTGCTAACTTGTACAGTAGTGGCACAAATGTTATGGGAATAACTAGCCACTTTCAGGTTTGATTGAAGTACATTCCATAAAAAAGGAATCCATTCATAAAAAGAGGAATTGCATGCCTGGCACCACTAATGGGGCCAAGAATGCATGGTTTGGTCATCGACCCTAGAAAAAATCCTACTATTATTTTGGTAATGTGAACTATTAAGAAATTGCCTCTTAAGTACTTTCTTTACACCAATAGACCACTGCATCTCTCAACCATCATCAGAAAAGCTCCTTTATGTAGCAGATGGCAATTAACAAAGAGACCCACAGTTGGTCAGAATTCAGACAATAAAAGATTATGCAATGCTCAGATCTAAATAAGACATCTATATCATATCCCTCCTCCAAAGGCTGCAGAATCATTCTATAAAAGGGAGTAGAAAGATTGTAAGAACCAAAGGTAGTGGGCGACTACAGCAAAACAATGGTTTTCCGACACAACAGTCCAGTTTCACACATGAATGCAGTTTCTGTGACTGCATACACAATAATATGCACAAGATCGAGCCAGACGAAGTTTCACCATGAAAGAGAGAGGAAGGGGGTCATTAAGTTCCACACCTAGCTAAAAGGCTATTGGCAACTGATGGCTTCTGGAAGAAGGAGTGTTTGTTTTCTTCACGGATGTAGTCCCCAAAACGCTCCCCATGTATCAGTAGTTGACTGCAAATAAATGTGCATATCAGCAGGACTAGGTAGACAGAGATTTTATTTTTTTAAACATAAAATTTGGAGGAAATAGTGGTTATAGAGGGCAGGGGAGGAAATGGGAAGGAGGAGATGGAGGTATAGATTTGATCAAAATATGTCATATGCATATATTAAATTCTCAGCAATCAAAAGCACCTGACCCACAACTGAGACAAACTGGTTTTGCTATAAATCAGTTGTTCTCAACCTTCATAATTCTGTGAGCCTTAAATAAATCTCCTCACATTGTAGTGATCCCTAACCATAAAATTATTTCATTTTCTACCTCATAACTGTAATTTTGCTATTTTTAAGAATCATAATGTAAATACCTGGTAGGCAGGATATCTGTATTATCAAAGAGATTGAGGACCACTGTTAAATCACTAACTCCTTACTGGGACCTACAAAGCAACTAAAAGCACACTGAACACTTAGCATCTATGCATGTGCACTGCATCCTTACTTTAGCTGAAGATAAAGAAATAAGTTATTGTCTTTAACGTCTCCACTTGAGTTACCTTGAATTTCAGGAAAAGCAATACCTCAAAAGACAGACACCCTTTCACACATAGACACACAGACACAGACACAGACACAGACACAGTCACATACATACAGAGAGAGAGAGAGAGAGAGAGAGAGAGAGAGAGAGAGAGAGAGAGATCAGATCTGTTCCTAACATACATTGTAGGGCAAGACCTGAGGCAATGATGGATGAGAGCCTATCTTGGCCAAGACTGATTCTCTCTTTCCTTCCATTGTAAGTTAAAACTCATGCCCCAAAACCAGATTGAGGGCCACCTACTGGATTTATTTATCTGTTCTTTCCTCACAATATGGCTTCATTGAGTATGTCTCTCTCTGATTTTCACGATCATATCTTTAACAGGTAGAGTGGGGACAGGTTGTCTAGCCTAGTTAGGGCTGCCCGAGTTCAGGCATTGCTTTAAAAACTCCAGTGACATGTGTGAAGGAGTGAAGGGGAGTTACCCAAGTGCCTTTTGCCATCAGTCGGCGGTGGTGATTATCATGTAAGAACTGTAACCACCTACTAGGAGATGCCAGGCAGAAGTGCAAGATAAACATCAGGATGAGTAGAAAATCTACAACTCTACATCATATCAATGTTTCAGTCAACAGACACTCTCATGCCACACAAGAAGTACTGTGTAGAAGTGGGCTTCTATTTTCAAACGAGTTCCTCAAATCAGCTAAGCACTGATTTGTCACTTTGTATGGAAATACTATGGACAGTTTAATAGTAGAGTAGAGCTTGGAATTCTTTGTAACAATCAACCACAATATGATTCTTTTAATGCCTCCTTCTAAATAAGTCTTTTTAAAACATGTGTTTGAATATAGCACATAAAAGAAAGCAATTAAGGGAAACATGGGGTGTCTGTGGTGGAGACAGATCATCTCTGACAGCCTCTAACTTTTGAATTCCTGGAAAAGAAAACCAGGAATCATTCAGTAAGTTTAGCATTCAGATAAATTGCATGCCACACTGGCCTTCTACCCTGTTCCTCTCTCTTGTCTCCCCTGCCTTCTGGGCTCTTCTATTCTAAGTGTTCTTGGAAGGTTCTCTCAAGTCAACATCACAGAAGACCTATCAGCGTGTGAGTAGAGGGGAGGCTTGCTGTTAGTTACAAGCACTATATGTATTCGCACACTCTTCTGCATTGCACTGTTCTGACGCTCTGGGAAAAGCTCTGAGCTTTCAAAGCTGCATTTCAGGGAGGTCCTCAGAAAACTCATGAAATGAATTTGAATCTTCCCCTGCGTTCAGAGTTCGGCCTGTGACCTTCCACCCACATTCCATGAATAGAACATTGTCCTCGCAGGGCAGAGGCTCAATAACTGGGCATTTTCTGGGTCCCTGAATTCATACAATAAGATATCAACTCCAATCTGTGAGCACAATGCTCCAGTGCCTGCCAGGAATGGTTGCAATATTGATGCCTTTCAACATAGACCCCATCATTTACCAGGCCAAGCTCAATAAAACGATACTGTACTTAACAAGTTTTATAACACAAAGTTACTTTAAAACATAGAACTAATCAGGGGGAAGCCTGTTTAGACATGTCAGCCCTACATTTAATTGTCAATAAATAAACAAAGATTTGCTTCAGCTATTGTCATGTATATCAAGTGAGTCATTAATCTAAACTAATGAAGCTTAAGATATAAGACAGACACATTTTATGGAGCTCCTTCTTAATGATATGTTTGCTTTTCATTTCAATGCCAAGAGAGCCCATTATCAAAAAAGTAGCACATTATGGTCCAAACATATTGAAATCTCCAGCACTAGTCTTTGTTCTGAGTTCACAATGTGCAGTGCTTACCCTTACATATTCATGTACTGTTGGAGATGAAAAGCATTAGTTAGACACGAATACAAGGTGGGGAGGAGGGAGAGAGACAATACCATGCACACAAGCATCCTGTTCTGTTGTGAGGTTCCTCTAGTCCAATTTCCAAGCTCACCTGGAAAGAAAAAGGAAAGAAAAGACCATTTCACATACCCAGCCATTTCGAAAACCATGAGGAAGTATCCTAAACACAATGCATCCTGATAATTGAAGAGCATCCTAAATCCCTAAGGAGTACAAACCCAGAATGCTAAACTGCAAACAAAAAGCTCCTAAAATTAAAAGCAAGCATTTTACAATTATTTGGGTGGTTTTGTTATCACTAATGTTTTTATAATTTGCAAACAAATTCTATAATTTGCAAATTATAAATTTGTAAATAAAAAAGTAATTATTTCTTATTTTGTCTTTAGGTTGGAGGACAATAATGCAAACAAATTTCTATCTGTTAATTTTATACCTGGTGACATGGAAATTGAGAACAGTGGACCACTCTATGGTCTAATGCCACCAAGACATTTTGCTGCAAGCATTGAAGACCAAAATGAAAAATTTAGTTGAGTTGATGTTTCATATGCTAAAATCCAGAGAGCTATGCTTTTATTGGGGCCAGATTACAAGAGAACAGAGCCTGTATATGGGTAGGGAAGGCTGAAATATTATTATTAAATATTGTTGGAATGTGTTTTATGCACTGTGTATTTAAACACTGATTTCTGAACCCAGAAATCTGATTCCAGTCCAAATTTTGGTATTGTCATTATTATGAAGTATCTTCTGTCTCAGTATTTTGTGAAACATTGTTCTCCATCATGTTATAATTGATTGAATAAGGAGGTAGACAGCCAATAGCTGAGCAGGAGAGGAAATGGTAGAGCTTCTAAGCCCGGGGGGGGGGGGGGGAGCGGTTCTCAGATGGATGAAGAAGGAGGTGCCAGGGAAAGACTAAGATGGCAGGTAATGGGCCATGTAGCTGGGAAGTAGGCCAGGCCAGCATTGTCAGGCTAGATTAGCCCAGCTATAGTGCCTGAAGCCTTAAATAAGTATAAAGTTCTCCTTGTCATTATTTAAAGCAATGGCATGCATTGGAACAGCCTTACTTTTTCAAAATATGACCTGGGATCATGATTGTATTGATCAACAGATTTCCAGATCTCTAAGAGAACCTGCTTCACAGTGGGAAGTTCTGACTACCGGCTGAGCCTATGAAAGAAATCCTGTTGTGGGCACAGAGGGTCTATAATGCATTTGCTAGATACTCCTCACTCTTCTTTCCCTGCTTCCTCTGGTAAGCATGAAGTAATCACTCCACTTTTTAGTGTTCTTACTGCTCTGTCTTCAGAGTATTCAGGAAAGACCTTGTAAAGCTATAAGCCCATTCCTTTCTAACTTCCTTACTTAACCAAGCTGAAGCAAAATCTAGTTCACTTGCTCAAGATGTGTAGTGCCATCACTTCCCCCTCATCTTTAGTAGACATTGCAGGAAGATGTCTGTCTAAGTTCACCAGGTCCCAACAATGTCATCACCATGCTATTGGACGTTCAGGCAGATTATGAGTGAAAATCATTTCTAACTGTTAAATCACCAAGTCTCCTAGAGTTCAGCATAGCATCCCATCTTACTAAGACAGTGTTAAATTCTATGATCAAAACTAAATGTCAATACCTTTCTCACTCTACCTTTAAGAAAATTAGTCCTGGTGGCTGGGGACCTCAGCTTGGGCCACAGGGCTCCATAGCCAATTAGCGCCAGGAGAAAGCTACCCTCCCAGGAACTTGGAAAAGCCGGGAGTGGGCCAAGACCACTGCTCACCAGGAACCACCCCAAACCTGCTGGACACAGGGACTGAGATAGGAGGGCATAGGAACCTTCTGGTTCCCTTCTGTGGCAGGAGACCTCTGCCGGGGCCACCAGGGTCTGACAGCCAAGCAGCGCCATGACAAAATTACTCTCCCAGGCCCTCAGGACACAGAGACCGAGGAGGAAAAGTAAGGGACGGGAACATTCCGGTTTCTAACTGTGGCAGGAGACCTGTGCCTGGGCAACCAGAGTTACATAGACAAGCAGTGCTAAGAGGAAGTCACCCTCCCAGGAGGGTGGAAAAGCCGTGAGTGGGGATAAGACAAACACCATTGCTTACCGGGACCTGGACACCTCAGCCTGGGCCACAGGGCTCCAGGAGAGAGCTGGTATCCCAGGAGTGCTGACACACCTTCGAGCATAGGCAAAACCACTACTTCCGTTCAAACTCACTGGATCAAGAGGGACCCTTGCAGAGCCATCAGGACATAGGAACCAAGGGACAGCTGGGGACAAGATCCCTCTGGTTTCTGTCTGCACCCAAGAGTTGACCCTGTGCCACATCACTCCAAACCCAAACACCTCTCAGAGAGAGCTGGTCTTCAAGGAGTATTGATACAGAGGTCTGCAGGAGGGACAAGCCATAGCCAGACAGAGTAAGATCAGCTAACATCAGAGTTAACAAGATGGCAAAAGGCAAGGGCAAGAACCTAAGGAACAGAAACCAAGGCTACTTGGCAACACAGCTCTCCCATCACATCAAGTCTTGGACTGACCAACACACCAGAAAAGCAAGACTCAAATTTAAAATCAGTTCTCATGATGATGATAGAAGACTTTAAGAAAGAAATTAACACCCTTAAAGAAACACAAGAGAACAGAGGTAAAGAACAAGAGGCCCTTAAAGAGGAAACACAAAAATCCATTAAAGAGTTACAGGAAAACACAATCAAACAGACAAAGGAATTGAACAAAACTATCCAGGAGCTAAAAATAGAAATAGAAACAATAAAGAAATCATAAAAAGAGACAACACTGGAGGTAGAAAACCTAGGAAAGAGATCAGGAGTCATAGATGCAAGCATAACCAACAGAATACAAGAGATAGAAGAGAGAATCTCAGAAGCAGAAGATACCATGGACAACATCTACACAACAGTAAAAGAACATACAAAATGCAAAAAGCTCCTAACCCAAAACATCCATGAAATCCAGGACACAATGAGAAGACAGAACCTAAGGATAATAGGTATAGAAGAGAGTGAAGATTCCCAACTTAAAGGACCAGTAAATACCTTCAACAAAATCATAGAAGAAAACTTCCCTAACTTAAAGAAAGAAATGAACATAAATATACAAGAAGCTTACAGAACTAAAAATAGACTGGACCAGAAAAGAAATTCATCCCGTCACATTTTAGTGAAAACACCAAATAGACAAAACAAGGAAAGAATATTAAAAGCAATAAGGGAAAAAGGTCAAGTAACATATAAAGGCAGACCTATCAGAATTACACCAGATTTCCACCAGAGACTATGAAAGCTAGAAGATCCTGGACAGAACTCATACAGACACTAAGAGAACACAACTGCCAACCCAGGCTGCTATACCCAGCAAAACTCTCAATTAACATAGATGGTGAAACCAAAATGTTCTATGACAAAACCAAATTTATACAATATGTTTCCACAAACCCTGCCCTACAAAGGATAAATGGTAAACGTCAACTCAAGGAAGGAAACCACACTCTAGAAAACACAAGAACGTAATCTTTCAACATACTGAAAAGAAGAAACCACACAAACCTAAGTCACATCAAAAATAACAGGAATCAACAATCACTAGTCCTTAATATCTCTTAACATCAATGGACTCAATTCCCAATAAAAAGACATAGACTGATGGACTGGATCCATAAAGAGGACCCAGCATTTTGCTGCATTCAGGAAACACACCTGCATGATAAAGACAAACACTACCTCACAGTAAAGGGCTGGAAAACAATTTTCCAGGCAAATGGTCCCAAAAAACAGGCCAGAATAGCCATTATAATATCCAATAAAATTGACTTTCACCCAAAAGTTATCAAAAAAGATAAGAAAGGAGACTTCATACTCATCAAAGGAAAAATCTACCAAGAAGAACTCTCAATTCTAAACATCTATGTTCCAAATGCAAGAGCACCAACATTCATAAAAGAAACCTTACTAAAGCTCAAAGCACACATTGAACCTCACGCAATAATAGTAGGAGACTTCAACACTCTACTATCATCAATGGACAGATCTGGGAATCACAAACTAAACAGAGACACAGTGAAACTAACAGAAGTAATGAACCAAATGGATTTAGCAGATATCTATAGAACATTTCATCCTAAATCAAAAGAATATACCTTCTTCTCAGCACCTCATGGGACCTTCTCCAAAACTGACCATATAATCGTCACAAAACAAACCTCCACAGATACAAGAAGATTGAAATAATCCCATGCCTCCTGTCAGATCACTACAGTTTAAGGCTGGTGTTCCATGGCAACAATAACAACAGAAAGCCCACATACACATTGAAGCTGAACAATGCTCTACTCAATGACAACTTGGTCAAGAAGAAATAAAGAAAGAAATTAAAGACTTCCTAGAATTTAATGAAAATGAAAGTACAACAT
>CM052702.1:20629466-20659136 GCA_028551405.1 Uromys caudimaculatus | reverse complement strand
TTTCTTTCTTAAAGTCTTCTATCATCATCATGAGAAATGATTTTAAATCTGAGTCTTGCTTTTCTGGCGTATTGGGGACTCCAGGGCTTGCTGTGGTGGGAGAGCTGGGTTCTGATGATGCCAAGTGGCCTTGGTTTCTGTTCCTTAGGTTCTTGCCCTTGCCTTTTGCCATCTTGTTAACTCTGATGTTAGCTGATCTAACTTTCTGGCTATGGCTTTTCTCACCTGCAGGCCTCTATATCAATACTCCTTGAAGACCAGCTCTCTCTGAGAGGTGTTTTTTCCACACTCCTGGGTAAGTAACTTTCTCCTGGAGCTCCTTGACTATGGAACCCTGGTGGCCCAGGCAGATGTCTCCTGCTGCAGCCACCGCTGTTGGGATCCAGGGGGTTTCTATGCCCGCCTACCGCAGTCCCTGTGTCTCGCAGGTTCGGTGCAGTTCCTGGTGAGCTGTGGAGCTTGTCTTGGGCCCACTCCCCACTTTTCCAAGCTCCCGGGAGGGTATCCCTCTCCAGGCGCTAATTGGCTATGGAGCCCTGTGGCCCAAGTTGAGGTCCCTGGCCGCCAGTGGGTGGAGGCCGGAAGTTCCTATCCCTCAGTCTCTGTGGCCCACGGAAACCGGGCGGAATCGGTGAACACTGGGGCTCATTTTGCCCCCACTCGGGGCTTTTCCACGCTCCTGGGAGAGTAACCTTCTCCCGGCGGGCGCTGCTTGACTATGGAACCCTGGTGGCCCAGGCAGACGTCTCCTGCCTCAGCCGCTGCTGTTGGGATCCAGGGGGTTTCTATGCCCGCCTACTGCAGTCCCTGTGTCTCACAGGTTCGGGGCAGTTCCTGGTAAGCTATGGAGCTTGTCTTGGGCCCACTCCCAGCTTTTCCAAGCTCCTGGGAGGGTATCCCTCTCACGGCGCTAATCGGCTATGGAGCCCTGTGGCCCATGCTGAGGTCCCCGGCCACTGGTGGGTCCCTTTTAGGTTTTTTTGATTGTCTATAGAATTTGCCTCAACCCTGTCATCTGGTCTCTCAACATCTGTTTTTAGAGTAGTGGTGTCTAATTGTCCTGAGGAAGAGAACTCTCCCTGCCTGCCGTTGGGACCTGCAAGAGACCCCCTGGGAGTTTTTTGGTAAGGTGCTACCCCATTTATCTACTGTTGCTCCACATTCCCTAGCCAAATGTCGGCCTTTGCCACATCTTTTACATATTCCAGAAGGCATAGGCCCCCTTTTAGGATTAATTTGGTTTTCCCTGAAGTTTATTCTGAGATGACCCTGTTCACCATAATTAAAACATTTGAAATTTTGGGTTGTCACTAGACCTCTAGTGGCACTCTCCTATTAAGGTCGTATCAGGCAAATGAGGTCTACCATCAGATGTATATCTAGTCCACTCATCTATTGATGGTGATCTTGCCCTCAATGGTCTAATTACTTATTTGCATTCAGCATTCACATTTTCAAAGGCTAAAGATTCAATTATTGCCTTTTTGCTGATAGATCTGATACACTCCTTTTTAGAGCAGAAGTCAACCTTTGCAAAAAGTCTGGGAATGTTTCCTTTGGACCTTGCATGACTTGAGGAAATGATTCAGATCTTTTCCCTGATTCTGCGACTTTGTCCCAGGCATTTAAGGCTGCCAAGTGACATAATACCAAGGTTTCTTTATCATATACAGCCTGCACCTCTATCTCAGCAAAGGACCTTTACCAAGCAGCTGATCTTTGGAAATATTTCTACCCCTGGCTCTATTTTGCCATGCTATCTACCTCTCCTCTTCTCTCCCCCATGAGAACCATCTGTCCAGGTCCTTCTTGCTTTTAAAGTCTCCATTGAAAAGTCAGGTATAATCTAATAGGTCTGCCTTTATATTTACTTGGTCTTTTTTTCTTACAGTTTTTACTATTCTTTCTTTGTTCTGTATAAATATTACATGCTGAGGGCACTTTCTTTTGTGGTTCAATCTATTTGGTGTCCTTTATGGTTCCTATACTTTTATAGAAATTGTCTTCTTTATGTTAGAAAAATTTTCTTCAATGATTTTTTTTTTTTTTTGGTTTTTCGAGACAGGGTTTCTCTGTATAGCCATGGCTGTCATGGAACTCACTCTGTAGACCAGGCTGGCCTCGAACTCAGAAATCCACCTGCCTCTGCCTCCCAAGTGCTGGGATTAAAGTCGTGTGCCACCACTGCCCGGCTTATGATTTTTTTTTAAAAAAATTTTCTTAGCATTTGAGCTGTGCTTCTTCTCCTTCTATTTTTGTATTTTTACTGGTCTCTTCATAGTGTTCCAGATTTCCTAGATGTTTTGTTCAGAAACTTTTTTTAGATTTAATATTTTCTTTGACCAATGTATCAGTTGTTTTCTTTGTTTGGATTTTTTTATGTCTTCAATACCTGAGATTCTCTCTTCCATCTCTTGCATGCTGTTGGTGAATGTTGGCTCTGTCATTGTTGTTTAAATTCCTAAATATTTTAATTTCCAGAATTCCCTCAGTTTTGGTTTTATTTATTGATCCTTTTGCCATTTTTGGTTCTTGAACAGTTTTATTTTCTTCCACTGTTTAATTGTGGTTTTTTCTGAATTTCTTTAAGGAATTTCTTCATTTCCTCTTTAAGGGCCTCTATAATCTTCATAAAGACTATTTTAAGGTCTTTTTCTTGTACTTACTTTATAAAATGTCTTACCCAACAGTATCTGAGAGACTTAATCCATCACAAGCTTATTCCAGACAGACATTGCACCTCAGCTAATGTTACCAACAATTGTGTGAAGTGGCACTATTCCTTCCTTCTTTTAGATGAGGAAGTTAAAACATAGGGGCATATTGCCCAAAACATTCAGCTTAAACTTGGCAGAATCCTTTCTTTAATTCATATCTGTATTCCATAAAGATGTTTGCCTTTCATGGATCAATGAGGCCTTTGCATATTTGATATGTGAAATTTTTTCTTCTCAGATCTGGAAAAAATGCTTGTAAGATTCTGGAAATGTGTGTTTATAGCATCACATTAAGAGTGGTTTTTACCACTTGTTTTTTGTTGTTTTGTTTATTTTGTTTTTGCAATGCAATAAATAATTTTCATACTAGTTCTTCATCACTTCTTTTCTCCAGTAGTTCAGATTATTTTTCTCTTATGTTTGAAATAATATATGCAATAATTGGTTATATTTAGGTAATTTTCTCCACTCATATCACTTATCAAAGTTAAATCAAGATCAGATAAGCAATTTAGACAACTCTAGTGAGATAGAAACAGTCATTAAAAGTATCTCCAAAAAAAGCCCAGGACCAGATGGCTTTAGTGCAGAATTCTACCAGACTTTCAAAGAAAAGTTAATTCTAACACTCTTCAAATTAATCCACAAAATTGAAATAGGAGGAACATTGCCCATTTTATTTTATGAGGCCATAGTTACCCTGATACCCAAACCACGTAAGACCAATTTCCCTTGTAAATATAGATATAAAAATACTAAATAAATTACTTGTAAACAGAATCAATGAACACATCAAATAGATTATCTACCATGACCAAGTAGACTACATCCCAGAGATGAAGAGATGGTTCAACATACAAAAAGCAGCAAAAGTAGTCCACCATATAAACAAATTGAAAAGAAAAATAACCACATGGGTCTCTAATTTTTGTGCCTTCTCTTGGGTTCTTTTCCTTCTGATAGTTAGCCTCATCCAACTTTAATGCGATAGTTTTTGCTTTATCTTAGTATATCTTAGTTTTTAATTTTTTTTTTCCTCTTAGAAGTTTGAAGTGACCACCTCGGAGGAAGGGATACATCAATTCACCAACAAAACCTTTGACCCAAAATTTATTTGCCTACAGGACACACAGGGATAAAAATGGAGTAAAGATTAAGGGAATGACCAACAAATGAACCCAACTGGAAACCTATTCTGTGGGAGAGAGCCAATTCCTGACAATATCAATGATCCTCTGTTGTCAATAAAAAGAGAAAATGTAAAGGTAGCAAGCTATTTTGAAAAACAAATAAAAAATAAATAAACTCTGCCTTTGTCCCTTATAGCTCAACGTCCCTTAAAAATTTTTTTTCTAGTTCATATAGATCTAGAAATTCACCCATTTCTTTTAGATTTTCAAATTTGGTGAATATACATTTTAAAAATATGCCCTTGTGATTCCTTGAATTTCCTCACTGCCTTTTGTAATATTTTAAGTTTCATATCCAATTTTATTAATAAAATTTTTAACTTTCATTAATTTAATCTATGTTATTAAATTGTCCCTTCTTTCTTTTCATTAGTTTGGCTAAAACTCTGTCAATCTACTAATCTTTTCAAAGAACCAACTCTATGTTTCGTTGACTTTCTGTGCTTTATTTTGTATTTTGTTTTGTGTCTTGTTTGTTTGCTGTTGTTGTTGCTGCATTAATTTCAGCCTTGGCTTTGATTATCTCTCCCCATCTACCTTTTGGGAGAAGTATTTGTTCTTATTTTATCTAGGACCTTCAGGTGTACCATTAAGTCATTAATTTGCAGTTTCTCAATTTTTTTTTTATTTAAGTACATAGTCAAATAAAGTTTTCTTTTGTGACTTCCTCCATGTGTCCACAAGGTTTAATGTGTTGTGTTTACATTTTCATTCCATTTGAGGAATTTTAACTTTCCTTCTTAATTTTTTCCTTCATCCAGTTTTCAGTGTTATGTTACTTAGCTTCCATGAGTTTGTGTACTTTCTGTGATTTCTATTGTTGCTGATATCTAGCTTTATTCCATGATAGTCAGATAGTATGCAAAAAGATGTGACTACAGTTTCTCTATATTTTTAAAGATATTTTATGTCCTAATATGTGCTCTATTTTAGTGAAAGTTCCACTGGCTACTGAGAAAACCATGTATTCTTTAGTGGTTTTGGTGGAATGTTCCATAGATAGATGTTGCTTTCATTTTATTTATAATGTAATTTAACTTCAGAGTTTCTGCTCTTAGCTTTTTCCAAATAATCTTTTCATTGGGAGAGTGGGGTATTGAAATTATCCACTCTTAATGGGTTTGGACCATTCTCTGTTTTTAAATATGATAGTGTTTCTTTTATACAATAATGATTTCTTTGATTGGTGCATATATGTTTGGGATTATAATATCCTGTTGGTGACTTTTCCTTTAATAATATAGTGTCACTCCTTTCCTCTTATGACTAATTTTGGTTTGAGGTCCATTTTGACAGATATGAAAATATCAATACCTGCTTAATTTTTAGTTCCATTTGCTTGGACTGTCTTTTCCAAAAGTGATGAATGTTTGAGGGCGAAGGTTTTCATTCTAGTCACTGTGCTTATTGGATCATCATATAACCTATACCTTATGGCTCCACATATGCATACAATTATTAAAAATACTTAACATGGGGTCAGAGAGATGGATCAGTGTTCTTCCAGAGGACCTAGTCCCAGTTCCCAGCACACACAAGGTAATTTACAAGCATTTATAATTTCAGTTTCAGGGGAATTCTGAACCAGTCTCTGGCCTTGGTAGGCACTGTGCAGATATACCTGTAGGTAAAACACCAATTGATATATAATTTATATTAAGAAATTAATTAAGATTAAAATACTTACCTGCACTCAGAACTTTTATCCACATTCTGCAACCACCACAAAGTGCATGCATACTCTACACCATGTAGAGATGACATGGCCAGTCAGCTTTCAGGGCTTTATAGCATTTAAGGCTCTTATTCATAAGGAGTCAAAATGCAGTTTTGTCACTTAGAAAACAAAAGGCAATGACCTTGGTCATTGCTGGGCTATATTCAGTTGCTATATTCTTGGTTGTGAGTGAGACATTTCTGTGAAAAATTTCAAGATATATCTCAAGGCACTTTGCTTCCATGTTAGCACCAAGCTTGGAAATGGGAGCTAATAAGAGCATTCAAGGGATGTTCTGAGAATCTGAGGTCCCAGTGCTGCATTGTGACACTATGGCAGCTCATTGTCACATCAGAGTAGTTCATTCTCATTCTGCCCTGAAAACAGCATGATATCTATATATGAACACTGCTGAGGAATCCATGTAGTTGAATACACTCATAGCCTGAGTACTTCCATTTAAAACCATGGTATCTGTTAGTCTTTTCTGCAAATGTAATACAGTCTGCCCATTCACCAAAAGAACCCTCCTACTTAAATCACAATTCTACTCTTGATCCGTATAATTTAAACTAGTTTTGTGATGAATTTTGTTTGTGCCGTAATTTTGCTCTCTCTCTACTATTTCCAAACTTACGTGAAATCATACAAAAGAACCTCCCTATTTTTTTATAGAAGCATTTTCATACATTTTTTGAACAAAAAGCCACAGAGTCATTTTCCACTAATGAAAAAAAAAAAACAAAACAAAAAAACAAAGAAGGGCTTTCAGCCTAGAAATGTCAGGCACCATTACTTTCTGGATGGTATGAAAATGCTACATCTGTTGATGTCAAAGACAGCCATGTGTCTGCATATGAGAATCAGTGACTGTGGTCCCTCAGCAGCCCCTGGCAGATGATGGATAGGGACTGCCTTCATGAATGGCCAACATAGACGCCAGCACAAGAGCTAAAAATTATGGAATTTTTGTTACGGTGACATCAGCTTGCAAAGAACCAAGGAAAAGCAGAAATGATTTTACTTTCAGCAGTTCCAAACTGCACCTGTAAATTTCATTTCTAAAGAGAGAGAGAGAGAGACAAAGATGGACAAACAGACAGACAGACAGACAGACAGATTTAATAAATGGGCAGTAGACATACACACACACACAACACACATTTCAAAGGACATATGCTGAGCTGTTTTCTATATAGACGTATATATAAATTTGTTTCTACTTATGAAGTCTACTACGTATGAAGCTTATGTGCATATAGTTGAAAACCAAATACAAATAAGATATTCACAATACCACTCTTAAACCAAAACAAGCAATGCAATTAATGAACTACAGCCGAGAGGATTAAATTACCTTTGAGTTTTCTATGACTTCTGATTATAAAAACATTGTTTGACCAGCCTCTGTGTATCAGAGACACCATTCAATAAAGATGTAGATCCTAGGCCTTACTCAATCCTAATTGCAATAGAACAGAGACTTGTTTATGGAAAAAACATACATTTGTGACTGAAGGGCAGCTTCAATCAAGAATACTTCACAGTCCTATATGTTTCCATATGGCTCCCCACAATGTCTGGCCTCCAAAATGAGCCCAACAGTTTTATTAGCTCAAAGAGAAATTTAAAAATATTAAACTGGCACAGCGTGAGTAATATATACAGTTCCCCAAACTGACACTAAGTTTGGACACCCTGGCTCTCCCAGCTTAAAACAATTGCCTCCCCCTTGCCCAGTCACTGTGGGGAGGAGAGATGCCAACTGCAACATGGAAGCATCCACAGGACCTGGTAGCAGAAGGCACTTTCCTAATAAGACAGACAGTGCTTTCCCAAGAGGCTGGGAAGCCAGCTGTCAAAACTACTGTTCTGTTCAAATAGACGAATATATTCCTCCCAATTATAGCTCATCAAGTAAATGTTCATACAAATATTCTAGATTAAATTTCTAGACCAATTAGTGGGGTTCTTAAATAAAGAAATTGGAAAAATAAACAAAATTCATTGAACACAAATTAGTTTCACCTAGGCACCCCTTTACAGTTCAATTTGTAATTATCCGGTCTAGAGAAATATAAGTCTCACATCTTCTCTGCTCTATAATCTTATTTGCTTCCAATTTCATTCTTTACCAATCTACTTCAACTATTTTCTTCCCACAGTTACCTTGAAAATATAAAAATCAGAAATGCATTAGAAGCATCATATGGTATTTCATAGACATTATTAATAAGTGCGTTTACCTTATAAAAGGTACATTGTCTATGATTTCAAGGACATTTATTCTCATTCACTGCAGGCACATTTGTTGAGGGTGATGTCAACAGGCTCATGAGTCACACAATGAAAAGAGGCTTTTAGGTGGGATATTCACCCTCTTTGGCTGAATTATAGATTATAATTTTTAATATACTCTTCACTAAGAAAACAATTTACAAAGTAAGTGTGAAATAGTCAACAACTTCTCAGTGTTTTTCAAGTGAAGAAAATAGTAAGAAAAAAAATAAGTGTTCTGTAAAAGGCAAAAGGAGGGCCAGGCAGTGTTGGCACATGCCTTTAATCCCAGCACTTGGGAGGCAGAGGCAGGCAGATTTCTGAGTTCGAGGCCAGCCTGGTCTACAGAGGGAGTTCCAGGACAGCCAGAGCTACACAGAGAAACCCTGTCTTGAAAAACAAAAAAAAAAAAAAAAAAAAAAGCAAAAAGAGGATGACAGTTAATTTTGTAAGTCAACTTGACTGGGCCATGGATTTCCCAGATATCTGAATAAACACTATTTCTGGGTGAGCTTGTAAGAGTGACATCTGAATTGCTTGTCTGAGAACAAGTGTCTACCTACAGTAAGGGTTTAAACCAGCCAGTCTTCAAATCGGTTGCAAGTCAAGTAGAACAAAAAGGAAAAGAAAGGCTGAATTCTGACCCTCCTCACATCTTCTCCAAGACTGTCTCCATTTCCTTCCCATCCTCTTGGAAGAAGTTTGATACAACCAAGGTAAATCCTGGTTTTCTTTCTTTTCTTTTATAAAAATGTATTGTGTTTCTTATGTATATGTGTTTGTGTCTTTAACTGTGTGTGCAGAAAGGTGCCCAGAGAGGTCAGAAAGGAGCACTGATCCTTTGGAGGTAGAATTACAGTCATGATTTCAACATGGGTTCTGGGAAGCCAACTCCAGTTCTCTGCAAAAGTAACAAGTGCCTATAACTACCGAGCAATGTCTCCATCCTGGAAACTTAGTTTTAAGACTTCAGAATTGGACTTCAGTTCACACCACTAGATTCTTCATGTCTACAGTCAGAAAAAACACATCATGCAATTCCTCAGGTTACTTAACCCAAAGAGCTAATTCTTTATAATGAAGCTCATTATCTTGTACTCATTTACCTGTTTGTATGCATACACATTATAGGATCCTTACTAGTCCGTGTGCTTTTAATACATTTTGGCTGACAAGATGACAAAACATCTCAGTGGTTAAAGGCCATTGCATTTCGAGTCTTTGCAAGCGTGAGCAAGAACTGTGGAGGCCAGGTGAAGGTGAAAGGAGAGAACCAAGCCCATGTCATTGTCCTTGGACTTCTATATATGTACAGAAAAACTCAAGGCTTACACATACGTTTATCATGAACACACATCAAGTGATAAGTAAGTTTAAATAATAGAGTGTTAAATAAAGGTCTACACTGTGGTCATGTTTTGATAAGTCCAGTAATCCTTTACCAGTAAGACCAAGAAGCAGCAAATGCTGGCTAAACTCCTTCCTTAACACATGAAAGGAAAGCCAGGAAAGCCAAGTTCTGTTTCCACATCTGCCTTTTTGTTTGCTGACTGCATCAGGATAGCTCACAAATTATTGTTTTGAATAGCAAGTGCTCATTTACTGACATCTCTAACCTTAATTTTCTGATTTTTCTCCAGGGATGAGTGGATTTTCTCAGGGAAGAGGAACATCTGTGAACACAAAGGGAGTAGAAATTTCACTCACAACATTATGGGCCAATTTCACTCCCTTTACAGTTCTATCGAAGACCAAGGTCAAACAAGGAAAGCAGCAGGTGCGATTCTTCCTCTCTGATCAACTCACTTTGTTTTTCTATTTTTATGCTCTCTTGAGCACTGCATAATTAACTTGTGTAATGACTCTAAAACTACTAAGCAAATATATTTAACAAGTTCCTATTCTTGCTGATAGAGAGCAAATATAATGACTATCTGATTTGCTCCAGGAAATGTGCCAGCGCTAATGAGCATTGGTAAAAATATCAGTCTATGGGACCATGGGTTCTAAGCCACCACTGACCACCACCTCACAGCTTTTCAAGAAATGATAGCTATGATGGAGACAGCAAACTGGTTCAGGCTTTCGCAGGAAGTTAGAGGAATGCTACACACTCTGTAGTGTGCCCTAGGTCTCACCCTTCATGTTTCTACTAAAGTAGAACACTGGGGTAAAACCAACCTAAACCCTTTTATTTTCAACTAACAAGTTCAACCTAAAATCTGTCAGAACATATTTAGCACTTTCAAGGCAGCAGAAGCAAAATATTTCAAGAGTTCCTTCAAATCCGAGGTCAAAGGACTTACAAAGGCCTAGAAAGACTTATCCATGACCTTTCCCTCATCCCTCACCCTACTAGATCATGCTATACTAGCAGCAAGGATGTCCTTCCAACTCCAAAGTAGCAGTGATTCTACAAACTTACTGCTCTTGTTTGATTCATGCTGCTGTCATAAAAAGACAAAAATCCAAAACAAAAGCAAAAAACTCTAGTCAAAAGCAATGTAGGGTATGGAAAGGAGGTTTATTTCAGTTTACAGGTCACAGTCTGTTATTGAGAGAAAACAGAAATTGGAAGCAGAAGCCATTGGTGGGATGTTGCTTGATCTCTCTCATAAATTTGGGCTTAGCTAATTTTCTTATAAGGCCCATGATTATTTGCCTAGAGAATGGTGCTGCTCACATCAGGTGGCTTCCATATCAGCTAATAACCAAGATAAGTTTCACAGACATTGCCAAGGAAATCAGGGTAATCTCTCAATTGAGACTTGTAGAAGTTAGGCTCTGCTTTTTCCTCCCAGTCCCATGCTCCAAGAAATAAGACCCAGACTCAAAATATATTTACAAATACCTTGGCCATATAGCTAGGCTCTTCTCTTACTAGAGATAGCTTAAAATACTCCATTTAGTCTAGCCTACACTCTGCCACATGGCTGGTTATCTGTGCTCAGGCACCATATGTCCGTTTCATCACATCTTCCCAGCATATCCTCTGCCTGACTCTATCCCAGCATTCTTTCTCCTCCTGGATGTCCCAGCTTCTATTTCCTGCCTAAGGCATAGGCCATAGGCATTTTAATTCACAGGTGATACATCCATACAATACACAATGTATTCTCTCCATAAAGACTCCCTTCCCAGATGACTCTAGGTTACATGAAATAGAGAGTTAAAGCAACAGGGATACTTCCTAACCCATTTATCCACTTTATTTTCCTCCTTAGCAAGGGTCACTCTCACACATATAACCCATCCTATCAATTTTGTTTGTCACAAGCATTAGGTGATAAGCTTTAAAAGCACTTTTTTAAATCCTTACTCAGTAGATGTTTTAAGGGCTACATTTTGTCTCATAACTACTTTAATAAGATGGTATTGTTACTTCTTTTCTAATAAAAGAAAATCTCAAAAAAAATAAAATAAATAAATAAAATAAATAAAAAAATAAAAGAAAATCTCAGAAGCCTCAGAATAAATGAATAGCATTGCTACATATTGTCTCCCAGATTTCTAGTCTGTTTCAATCTGGCTTCTTTCAGCTTCTCACAGAATTGCTCTGCTTGGCCTCAAACCAACTCTGATCATTTGTTCTAATCTTCTGGCTCCTTCTTCTGTCTCAAATGCCTCTTCTTACCTGCACTGAACTGAAAACGCAACTCCACTGAACTTCACTCACTACACTGCACTCACTGCTGCACTGCATTCACTGCACTCACCGCAATACACTCATCACACTGCGCTCACTGCACTGCACTTACTACTACTGCACTGTACTCACTGTGCCAGACTTGCCACATTGCACTGCACTCACCGCACTGCACTTACCGCACTGCACTCACCCCACTGCACTCACCCCACTGCACTCACCGCACTGCGCTCACCGCACTGCACTCACCACACTGCACTCACCACACTGCACTCACTCCACTGCACTCACCCCACTGCACTCACCTCACTGCACTCACTGCACTGCACTCACCGCACTGCACTCACCGCACCGCACTGCACTCACTGCACTGCATTAATTACACTGCACTCACCGCACTGCACTCACCGCACTGCACTCACTGCACTGCATTAATTGCACTGCACTCACTGCGCTGCACTCGCCTCACTGCACTCACCACACTGCACTCACCTCACTGCACTCACCACACTGCACTCACCTCACTGCACTCACCTCACTGCACTCACCTCACTGCACTCACCTCACTGCACTCACCTCACTGCACTCACCTCACTGCACTGCACTCACCATGCTGTACTAGCACTGCACTCACCATGCTGTACTAGCCTCACTGTACTCACCACACTGTGCCTGCTGCACCACACTCACTGCACTGCACTTACCACACTGCACTGCATTCCATGCACTGCGCTCACTGCACACTGACTGAACTCAACTGCCTGAGGTGCTCCTAAACATTTTCTCTTTCCTGTGCTGTTCTCCTCTCCATTTCTAAAACACTCCATCTTTGATCTGTGACTTTCTCAGCCTATGTATGCTGTTCTCTCTGATAAATTCCTTCTATTTGTGGAAAATATGATTACCAGCCTCTTTACCTTGTATCTCACTGCTGAGTCATCTGAAACTCTAGCTTTTTCCTTGTTTCAAGTTGTTGAATGTTAGGGTGAAAGTCTGATTGGCTAGTTCAGAAGTCTATTCCTTAATCCCAATCTTCTAGGGCCACACCAGAGTCAACAAGGAAGCAGCTACTTCATGCAAACTCCACTATTGATGTATACCTATAAACATTTGTAAAAATAAGGCTGTTCTTGTGACCGCAGAAACATTGGTCCACTAGAGAATCCATGACAATGATACCTTAGACCTAATAGTTTCAAAACAGCAGTAATACCTTTTACTCAGTTTGGAGCCAGAAAGTCTAAGGTCTAGGTACTGCCAGCATATTGGGGATCTGGTGATGGCTCTCTCTATATAAGTCAAAGATCAGTTGTCACATAGTAGAAGAGAGCAAATTGTTCCTGTGGACCTATTTTCTAACGTATTAACTCCATGAGTATAAGCGTCTCATGATCTAATCACTACCTTCTGAATACCAAACTTCCTAGTACCATCCCACTGGGGCTTGTCAGCTTTTGAACTTTACAGAGACATGCATTCAGACCACAGCACTATCTTTACCTTGAAGTGCCAGAAATGGTTTGTTCAAAGCCCAAGAAAAAGACTACTATCTCTAATAAATTAAGGGAGCTAAAGTAAAAGCTTACAGTGACAGATATTTAAATATTTTGATATTACTTGATCACTGTTAATCCATCCTGTCAATTACCTCTGAAAATAATTAAAATATGATATGTAGGACTGAGTCTATCATTCTTACTGAAACAACATTTTAATGTAATTATTTCTTGGGAGATTTATACATAGTGGTTACATATGATCTGTGTTCTTCTGTATAAACTAAAACAGTATGGGCCTGTGTCTTGTGCCCATGATTTACTGTCATACCTTCCTTGCTCAGAAGCACAGGCTGACAGAAACCAAGATTGAAATGAACTATCATTGTGTCCCTGAAACCTCACAAACTTGAAAGAAATGGTCCTTACCTTAAATCCACCTTCCTTTAAAACCTATGTGGATAATATTTGGTCCATGTAAGTTGAAAATACATACAAATTGTACTTATTATTTGGCAGAAATATGTTACAAAATAAATAATATTCATGTGCAATTCCATCAACAAATACTCTCACATGAAAACTGTATTATACAAACATTTCTCTGTGTATTTCACAATAACTGAATTATGTGACTTTTTTTAATTAGCTTGAAAGAAAAGCATTTTCTCTAAGCCTTGAGAATTATTTTACTTGCTTTTCATCTACCCACATCTAGTCCTAACAGAGCAGAATCTGTGTCAAGCACAGAGTAGTCATGAGTGCAATCATTCTTTAAGGCAACATTGCTTAAATACTGTTCTGTACATCATGCTTGCTAAATGGCCTATCTTTGTGTTTAAGTAGGCTCAGTGCCACTGCCAATATCATTGACAAGATGTGTTAAGTCCAAAGACAAAGTGAAAATTCAGAAAAATCCAGCTCTACTGAAAACTTCACTTTAATTAGTCCGTTCCATTTCTCATCTCACATGATCTTAGTTTTTATTTGTTCCGTTGAATGTTATTTAATACTTAATGATAACCGGAGGCTCTATGACACACAACTTTGAAAAATGCCACTTTAATGGTTAAAATCTAGGGAATAGGAATACACAAAAAATAGTTTGTTTTGCTTTGTTTTGTTTTTCAAGATTATTAGCTCCAAGTGGTCAGTGGATTTCTGCATGACTTACTGGATGTATAGGCGGAAGCTATATTATTAGCTAGACACTGGAAGCTGTCAGCAAATGTCTGATGGAGAACTGATGAAGAGAGGAGATGTTAGGATCATTTGGTTAACCTCATAGATGCTACTCCTGTTAGCTAAGAAGAGGGAAATGTTCAGTCCGTTATTTGACAGGTCACAGTTGAAGCCACAGTGAGAAAGGTGAATTGAACTTAAATCAAACCCAAGATCTAGGCAGCAGCATTATTTTAAGAGCTATCAAGGAAGGTTAGTGTCTGCCTTAGTCTGCTCAGGCTGCTATAGTAAGCAAATCATAGACTGGATGCCTTAAATAATGAATATTTATTTATCATAATTCTAGAGAGGAAAGAACAAATGCTGGATGCTAGTATGTCTGGGTCCTACTCTGCTGTTCTGCCCTGTCATCTACTCATCATGTCTTTCCTTGAAAGAATTAGCAAAGGTACTCTTTGGGGTGTCTTTTATAAGGCCAAAAGCCCATTCATAAAGGTTTGAACAATGTAACTTAATCATCTTCCAAAGCCCCCAAACACAACCTGTAATAAAATGGTACAAGGGTCTCGGTGCATGAATTTGGAGGGACACAAGTTTTTAGTATCTAGCAATATTCAAAGTTTTGGTTGATAGATCATTCAGAAGAAGAAGAAAACAAATGGAACAAAGAGATATGCCTAAAGAAAACTTTTGTTTACCTAGTAGTTAATTCTATGAAAAGGAGTTTTTCTTTGCTTCCTACATTTTTTTCATTTCTAATTTCTTTCTCCCTCTCCCTCCTCTGCCTTTTACTCCTTGTTCCTCTTCCCTTGCCAAGAAAATGACAAACAACTATCTCGATCTATTATATAGAAATATAAAACACATTTATAGTTATACAGACCTCACCCAGAAATCTATGCTCTGTTGATATTAGCGGTTACTAGGAGTAGCAGTAATAAATAACACCAATGACAATATGATTTTGCCTTTATGCAAACCTCCACAGCATATTTTCAAAGACATCATCTCATTAAATACTACATCCACTCCGCACCCCATATCATTATCTCCCAGAGGACAAAATTACAGGCCATCAGCTTCCCTCAAGCTCTTTTATTCCTAGAAAATCTAGGAACAAAAACAAAAAGAAAATTTGTATTCTCTTTAATAAATAAAAAATAAATAGCCACAGTGTATTTATGTCCCAGAAAATTTGGAATCAAAAAAAAAATCAAGAAAAATCTACCTACCTTAGAACGTTGTCTTGAATACAGGGCCAAGATGATAAAAATATTTAACATGGTAAGACAAGGTCTCGGTAACATGCTGGAGTAGGAAAGCAATGACCAGTATTTTAACATGTTTTAAATTCTAAGTACCTGCCTCGATTTTGGGGCTTAACTGGGATTAGCTAAACATCATATATAATAATTTTTAATTGGTGAACAAAGCAAATAAGTGGTTTTAGTGCATGAAGAGAAGAACTATAGATTATAAATGGTCACTTGAAACTCTCTTGTAATATCTGTTTAAATGGATTTTTCAACAGGTTTCTGGTCTCGATATTTTTTTTTTAATGTTTAGAAGCATATATCTCCTAAGAAAGTAAGATCGTATTGATGAAGACAGAGGCATAGTAAAGTTAGTGAAGAGAGCCAAATGCTATAATCATCTTCTATACACAGTAAGCGGTGGGGGATCTGGAAGGTTCATACCACCAATACTGTAATATGAACCAGAAAGAATAAATATTTTGTAGTGACGCCAACTTGGGCTTGGAAGAAATATTTTCCATATATAACTATGAACATAAGTTACTTGGCCTCCCTGAATGCCACCATGCAATGGAGTCTTAGTCAAGATATGTTGTAAAACTATACAAATTTATCAAGACCTAAAGAAAAAAAGAAAAATAACCAAAACCAGAGTATTTCTAGACAAAGGTGGAAAACTAAAGAGAATATATTATATACAAGAAAGCACCAAAAAAGGGAAGGTATCTTTATTTAAAAAACTAAAAATCTCCCTGGAATTCAGGCTTCTAATTTTTCTTCCCTTTTGTGTGTTGGTGCTTGATGCAATAAGATGAGAAATCATCCAAAGGGAAGGGTGGAACAATCCATAAAAAATTACTGATAAACAGTTTTCTCCTGCAGAGCAAAGTTACTGTTTTAAATCAAACATTGGCATTAATAAAACTCCATTAAGTGTCTCTTCTATTCCATTGTAGTGCTGGTCCTGTAGCATGTTGAAATGTCAGCTTCTCCCAGACCTTGAAAGAAATGAACAGCTCTGCCACCTTCCAAATATTAGTTCAACTGAGAAAAGTCCTTTATTTCTAAGTGCATATTTTATTATTGCCTCCAAATACATAAAAGATCAAATAAAAGCTCTCTGTGGCCTATTGAAACATGTGACTCTAAACATACGAAATAACCAACTTAAAAACTTCACATCAAAATAAATGTTCCTTTTCAGTAACAAACTGTATAAGAAAAATAATTATCTGACCACAGCTGGCATAACTTCCCACACAGCAGCCTTTGAACATTTGAGCAGCAGTAGTAACAACATTTAGTTCTGTGAGATGTAATGGCTCTTCTTGGTTGTCGACTTGAATACATTTGGAATTACTAAAACCCAAGCTTCTGAGTACACCAATGAGAGATTTCTCTTAATTGAATTATTTAAAGTGAGAAAACCCACACTGTATTTAGTGTGAGATAGGAAGACCCACCCTGTATCTGGGCCACACCTTCTAGTGGAAGCCCATGTAAAGAACGGAGGAAAGAGAAGCTTGTTCTCCCTTGCTTGTTCTCACTTTAGTTTATTCTTTCACTGGCATTAGTGCCTACTTCTTTGGTGTTCCAGAATATACTGACCAACTGAGAGATCCAGCCTCATGGACTCAACAACACCTGGATTCCAGATATGTGTGTGTATCATTCCATATGTGTACCTAGACTAAAAATGTCAGTCAGCAGTCCCCTACGAGATTGCAGTCTCTGTCCCTTTTTAGGCATGTGATCAATTACTCACTCCAAGAACCCCTCAATCCCACTGTTCTGTTGAGAGATCATCCCACCTGTACCGCTCCAGTAACAGGATAAAATGGACATACTGGGGAATATTCAAAATAAGACCAGCCACTGCAGTGCACAATTCCTATCTTGTAAGGTGAGTAACGAGAAGAGTACGTTATGCTAAGCGGGCCCTCCTCTCAGTCCCTCTATGACGCACTATTTATCCTTCCCAGAGAGCTGTGCCATCCTCTCTCTTTCTTCAAGTGTCTAACACAGAGCGGGGTACTGCGATTACATCATCACACAATGGCAATGTTTTACAGTTGCCCTGGAGAGGTGATTTCAGGAACTCCATCGCTGTTACTTAGAAGGTGTTATCGCCACAGTAGTTTTATAAATGTACCACCTGACAGGATCTGCACACAAACAGTTTAGACGTCCAGCTCATCAGGAGCTAGCAGCAAGGAGCACAATGATGGTCCAACTAGAGATCGCAGTCATCCCCCTCAGCACACGTGAGTGCTCTGGGAACCTCCGAGCATGTCATTATCAAGCACGTGCTTCCACATGAGGATCAGCTGAGAATCAGTGGCAAGTCAAATTTTCAGCATCACACTGAAGAAGCTTTTATGTTAAATAAAGCTTTAAATCTTTAATTAAGGCAAAGTAAGAATTATTTTAAACTACCATCTCTCTAACAAAGTTTTTAAATTAAATGCAGGTGCTCATTTAAGTGTGTGTGTGTGTGTGTGTGTGTGTGTGTGTGTGTGTGTGTGTGTGTACATTATCTCATTCACTCACTCACTTATGATATTGTAGATGTGCCAAGAGTAACAATTTTCTTGGCAATTTGTCATCAAAGAATTCATCTTGAAAATTGTACCTGTGGATGGTGAGATTGTAAGTGATGTAGATAGGCTGGGTGAAATCTTGTGGATTGCCTCATAAATTCAAACACAGAAATATGAAGGGAAAGGGGTAAGATGATTTCCCAGTAAGCTAAATGTACAAATATCAGCAAGATGTGAATAGCAGTCTGGTGAATCAGAGCTTGCAGTGACAATTCACGGAAACAGCTGGGGTAGCCTATGTCACATGGGTATGAAGTGGAATCTTCTACCGAGGGCCACATCTCTCCAAAATTTTCAGTAAAAAATGTAAGAAACCATGGAAGTAGTCAAAATTGGAGAGAGGAAGGGGTGGCTGTCTAATATGTGAATTCTAAATCCTCAGAGATCTTAACCACAGAGAACTTCTTAAAATCTTTGCTTGAGGATAGGGAACTGGCTTTGCTTATTTTCATCCTTATTTCTAACTCATAGTTTTGAGTCCAACATCAAGGTCAGCCTCCCAACTATTTCATTTTTAGTAGTATATATTTAATCATAATGTATTAGGCAGTGATACTTCAAACAATATTTTTTATTCTAAAAAAATGTCTAGGTAAAGTAGCAATGTAATGCAATATGCATATTGCCATGTATAGGACATGACAACAGAGACAAATTTTGAACATACTGAATCTCTACAACACACAATGTAACTTTCCTTACTTTTATATATTTTTCTATTTATGTGTTTTATCCTTTGAAATGGTCATTCATGTATATAATATATCGGGTTTTTTTGGTTTTGCTTCTATTTGTTTGGTTGGTTGGTTTTGAGTTTTGGAAACTGGTTTTCTCTGTGTAGCCCTGGCTGTCCTGGGGCTTGCTCTGTAAACCAGGCTGGCCTCGAACTCAGAGATCCACCTTCCTTTGAACTCAGAGATCCACCTTCCTTTGCCTCCCAAGTGCTGGGATTAAAAAATGTGCACCACCACCAGACATCAGTGTATATAATATAATCTTAATCATACCCCAACCCCCTCCCTTTATCTACCCCAGCCAACTCATCCCAAATATATCTCCCTTCCCACTTCAAAGCCCTACTCTGACTGAGGCTCAGCTGGATGCTAAATGTGGGAGAGACACTTTTCTAAGAGGAAATGTGATTAACCATTCCCCATGGCTGACCCACAGCCATGCTCATATATACAGACAGCATTCATTAGACTTGGTAGGTTATAAATCTTTTCCTTCTTAATGCAAAAACAAACCTGCAATATGGGAATCATTTACTCCCAATATTATGGGAGCTTCATTATTTGAAATGAAAGCATGATTTTGACGTACTTTTGGGTATTCATTCCATTGGATTGCAAGTCAACAAAACATAGAACATTTGAAAACAAGCAAATAACAAAGTTGTCACTATGAATGCTGCAACCACTCACTCTGACACTTGATGGAAGCAAGGCAGTTACGGAGAAAGTTGGAAGCATGCCTATTGGCTGATAAAGGTCACCTATCAGAGGAAATAAGGAGGAAAATGTTTCATTGCTATTCTCATTCACACCTCTGGTAAATATGCCATTGTTTTTCCTCTGCCTCTCAGAGCAGCCTCCCAGAAACCAAAAGAGTAGGAAAGACCATGGAGCCGCCAATGGATTGTATAGTTCCTAGCAAATGACTCTTCAGTCCTGACAATGATTTTTTTCTTTTCTTCACTTATTGTTAATGTTTGGCTGGGTTTTTTTGGTTGGTTGGGTTTTTTGATTGGTTGGTTTGGTTTGGGGTTTTAGGTTTTCTGGAGTTTGTAGAACAGAGATTCCAGAGTAACCACTGACAGTGGCCTCAGTGCTTGAGCAGCAGCAGAGTCACCAGAAACTGAGTCTCAGCCCTTCAGGGCAGGAATGACAGGAAGTGCCAATCCAGGTGGGAAGGAGTTTGACAAGCAGCCTGAAAACAAGGGAGGAATCAATGCACATTATCAAAGACTGACAGCACACCGGAGATATCTGTATCACTTTGGGAGGTAGGGTTTATGGAGAACAGTATGTCTGTGTATGTGTTCATGTGTGTGCAGGTGCATGTTTGTGTGTTCAAATGCATGTTCACATGTGTGCCTTTGTGTGTGGAGGGAAGAGGTCCATCTCAGGTGTTGTTCCTCAGGTGCTATCACCTTCTTTTGGGGTACAGAGTCTTTCATTGGCCTGGAGTTCAGTGCATAGACTAGTAGTCTGACTGCCAGTCAACTGAGGGGATGGTCCTGTCTGCACCTGCTCACTGCTGGGTTCCAAGAATACACTGCCCTGACTACCCTTTTTTAACATGAGTTACAGGAATCAAACTCAGGTCAGATTTAACTACTGCCCTAACCTAGAATCTGTAATTTTGTGAGAAGAAGTAAAGAAATAACTTTGGAAGTGAATAACAGTTATTGAAAGAGAAAAATGCAATCAAATCTGATGCCTTGATGGGTAAAGCATGCAATACAGCCACCTAGAAGCTAGTGGATAACTGGAAAATCTGAATCCTTTCCATAGCAAGACAAAAGACTAATTGAAAGTTGCCACTCCTTAAGGATAGCTTATTCAGCCTGTAGTCATTTCTGATCATTTTTATATTTATGTGGGTTTTCTCCTAGCCTCCCAATTCAAAGCCCATTGCTGATTAACAAAGTTCTAGCGGAAGAAGGAAACACGGTGCAGATGCTGCTGAGGATGCTACCTGCCAGAGGACCCTCGGGATTCTTAAGGCTGTAGCACCACGAACCTGAGCATTCATCAGCTCATTCATCCATTTATTCAACAGGATATACTTCTTGCATACATTTCTTACATGGCAAGGGTGAAATGGACAGGAGCACAGAGCACATAAGGAGATAATTTATGTTAAAAATCCTTTGAAATGCACCAAATGCCATAGAAATGCCAAAGTTGATGGTGATGGTAATGCAATCACAGCCTATTGGGGAAAAGCTCCTTAAATAAAAGAAAATCAATTCTATTTAGGTATAGAAAGGAGAACGTTTGTTATCTTTTTTTTTTTTTTTTTTTTTTTTTAAGATTTTCAACTATCTAGTAAGGGATTCTGTACAGGATCTACTTTTCCATTTCAGGTCAGTTAATATGGAATTATAAGAAGATGCTCTGCTTGAATGAGAATTGGGCAACAAGAAGACATACCTTGATGTGGAGAAGCCTTCATTGGAATCAGCTATTTGAACACTATCAGACATTACTTAAAAGAGACTTCAGCTTTCCTGTTTACAGACACTCCCAAAACTCCCCGACTCCTAAATAGCAAGCTGGTTGTCATCAATCAGGTCTCACGAGGCAATGGCATCAAAACTGACAAATAAGTGTAATTGTTGAGGATAAAAGAGAAGTACAAAGGGAGACCCACTTAAGAGAGGACGGGGTCTGGTAGGGGCGTTGTCATCATCACGTTTCCGTGGGAACTCGCTGTCACTATTAATGCTGTCTGCTCTCCGATGACTTATGTGAATGGTTGTTTGGACGGATGTCACAAAGGTTGGAGCGCTTAAAGCCTGCCATTGAAATAAAAGGTTATCATGAATACAGGAAGACGGGGAAACAATGAAGAAGTACGTGGCCTGATGCTAGGAGGTGAACACTGCCATTGAAGGATGTGATGCAACTCGATATTTTCTTTGGAAACAGCAACAGAATGTACCACATAAACAAGGATAGGTCTTAAATCCTCACAGATATCTGAAGCTGGAGTATCTTCTTGTTGGGCAAGGTGAAAAACATCTACCTCATCCCACAGCACCTGAGACCTGAGGCGGTCCACATGTTCACCCCTCAAACACAAGAAAAATGCTTAATGAAAAGAGGGGAGGGGAGGGCTATCTTTGCATTACCCAAGATTATAAATGAGGGGACACTGTTTAATGAACAGCTTTTTTTTCCCTGTGTAGGACTATAATGATGTCTCTTACAATCATTAAGCTACCAACCCGTGAGTAGTGGCAAGCAGAGGAACAGTGTATTTAAAAAAAGTGCTACTCGTACAGAGAGAGAAGAGATGGGACAAGAGCTATAAAGGGTAAACCTACAAAATTAGGGACATGTTGTGTTACACTATTCCTGGGGAGACACGAATAAACATCTGCTCAACCCAAGCAGGGAACCAATGGCAGACCAAAGTATGAAAGACATCAAAGTCCTATTTGTTGACAGGTTTTAACTAGGGTTACTTACAATTAGGCAGTTCTGCTGGTCTCTGATTCTTCCAGGTAGCTCAGCCTATCTGAGACAGACTCTCAGCAGTCTTTACTGCTTATGTACTTACGTCCTCCATCAGAGATGGAACAACCTAGAGAATCTGGTCAATTTCAAGGACGTCTGAATCTATACTACATTGTTTGCTTCCTGAGCATAAGAAACTTCCCTGTAGGGTGGAACCTCTCACTTCCCCTTAGAGCAGCCTCTTAGGTCCTCCCCGGTGAGTTTCTTCCCAGGTTGGGCAGTTTTATCTCGGAGCAAACTGGCAGGCAACATGAGTATCTTAGCCATGCGGGGTCTTATCCAAGTGAGTATTTTGTCCAACAAGTATTGGGGTAGCACAAAAGTTTGTCCAGCATACATGGAGTTAGGATAGAAGCAGAGAGGAGAATTGTACTCTTGTCTTTGGCTGTGTGGTAGAGAACTGGCCCCAAAGGAACCCTGAGCAAATGGCTTCTGGTGGCCCAGAAATCTGACAAGGTACATAAAGCCACAGAAGCAGTAGACAGGGCTTAGTGGTTCTCAACCTTCGTCATACTGTAACCCTTTAATGTAGTTCCTCATGATATGGCGGACTATAAAATTATTTCATTACTACATCATGACTGTAATTTTGCTACTCTTGTGAATCATAATGTAAATACCTGATATTAAAGGATGACAAGGAAGGTAGATACGCTGCCAATACACTGCTTGGGGAGGCAAAAACAGGGGTGCTATGCTTCCTCGGGGTTAGAAAGCCAGACTGGTGGAACACTGACAACCACTCACGGGAGGCAAAACACAGTCTAAGATAGGGGCCCCAGCCCATGTTTCTCTGGCTGTAGTCCGCAAACTCCTGGCCAACCAGATGCCTCCTGAGATCCTCGAAGAGTTGGGAACAGGAGCCATGGGCCTGCAATAAGCCAGAGCCAGGGAGGGGTTCCGGCTTAGCTCAAGATGAGTGCAGAAGGGCATTGTGGGAGACTTAGGCGTGGCTCTGTATAACAAAGCCTCCTTCCTGCTGAGGTTCTTGAGGAAGGAGGCAGTTCTTGCTTTCCAAAGTATTTGTTCACAGCGGATGAAGGTGCATAAAGCTTTCTCAGGGTTCTAGGTTCTATGTTCTGATCCTCTTAGTGAGGTGATGTAGTCATGAGCTTCAGGAGTCATCTGGTGGGGAGCCAGTCTGAACTCCTGGCATTCTCAGTTATGAGTTTTATCTGGGTTCTGAACTTTGCTACTACCTGAGCAGTTCTTCTGTCTGGTGGCATGGCCCACTGCCCGACATCCCTCCAGTTCCCCAATGTCACAATAAAAGCCTGTTTATAGTATACCCTTACTTTTACTGCCTGAAAACCCTGGCGCTTCCTCACTTGACCCCATATGCTGTTATGTACTGTGTTATATATTGGGAGCCATTAGTAGACTATAATAAGTTCTTCTTGCCTTTTGGTCTGCTTCTGCTCCTACATCTTCTCCAAGGCAGTGTAGTTACAGTAGTGCAACCCAAAAGGAAAATCTGAATTCATTCACGTCCCAATTAACCAAGACATTATCATAGAGAGGCAAGGATGATACTATAATAATGTTGCTAAAATATTTAGTCACTCAAAGACTAAGCATGATGAAAAATCACAAAGAAGAGAACAAAATAGTATAATGTCTTTTTCTACCAGGTTTGCAGACAATTAGCAGAGTTATTTGATCTGATTTTGATTTCATTTTATTCTTCCTGTTCTTCATCTGGCAGAGATAATAAAGAATAATGCACTATTACATGCTCAAAACCCATGTAGAGAAAAAAGTAGAAGAATCAAGGAACTATTTAATCTTAAAATTAGATAAGTAATAATTGTGTATTTTGGCTAATTTGAATAATTGCCTTTTGGCTGGAATAATGGCACTGCCCTGTCCATAACAGACCTTCAGGAAATGGTTATTTTGGTGAATGAAAGAACTGACTGGGATTTTAATGCAAAAAATTCATTAAATTATTACTGATTATAGGGAGGAAAGTTTGTACAATATGTGTAATTTTAAATTACATTACATTCAAGAAAATAAGACATTTCCTTTGATGTGCATTCATCTGTTAAGAATCCCGAAACTGTGTTCACAGTTTAATTCAACCATTCTTATCCATCTACATGCATGACTGTTTGAATATGCAAATTCATTTTGTATATACAAAGTGTAGGTTGGATTCGTCCCTACGGCTCCTTGGTTAGGATGTTTATACTCAGTGTGGTGGTCTCTGATTTGGTTCTCTTAAGTTAAGCAAGTTATTATACAAATAGACCTGACCCTAAATCACTCATGTTCCTTCCTTCCATGTGGATGATGGTATCTGCCACGAGGTCCACCCTAGGGTCTGGGCCCATAGGAGTGGGCATGTGAGACTGCCAAATTTGAACTTTCGTCTTCCAAAAATTTGAGCTAAATAATGTGTATGTGTATGCGTGAGTACTTGTGTGTGTGCTTTTGTGTTCTCTCTCTCTCTCTCTCCCTCCCTCCCTCCCTCTCTCTCTCTCTCTGTGCTTTTGTGTTCTGTGTGTGTGTGTGTGTGTACGTGTGTGTGTGTGCTTTTGTGTTCTCCCTCCCTCCACTTCCCTCCCTCCTTCCTTCTCTCTCTCTCTCTCTCTCTCTCTCTCTCTCTCTCTCTCTCTCTCTCTCTCTGTGTATGTGCATGTGTGTGTGTGTGTGTGTGTGTGTGTGTGTGTGTGTGTGTGTGTGTGTGTATGTAATCCTGAGAATCAAAGGCAGAGGCTTATACATGCTGGACAAACATTCCGACACTGAGTTAAATCTTCAGTCTCCAGATTTCCTTCCTTTAAATGACCACTTCAAGTTCTGCAGGATGTCTCATGCACTCTGTTGTCCATGAGCCACCCAAATAAGTCTTGCTTTACAAATTTACCCAGTCTCCAGTTCATTATAATAACAAAATATTGATTAATACAAGGCCTAATTTTTTTCAGCTTGATGCTATTACATAATCTGAGGTATTTCCTTAGAATAACTTCAACAAGTATACATATTGCATGCAACCATAGTCTAACTCTGTTTGCAATGCTAAGAAATTCAGGTTAGTTCAAAAGAGTTGCTTGTGTTGAGAGAGATCCAACTGGGGATTAAGATAGTGTGACATGTGCACTCTTAGTAGATAAAAGTAGAAGAAAGAGACCAAAGGTAAAGAAGAATATCAAGATGAATTGCATACCATCCTTTAAGATGCAATTTTTTTCTTTCCTGTGGGAACCATCTCTAATGTACAAAGCAAGAAAGATATAATTTAAGATTTTAAACTAAAGCGTGTGCACATGAAAGCAGACAAAGTCAAAATGAAGATTTTTGTGCTCTCAAAGAAACTAAAAATTGGCATGATTAGCCAAGTTCTTTTTCTCCTGCTAGCAACTGGTACCCAGAGTTTTTGTATAAGCACTGATGATGCTAAAGATGTCTGATTAGATTGTCTACCTCTAGCTTCATACACTAATATACATGTCCATCTCTGGTTCCCTCTGATGGATGGATAATAATATTAATATGAGACCCATAAATAATTTCTCCTAGGGCATTTAGCCTTGTTTTGTTATTGTCACAGACTCTCTCTTGTTTTTCTGCATTTCTGTGTCTCTGATCATCAGCAAGTCCGGCTAAAGACTGTGAAAAGCAGGGATCTATGGAGACGCATCACAGGGTAAGAGTACTTCTTGTAAAGGCTTGAGAACGGCCAGCATCTATGTAAAAGTCATGCATGCTGATGCTTGTCTATAACCCCAACATTAAGACATGCAGGCAGTCAGATCCCAGGAACTCACTGGCCAGCTAGCCTACCCTAAATGGCAAGCTTTAGATTCAGTGAGCATCTCAAGGGACTAAAAGGACAGTTTCAAGGGAATAAAGAGAAGAGTGATAGAGGAAGACACCTCAGGTGCTTCTGTGGTATCTACATGCATGTGCATGGGCGCCCATGTGCATGCACACACACACACACACACACACACACACACACACACACACACACACACAGTGTGTGTGGATAACATATCTACAATGCAATTACAAAAACATCTCAGAGTTCATCCCTAGTTACAACAATGGCCTCACCCCCAAGGGAAACTCGTCTTATTCAGCCCTTTTACTCTAGCCTAGAAACTTCTGATCAAACCCTTTCAACCACTGAAAAATTGCTCACTGTACCTCAGATGGGCCCTCTACCCTGTAATATCCCCAGGCCTTTTTAGACCATGTCCTCCAGCTTTGTTGTCTACTAGCTACCCCTGGTTCCACTGGGGCTGTGTTCACACTATTCCATCTCAGTCATACTGGTCTCTCTATTATCCCTCAAAACTCTAGGCCTGGCTTTGTCTTCCAGTGTTCCATCTCTTATACCTGGGAGTACAGATTCTTGCTTCTAGGTCAAAGCATTCTTAAATAGGTATTTAGTACTAAGTTCCTTGAGTAGTAGTGACAGATAAATCTCCACTATCACCATACCCTGTGTGTGTATGTGTGTGTGTGTGTGTGTGTGTGTGTGTGTGTGTGTGTGTGTGTTACATGCTACAAGCATATTCCGTAGATTCGGCAAAATCTTAGTAACTACATGTCAAATGACATTCTTGTGAATGGGCACTTCATCATAAAAGCACTATTTCTGTGAGGTATGCCTTCTTGGGTCTTCTTTCGGGTCTCAGTTTTGAATGCTATCCATTTCAGAAAACACCTCCCCCCCTTACGCCTCAACCCACCGTATGCTGTCTACTTTCTCCCATTAAGTACTTCATCTCTGTCTCAACTCCCAGTGCAAATTAAGTTTCCTGCAGCACCTTCTTGGGTCTTCACTGCTACCCCACTTTCCTCATCTAGTTATTCTTTGCCTTTTGAGAACTTCCAGTCCTAATACACACTGTCCCCTCCTGTGCTAAAACTCTTGTGTAATCCAAGACCCAGGGTCCTCCTGTGGCTTTGCTTAACTTCGTGTTAAGGCTTTTAAAAAACCATTCACGTCAGCTTCTTCCCAAGCATAATTTGAGATATGTAAAGCCTGGGAACACAGTTCCCATAGGAGTACCTTGTGACCTCTCAATAGTATATAAATGGCTCTTAATGCAAGCTCTTTTTGTTTGTTGGTTTTTGTTTTGTTTTTTGAGAGTGGGCTTCTCTGTGTAGCCCTGGCTGTCCTGGAACTAGGTCTGTAGAGAGCAGGCTGGCCTTGAACTCATAGAGATTTCTCCTGCCTCTTGAGTGCTTGAATCAAGAGTATGAGCCTCCACTTCCCAGCTTTAATACAGGCTCTTAAAAACTAATGTAAGTATGTTCTTCTTCCCTGTCTGTCAATACTAAAGGACAAACACATCCTGAAACAGAGCATAAAACATAAATCATTGTTTTCTAATAGCACTTTCTTTTAATTGTGAAGAAATGGGACAAAGGGCCCTAGATTAACAAGCATCAACCACATGTAGCTAAGCTCACTGACCCATTCAGATGCCAAATCCATTTTAATAACTCTCTCTCAGTGATTGAAATTTTACCTAAATAGCTAAAGAACTAAGTTCTTCCTTCCCTGCTTCCTCAGATCGCATCATCTTTAGCCATACTATACACGGTATTATATGCCTGCAATGAGTGCAAGAGGCCTTTTTCCCCTTTTTCCTCATTAAATGTACCTAGAATTTTTCTAAAAAAAAATCTGGACTATTTTTGAGAAATCTTTCCAAAACCAAACCAAAACAAAAAGGCTCAAATGTGTTTTTACGAAGATGGGATTGTTGTTCCCTTGCGAGACGTCAGGGAAGGCTTTACCTAAAAGACTCCTGGATGACTCCAGCAAGAGACTGAGTACCAAGAGGATTTCACATGACAGGAGAAGAGACTATTTAGCAAATGCAAGCACAGCTCAGGTCACCCAGGAAGACACTTCAAAATGCTTCTTCTTATATAAAAGTCCCATTAAAATTTTGCTTTAACATATATATGTGTGTGTGTTGCCTCCCTGTAGGTCTGTGTTCAGGAACTGCTCACAAAGAGCAGAATTGTAGTTACAGACAGTTGTGAGCCACCATGTAGGTTCTAGGAATGGAACCCATGTCATCTAGAAGAGCACCAGGTGCTTTTAATCATTGAAGCAGCCCTCCAGGTCTAAAGGTCCCAATTTTCATCTCCTCTATGTATTATTTTTCTGTGGTATAAAGATCACACATCATAGAGCATTGAAAGACTTGATCCTTCTGGGCATGGTGTTACACCATGCTAGTTCCAGCTCTCAGAGAGTAAGGCATGAGGATTGAGAGTTCAATACCAGCCTGACTCACACAGTGAGATCATTCTCCAAAGCAAGCAAACAAACAAGCAAAAAGATTGGAGCCTAGTTTTAGATTGGAGGATGCAGCTTTCTCTTACCCAAGAAAATCCTTTTCTATGGGGGAGGAGTCAACTCGGTTACATTTTCTTACCTTCACTGTTATTTGTGATTTGCCTAGTCTGTATCCCTGAATCTAATAATAACTAAAATAGATGGAAAATTAAGAAAAGTTGTGCATAATCCATGAATATGGTGATGGTTTGAATAGGAATGAGCCAATGGACTCATATGTTTGAATATGCTAGGCCCTCATGGAGTGGAACTAACGAGAGGTGTGGCCTTTTCTGGAAGAAGTATGTCACTGTGGAGGTGGAGGCAGGCTTTGAGGTCTCAGATGCCCAAGCTAGACCTACTGTGGCATTCATTTCTGCTGCATGCAGACCAAAATGTAGAGCTCTCAGCTCCTTTGCCAGCATCATGTCTGCCCATATGTGACACTGCCATGTTTCCTGCCATGATGATAATGGACTAAACCTCTGAAACTGTAAACCACCCCCAATTAAATGTTGTCCTTTATAAGTGTTTCCTTGGTCATGGTGTCATTTCACAGCAATAGAAACTTAATTAAGACAACTATTACAGCTATAAATGAGAAAATGTATGAACTATAAGTAATCTGATGTTTCATATGAGAAAGGATAAGAGGAGATAATAGACATGAAGCAAACCATGCTTATTAATACAAATTAAATACTGGACAAACTAAGATGACTAACGACACTTAACAGAGGGTTAAGAAAGTACATAACGGCATGAGAGCCAATCTGCATATCTAACAGAAGTTTCAAAAAAACCTCTGCTTCTAGAGGTTTACACAAAGGCACATTCAAACCAAGGACTCCTTACATGATTTTGTGTGATTTGTAGCAATGTTATCTACCCTGCAAAGCTCAGGCACCATCTATCTATGAGGTAAGAAAGTATGACAATTGATTTCAGTGTTCCAACCAGAAATGTATGGCAGTAGACAACTCCCATCCCCAGTCAACAGCAATAGAGATGCTTCCAAGCACATATTAA
>CM052702.1:20607925-20628966 GCA_028551405.1 Uromys caudimaculatus | reverse complement strand
TTAAGGGAGAGTATCCTCTGATCCTCTTCCTCACATAGACACAAACACACAGAGTGCGAGGAGCTCCAGATCAATCTGCAAACTACCCTTTTCCAGTTTATAAAAACATCAATAATTTGAGTTTAATTCAGGAAAATAATAATTTTTATCCAAAAATATACTTTAGTAGACTAAAATTATACCTTAACAAAGTCCATGAATATTATGATTTGATCAGCATATATTGCTTTCATATACTGAAATATCACACAGCACCTCATAAATGTGTACAATTGTTACATCTTAATATATGAAGATGGATTTAAGCAAGAATGCCCAACCTAATCCTGTTTGTTCCAGCAGCTAAAATGAAGAACTCAACTGAAAGCATTACTAATAAATACTTCTCTCTAGGAGAAATAATGTATTGCCTAAGCAATCATGATTTTTATTTTTAAAATTCTATTTCTCTCCCAACGTATAGAGTCATATTGTCAGTCTTCTGAACAGCTGTGGTGGTAACTATTGTTGTTGGGGGCTGGCAGCAAAACCTCACCATCAATATTTTATTTATTTATTTGGCTTATGTGAACTTGCCTCCATTGAGCAGGACGACAGTTCCACAGTGACTGAACAGTTATTCTACCATTGGAGTGCTTCCCCAAGCCTGTAAATTGCATAACCAAATACATATAAGTAGACCACCACTGCATCTTGACAATTTTATTCCCAATATGTTCTTTGCATTCATTGCCCTTCCTCATGAAGTAGATTCTGGGAGTGGAGCTCAGATCTTCAGGATTGGTGGCCAGTACCTTTACCTACTGAGCCACCTCACTGGCCCAACGTGTCCTTTTCTTAATGCATGGGTGCTAGACAGTGTGACACAGGCATGTATGCAATCCCAGGACTTGTAAAGTTCAGGCAGAAGGATCATTAGCTCAAGGACAGCCTGGGATATATAATGACCATGCTGCTTCCCTCCCCCCCCAAAAAAAAATTTTTAAACACAATAATTATTTGCTGGTTAGGATAATCATCTACAACTATGGTTTAAGTATTATTTTTTAATGTGAGAAATCTCTCACTCTGAGAAGTAAAGTCAGAGAACTTCAGGAAGGTAGATGGGTTCTGTACTCACTGTGCACATAACAGAACTTATCTTTGATTCTTTTCATAATTTCTAGCTCTAGGAAGGCATTGATCTTTCAGTCAGCCATGTTTAAAATGTCACCATCCCTTGGCTGTGGCCATCTAAGTCTGGTTTCACTCTACAGCAGAGGCTGGCTGGAACTTACTCTGTAGTCCAGGCAAAGAGCAAGCTCACATTAGTCCACCTGCCTCAGGCTCCTGAGGTATCAGGTCATATATTCTGGGTAGACTTTTTCTTTTTATTGATCTATATCACTCAGAAATTTATTTAAAAATTAAGTCCTTTAACTCTGCTTCTTCTAAATCTCTCAAATATTCCTGGATTTACAGCGAGATATGTTTTAAATTTTTATCCATATTATCCTGTCTGTGTGAATGCTGGGAGGGAAGTACTCTAGTGAAAGGTTCACCAGTTTCTTAGCAAAATTAAATGAGCACCTACCCTGTGACCCAGCACTTTTAGTCCCTACATATTTACTAAAAAGAAATGAAAATTTATATACAATAATCCCTTTATAAAGGAGTGGGCTTGAAGGTACGAATTAACGAAGAATATGAAGTAAGTTTTGATCATTACACAGTTGGAAACATTTGTCAAAAGTTTTCAAATGATACAGTTGGAATTTGTTAATTTCTCCAAGTGTAAATTTTAATTTTAAAAATAAGCCATAGATATGCATGCATACACAATGCATACACAAAATTTGTACAAAATTAAACACAATGTATATGCTTTATGCTATGTATGTAAAAAGAATGTACTCTGAATCATTTAGATATAAAAGTATTCATATCTGAAATCAACCTGAAAATAAGATACATTGATAAATGAAATCATATTTTAAAGTAAATATAAGAAAAATCTTACAATAGCACATTTTTAGCTAGTTTATTTGAAACCTTTCAGCTTTTTCCTTTGCTTAAAAATTGTCAAAATGAAATATTGGGAAGAAGGTTCTTCTTTCTGTGTGATCTTCTTCCTTCTTTACACTTTGACTCTCGTTTTTCTATCTTCAAGAGCAAGCTGATCCTGTAAGCCTTATCCACCCCGTCATTGCATGAGCTAACTCACGCATCTCTATCACACCTCATCTTCATACTCAGCCAACACAATCTTTCATACCCCTGGTGTAATAGTCAAATAATTCCTAGTTTCCATTTTAACTGAGAAGATATCCAAGGATTCCTAACTGTGCTGGTATCTCATCTCCTACCTAGGAGCGGTCCTAAAGCCAAGCGCCTTGGTTACCAAGGTTACCAGCATCTTCTGATTTATATTACCATTCACTTGACCCTATAGATTTATCTAACTCTTCTGTAAATTACAGAATTTCTAGTATATCATTTCAAGAAGCCATGATGCTTTTAATCTCTCATATTGTCATGACTTGAAGCCACCTATTGTTTGTAGACATGGGGGTCATCTTGTACACGTAGACTCAGACTCTGAATTGTAGCAGCAACTTACATAATTTATGCTACACAACATAAATCAATAAATTCTCATTGAGTTCATGATTTTGATTTCAAATTGAAATGTTTAAAAAGGATAAATCATACATCACAAATATTATTAATATTTGAGATTTAGTTATCACCACAAAGTGTGACTTACAGCATAGTCTAATTTACAGACGAGAAAATTTAGGCTTAATGAAGTTGAATAAATTTCCCAAGCTCAGACATCTGGCAAACAGTAGATTTGAGACTCAAACAGATAGTTCTTTGATTCTAGAGTCCACATTACCATATAAATTATTAAAATGAACTAAAATGGAGGAACTGAATAAATGAATAATTAAGATATAAATCAAAGATAATTCTTTCAAACTCTCTAGTTACAACTCCCATAGAATATGCGGCTTTCTTCTTTATACTTAACTGAGCAAAAGTGTTTCCAGTAAATTTCAGATTTAAGGAACATATGATTCCTATATTAAGAGTTCAGACTGTTTATTTCACAGATGTGAGAAGACCACTGACCTGAATCATGATCAAGTTAATTAAAGCAAACAATTAATTGATTAATTAAAGCAAGCCTTGTTTTATTTGTATACACTGACTGACTCTCCCTAAAGGTGGGGTGCAAGAGAACAGCATTGGACATAGGTAAGATAAGGATTTTTATAGTTCAAAAGTAGGGGGTTTCTAAATGGGGGATTTGATAGACAAAGTAGTTGAGGTTACAGAAACAGAACATAAGTATAAAAAGCTAGTCATAACAACCTCCTGAATCAAAAACATGGTCGCAAAGTGGTCATAACAAGGTGGTCATAACAATGTTTTGAAACAAAGCCATGGTAGGTGTTTCCTGGAACATGCATTACAGAACCATTTGTAATTTTAAGGTTACAGGTGGAGCATAACCCAATCCTTGAGAAACAGATTTAATCATAAACAGGAATGGATCCAGTTTGTTTTTTATTTTAAGATAGCTTTCGATCCTAAGATGGAGGCCAGTTTATCAGTACTAAAGCAGAGCTGAAAAACGCTGAGTTAAGTCAGTAAAGTCTTTGCTTTGCAAGCGTGGGGATCTTAAGTTGAGCCCTAGAACCCAGCTTTAAAAACAAAACAAACAAACAAACCAGCTCTAATTCTAGTACTGGGGGTGGGTAGCTCTCTGGAGCTCACAACCATTTAGCCTATATTACAAGTTCTAAGACAATGAGAGACCTGTCATAAAAACCCGGAAGAATGATACTTGAGTAACGGTACTCATGGTTGTCTGTGGCCTACATACACACAC
Organism: Uromys caudimaculatus; assembly: GCA_028551405.1. NCBI lineage: Eukaryota > Metazoa > Chordata > Mammalia > Rodentia > Muridae > Uromys > Uromys caudimaculatus. Next base: position 20,625,089 of record CM052702.1, on the reverse strand, counting down.
AAAGCAAAAATTCAGATACTGTTTCCATTTTGCAATATGATATTAATATTGAAAATACTGAAAATAAAAGGCTTACTTAAATATGCTAACGATGGATTCAGACTTATAAAAAGAATAGGAATGTTATCTGAGGTTCTAAACCTCTCTATTATTTAAATTTATTGGTGAGAATGTCACTGTTGCTAAAATGGCATCATAGCATTCTTATTGTTGTGAGAAAACACTATGACCAAAAGCACCTTGGGGAGGAGAGGGTTTATTCAGTCCTAAAGCACAGTTCATTACCAAAGGGAGCCAGGTCAAGAGCTCAAATAAGGCAGGAATTGAAGGCAAATCTGGAGGCAGGAGTTAATGTAGAGGCCATGGAAGAGTGCTTCTTATTGGATTGCTCCCTGTGGCTTACTCGGCCTACTTTCTTATAGCACCCTGGACCACTAACCCAGGGGTGGCACCTCCCATGGTAAACTGGACACTCCCATATCAATAGTCAATTAAGAAAATGCCCCAGGAGACAATCTGGTAGTAACATTCAATTCAACCTCAATTCAACAATTGAACTTCTCCTTTTCAAAATGACTCTAGCTTATGTTAGGTTGACACAAACTTTGTCAGCACACGGCTGTTTTATAAATTTACACATACAAGCACATGCTACATAACAGCATTTCAGTCCATATGTGTAGTCGTATTGTTGTAAGAGTACTGAAAAATTCCTATTGCCTGTTATTTTTACTGTACCTTTTCTGTTAATATATGATTGGATACACAATAACTACCATACTACAATTACAAATCCCATATGTGTTTTGATCATATTTGCCTCCTCAATTCTTCCCTACTTATCTTACTTTTTTGTTTAATTCTTCAAGATCAATGGTGCTGCCCAAGAATCACTAGATGTGTGGTTGTTATGGGGAACCAACCAGAGATGACCACTTAGACACAGGTTATAGCCCATTGAATGTCTTTATTCTAGCCAGCGTGGGCTACACTCTGGTATTTATTTGAGACCTAACTGTAGCACTGAGTGTCCAGAGCACAGAATTTTTGAAGGCAGAAAAATATCCTGGCATCTCAATAGGCAGCAGCAGAAGGCGCTTCAGGTAAGAAGCAATTTGACAGACGTTAAGTGGTTATCTGAAATGGGATGTTTACACAAGCAGGTGGTTTAACACAAGCCGAGATAAGTGACTTAGGGCATTTGATTTTGGCTTCCTAGAATAGAGTTGGGTAATTTTCCATAGGATTCTTCATCAAGGAGATAAGATTCTATAGTTAAATCTAAAATGGACTCTGTAAGAATTCAAGATGGATAAATGTCTGTACTGTCCAGCCGTGTCACGTGATCTTCAAATGTGGAATCACTGACTTACAAGGGTACACTCTTAAAGAAAACTGTCTTTCCCCATACATGCAGATAGCAATTGCCAACAGTTCCACAGCTTGGGGTGGGATCAGGTGTTCACCTCCTCTCTCTGTGCTGGGATTTGGTCTTGTTTAGGCTTGCACAGGTTCTGTACAAGGTATTACAACCTCTGTGAGTTCATTTTTCCCTTCTCAAAATACCGTTTTTATTTTTTGAAATTATAGAGTAATATGATATTCCTCTTTCCTTTATTTCCTCCAACCCTCCATGTACCACCCTCTTGCATGAAAGTGGGAAATGGATATCTCTCCCTCTCCCTCTCTCTCTCTCTCTCTCTCTCTCTCTCTCTCTCTCTCAAATGCATTGCCTCTTTTTCTTTAATTTTTTTTGCATATCTCAGAGAGGCTACACCTATGAAGTCTTATCAACATGGCTGTCTAAATAAGGTCTGAGCAACAACACTGATGAACTTGCTAACAAGAAGCAATGTGCATGGCTCATGGGGCTCCATCTCTAGACAAAGAGTTCATTGGTTTCTTAATGATTTTCTGGTAAGTGCTACTTGACTATATACATATACTTGTAGGATATCCTCAGTTATTTTCTTTTCTATTACATTTAAGGAGAGCCATAATATGTCAGAACACCATTTCTAGCCCTCAGATCAATTTCTCATCTTGAAATCTTTGCTATAGAGAAATAGGGTTTCTCATATCAATTCTGACTTTTCTTTTATCACCTTACCCAGAGCTTGCTCCTCTCAAAATCTTTGTACCCTTTATTGTCTTTCCTGTTCAAAGCCTAGAAATCACTGACCTGGGGAGATGGCTCAGTCAATAAAGTGCTTGCTTCCTATGTAAGCATGAAGACCTAAATTCAGATCTGCAGCATCCATGTAAAGCTTGATAGTCTAGACCTCTAATCCCACCCAGCACTGGAAAACACAGATGTAAAAATTTCAAGGGTTGGCTGTCCACCTGATCTAGATAATCAGTGAGCTCCAGGTTCAGTGAGAGATGCTGTCTCAAAGAATAGGATGGAAAGTGATGGAGGACACCCAACAGCAGCTCTGTCCTCTACACAGACACGTACGGGTTTGTGCTCCAGTGCATGTACATCCACACACATATCAAAGTAAATGAACAATGTCTACTGATTGTTTAAAGTCCAGCTCTAACATCCAGTTAAGGTAAAGCATTTCTGGAGTCCCATGCCCAGTTCTAGTCTTCTGAGTTTTACTTAACATCTCACTCTGATGGATGGTAAGCATACCTTGAGGCAAATGGTATTCTTCAAAGTCATGGGAACTTTGCTTGATTGGTTGGAGTGGTTTATTCGTGGCTCAACCAACTCGACAATTTTTATACTACAGATAAGCAAGTTGGATACATTTGTCACCGTTCACAATTTATCAGTTTAATTGCTTCCAAACATATACATGCACATATTATATATATGCTATTGATGCTTATATCTATTAATGCCATAATTCCAGAGGTCATCAGAGTTCTGCAGGTACCACAGGTGCCTACATCCCCTGACTAGTGCAAATACAACCATGATGGAGCACAGATCATGCTGGGTTCCAATGCCCAGTGTGCCTCTTCCTCTAAACTTAGGTTTGGGGATTTTTTTTCACTCATTAATATATCTCCAGCATGAACAGACAGAGCAAATATTTGTTTGATATAGAAAATGAATGCATGATAGTGTCATGATTCAAACAGCAAAGTGCAGAGTAGTTGAAGCAACTGTTCATCCACTTACTCTAGTGCCCGTCAACCCAGGTTTGCAAGCTTCAGGAGACGCTCTTGCTGTGAAGTGATACTGTGAACCTGGTGTATGGATTAGAATCATTTTTACTTCAGGAAAGAAAAACCCGACAGTACCCACTTCGATAAAGATTTTAGTGAAATGTCCTCCGAAGAGTTTCCAGCCCTGAAATTCACATGTACTGTATGGTCTTATAAACTGCACCTGAGTGAAACCAACACAAAGAAAGGATATGCATGGTTATATAGGACAGTGGGGTGCTTCCTGTTCTCAGTCCTCAGGAAGGACATCCGTGCTTCAGCTGGAGAAGCCTATGGTCTTTTGCAGAGCTTATGTATTTACCTGTGGAAAGGTTGGGTAGTAAAGGTGGCCTGTAGCAGTGGGTAAAGTGGACTCCCATCTCCTCTCTGTTAATCCCTTTCCATAGCTGTCTCCTTCTCCCACACCCTAGTTCCCCCGTCTTATTCTATTCTCTTTTCTCTTGCTGTGTATTAACACAGAGCACACAGTACCGTATACACAGGGATCCTTCTGAGTTACAAATAAACTAAACTGGAGAAAGCTCACTAGTCGATTCTAACCCTTAGGAGAGCAATGATATCACAGTTAAGATATGCTAAGACAATATGTAAAATGGCAGCACTAAAATCTTTAAAAGGAGGATTGGAAATGTATTATTTTGTAATCACCTGAGAAACGAGAAAGATCTTTGTACAATTCCAAAGAAAAGCTTTATCCAAAATCTTACAGCAATTTCTCATTTTCTTTTCTTTCTGGCCATTTTTTTTAAAGCATGCTTACTAAATTGAAAAGATTCTATCAAAATGCTCATGAGTAGCAAGAAGATAGCCAGGGAAATGTTGATCTAGACGCTGGTCAGAGGAAAGTGTCTCATTTTTGAAGACAGACACCGCACCAGGTTAAAGGTTGTTTGTAGGTGTCTTGGCAAACCCAGCTTCCCCCCCACAGAATCAGCCTATCTGCCTAATCCATATTCAGGATTTTCAAAAATGGTAGTTTCTCAGGCATAAGAGAGTCTGCAATGTACTTTGTGCAATGAAATAAAACGTGTTTTTAATATTTGGCCAGGACTTAAATCCTCAAGAGCCAAGATTTCAGAACAAATATTTCCACATTAATTGAAAATTTTATTGTCAAATATATTTCATGGTTTATTCATGTGGAGTAGCACTTCTTGTCTTCCCCATTCATTCCAATGACTTCACGGAGAAGCCAGAGGCTATTTTAAAAATTGGGGTGACATTTAAAATCAGGGTGACATTGTTTTTCTCACATACAAAAATAATGATTTCTTCCTTTATGTGGAATATCACTTCTACTGAGTGACCGGGATCATAATAATGTTATTCTGCTTAGTTCACAGAACAGCAAGGAGGATTCACAAAGATTTAACATGTGTGAATCTGCTATATAAGCTGTAAAGAATTCAATTAATATTATAGATTGCTATCATTATTATTCGTTCAAAATAAGACTTTGGCATTAAAGATTCATAGATTCCTAAGAGGGAAATTAATTTAAAGTGGAGAGAGAGAGAGAGGTACTGTCAGACACACACATGTACACATATACACACAGAGAGAGAGAGAGAGAGAGAGAGAGAGAGAGAGAGAGAGAGAGAAAGAGAGAGAGAAAGAGAGACAGAGAGAGATCAGTTAAGACATGATTAGGGTTATGTGATCCAATCGCTTGTGTTCAGATCTGGCTTTATGCATTGCTGTCTATTTGTTTTGTAAAAGCCAACTCATAAGATTCAGTTTCTTAAATGTATAAAATATGGGACATGAAGATATTTTTATCTGGTATTCCTATTACTCAGTCATTTGTGTGAAGTGTTTGCTACATACTGAATGCTTATTTATTAGTGGTTGGGGTTTCAATTGAGTGTGAGCCAGCCAAAGGAAGTCTTTATCTTTTTCATACATGTATTTATTCATTCTTTAAACAACTGCTTCCTGGTGAGCCCCACTTAAAACAGAGTGTACAGCACAGGAGTTAGACAAAGTGCCTGCTCTCTAGACAACAAGCAAGTAATGAAAGTAACTTTAGGGAGAGACAAGCACTGCAAATGAATGGAGCTTAGTCACACAGAGCTGGATCATGGAGAGTTAGCAGCAGATATATGTGTCTACTAGCCATGCAGATATGTGAGCATAGAACAATTAGTGCCAAGAAGCACCCTTAAAGTGTATCTGAGACAAAAATACACTTCTGTTGTGTGAAGATGTAAAGACCCCAGTGTGTCTTATACAAGGTTAATGGGAGGAGAGGTATGAGGTGAAGCTGAAAATGGGGATAAGACCACATCATATCATGTGGGCATCCTGAAAACAAGATTGTCTTCTGGTACCATTAATAACTTTGAACCACATAGCAACTTACACAGTCTGAAAAATATTTGATGTCCAACAAATATTTGTAATGAGATATTCACAAAAGTAACTTCGAAATAAATATATCAAAAAGGCAGGTAGGATACTTAGAGCGTTAAGGACTCTCAAAAGATACCTTCTTTAAAGGGAAAATCAGAAATCAGCTACTCGGTACATTCTTAAGACAGTGGTCTCTACTGAATATGGTCGAGATTCCTAGTGGTAGCACCTCTGCTTATTCATAATACAAAGTCCATTAAGACGGCCACTGTAACCATACATCAGTGGGTGAAAGGAAGACTGACCTTAAAACAGAAGTGAACATTTTCACATTGGGAATTACAATACAGGTGCTTTATATCATCAGTGGGTCAAACAATCACTTGATACTGAGGAACTCAAAGCTTTTTATTTTATTCACTATAAATAATTAAAAGTTAAAATGTCTCAGTGGCTTGTATGTATTATGCTAGGCTTGTATTTCTCTTTGCTCCTGCCATTACTGAAAAGGTGAGTTTCAAGATGTATCTCTTATTGGGAATAAAATTAGAAGTTCATTTCAGTTCTCATATAATGATCACATTGCCCCTTTTACCATACAAGGATAAAGGCAGCCCGTCCTGGCTAAGTTCTTCCTGACATATATGCAATTTCTATGGAAGAAAAACCCTGCCTCTTTCCAACCACCCTAGAGCCATTCTCTTCCAGCTAACGTCATGGCTAGTACCTCACACCAATACTCTGTGGCATTAATGGTGTTTAACTTTGTTTTAATCAGCCCATTCTCCAACTGTCAGAAGTAGTGGTTCTCTGACTAAGAAGAATGTGGAGCTCTTCAAAGATGTTGTAGTCTTGATGTCAATGTGTTTCAAAATTAGGCATCTCTACGGGTATATATATAAAATCTAGGATTTGTGAATTTCTTTGGACTCTTAGACAGGCAAGATCATTAGTGTAATGCAAAACATTTACATACATGCAGGAAAAACTCTCATACACACACTATATATATATATTATATATAGGCAAAATCATCGGTGTAAAGGTATTGCTGTCTCCAAAGCAGGTATAATTACTGACACTGAAAGTGTGAAATAATACTCAGTATACAGTGATTAGCCTAATCATCTCATTTGGAGTTTATACTACTTTTTGGGGTATCATAATGTAAACACAAAATAAGCAAGTTTATTAGAACAGCTTTGCACCTTAGAAAAGAAAGCAAGAAGTTGAAGAAACACAACTTCCCATATTGACCATTGGCTTAATTCTATGAGCTAATGAAACTCAGTCTTAAGATATGTCTTTCTCTGGGATGTAAATCCACACTGATAGCTACACAGACACCTAAAGAACTTCAGTTATTTTGTGTGGATAAATTAGTAAGTTATAAAAGGGAGTGAATTTCAAACTAGAGCTGGGAATAGATCCATGCTGCTTATCATTCAATCCCTTCCATTGCTGTGATAACCTGTGTTTATGGCATAAACATGAGTTTGCCCATGCTGGCCTTCTGTTGGCAAATAAAGACAATGTTGGGCTATTGAAAGTGATTTAACCAAGAGCAACAATGAATAAGTGTTCCCATTTCCCACATTCTCATGAGAATGTGCTGCCATTTGTTTTATTAATCTTGGCCATTCTGACTAGGGTAAGGTGAAATATCTAAGCAGAGTTAATTCATATTTCCCTGTGGCTTAGGACGTTGTACATTTTTTACATTTTCTTCCATTTGTTTTTTATCTTGACAACTCTGTTTAGTTGCATGTTCTATTTTTAAAATTGGTTATTTTTTCTTAATGTTCAGGCTTGATTTTTTTGAGTTCTTTATATATTCAAGATTTTGATTGTCTTAGTTGGTTCTCAGGAAGAACAGAATTTATAGTGTGTGTGTGTGTGTGTGTGTGTGTGTGTGAAGGAGATTTATTAGAATGGCTTACAGGATGTGGTTAAACTAGTCCAATAATGGTTGTGTACCTATGGAAGTCCAAGAATCCAGTAGTTATTTGGTCCACAAGGCTGGATGTCTCAACTGGTCTTCAGTATGCACTGGAATCCAAAAGAAATAGGCTCCAGTGCAGTGAAGGAATAGACTAGCCAGCAAGGGAAAGCCTTCTTTATAGGCTGCCAGAAGAAGGTGATGCCCAGATTAAAGATGTACTTTTCTACCTCAAAAGATCAAGATTAAAAATGTGTCTTCCCATTTCAAATGATTTAATTAAGAAAAATAACTTTCATAGGTTTGCCCAGACACTTGGGTTTTTTGGTTAATTCCATATGTAGTCAAGTTAACAAAAGGAATAGTTATCTCACTGACTTTCTGAGGAAAAAAAATAACCAAGAGATTAGATAGATATGGATATATACAAAATATGGTAGAAATTCATGCTTGTAATCATGTCCTGTGAAGACATAGAAATCAACATATCTTGCTAACAACATTTTCTAAAGCATGAAGTAACTAAAGTCAACCAGCCACTATTTGTTTTTATTGCTACAGTTAGAGACTGCACGAGTCTGTTAAGAAGTTTCTGCCCTCTATAAGAAGTTTTGCATTTGTTCCCCAGCACTATCTAATGGGGTACACCTCTAATGCCAGAATGGGATGGATTGAGGTAGAAGAATCAGAAGTCATAGGTCAGTTACATAGAAGCCAGCTTGGGCTACTACAAAAGCAAGTAACCCAGTTATCAAATGAACAAATTAAGAAAATAAAATCGCGCGCACATGCGCACGCACACACACACACACACACACACACACACACACACACACACACATACACATACATATACATATATATGAAAAAACACCCAATTGTTAAAATCTAGATGCTAGATTGACCCCGGGATTTCCCTGAGAACCTGACATATGGAGAAGAAATGTAGTTTCTTCTCTTAACCAGGAATATGCATGGCAGGGCCAGTAATGGACTGCAGCTAAGGCCTTCGGGGAGGCATGGCTTTGGAACCCTAGCACCTAATTTTTCCTGCCTTAAGGACTACAGTTGGCAGTCCAAACAGCTGCTTGGACTGTAGTATCTTGAGACACTATGTGTTCCCCTTGGGTAGTATTGTTTAACTAGCCTTAGCTGACTGAGTCCCGGTGTGTGACCGTCAGCCACTGACACTGTCCCGCTTTCTCCTGAAAACTATATCTATATGGTGTTGCACTTCTTTATAAACTTGCTTACTCAGAAAAACAAAAGAAGTTTCTGCTCTCAAGAAACTTGCAATTACAGAGAGGTTTCTACATCCTCAACAGATGAATGCAATGCGGAAGATTGAAAAGAAAAGCACTAACCTCCATACCAGCATCTTTTTCTACTTCTCTTGCCCTCAGCTGCTAACATCCAAAATATAAGATCATTATTGTACATTGTCTTAGCAGTAAAGATGCAGGAGGAAGATACGTGGGCATCTTTTACCTCCTACAACCATCTTCTACCTCCCATCTGCATATAGGAAGCAGACTTCTCAGATCCAGCTCTAAACTCAAGTCTTCAAGTCTAGGCCAAGTTGTCCTGACACATATGTCCAAGTGGAGCTGCACTGATGAAAGCAGCCTAAGTTTTAGCCACTAGTTCATTAATATTCTGTTAAGAACTCTATATATACCCAGGCCTGTTGGTCCTAGCCCATAATCCTAGCTGTTTGTGAGACTCTAGTGGGACCATCACTACTCTGAATTCTCAGTGGGTTACATTACAAGCTCATGGCAGCCTGGCAACTTAGTGAGTTGAAAATAAATCATTAAAAATAAGACTGCAAATGAAGTTCAACGATAGAGCACTTTTCTAATATGTATACATAGAGCCTTTTGTCCACATTTAGTACCAACCAAAAAAAAAAAAAAAAAAAAAACCAGAATTGCTATATATAATCTCAGTGGAAAGTCATGAAGGAAAAAGCACAGGATGTAGGTAAGTTTACTAAAACGCCAAGCAAAGCATGAGACCAGAAAATAAAAATGTACAAATTTCAAATTTTATTAATATCAATCACTATTTGCATTTTGCTTTGGCTTTAGTTTAAGTGTGAGATTTTTCTACAAGAATAGCAGGCTGACAAGCTCCAGCAGTCTTTCTGTCTCTGCCCTGGTCCTAGTGATGGGATATATCCAGTTACTGATACACTTGGCTTTTATGAAGATGCTGAGGATCTAAGCTCAAATACTTATGCTTACATAGCGAAGACTTTACCAACTGAACCATCTCCCCAGGCTGCTCATTTGATCTCTTTACTATGGATGTTAATAGGACAAACTGTGTTATTTCAGTGTTTAACCTAATGTAAGACACTTAGCAGTACTTAAAAATGCTTGTTGAATGAAGAACTGAATGTCTAACTGAAATTTTAAAAGTTAGCAAAATCCACCCAGTTTCCACTACCTTGGCTATCAACAATCTTTCAGTACGTGTTAATAAACTAAAAAGAAAATCCTGAAGCCGAGAGTCTCTCACATCTGTCACATCTCTTTATTTTTGTCACCCACATGCCTTCCTCTCCTTTATCATTTTCTCAAGACATGGAAGACAGTGTCCTTGGATGGCAAGATATTCTCACTCACAATGCCTTTGTGGGTAAATAAATCCTGAATTCACTTTTTTAAATAACACTCATCTCTCTCACAACACACAATCATAGTTATTATTACCAAGAGAGATAAGGAGTAAAGTTAGACAAATATATCTTTTCCTGAAAGGTAATGACCAGGTACAATTTCCTCAAGTGACTTTTGTTTGGAATAGAAACCCCTTCTCATCCTCTTAGCTCCTAGGTAGACCAGTTAGCCAGTTTTCACAATCCAAGTAATATAAGAATAAATTAGCAAAAGGAAAATATAGCATTTTTATTAATGTTACATATACAAGAGGATACATTCTTCATTCACAGAAGAATGAAATCTAAGTAAATGGCCATAGTGTGATGATTTTATGCTTGGTAGACAAAAATTCAATGTCTTGCAAAAAATAAGAAAAGTGCCAGGATGTCAGGACTGTGGAAGTAAACTCTAGAAATGTTACTGAGATAGGAAGGATGTACAGTAGATATAGGTCGCTCAAAGAATTTGCCTATGTAGGTTCACTGCAACCCACCTGCTAACTTGTTGTGTTCAGATATAGAGATAGAGATAGAGATAGAGATATCTGAGATAGATTGATAGATTGATAGATAGATAGATAGATAGATAGATAGATAGATAGATAGATAGATAGATGATAGATAGATATCAGACAACTGTCCCAGGAAAACTGCCTCTTCTCTCCCTTATTCTCTGTGCTGCTCCTTTCAGTAGCTCCCCTTTCCTCTCTTATCTTCTGAGAATTGGGCAGATTCTATTCTGCCAAATCTTATTCTGATTTGTCACATTTTCTACCACTCAAGTAGACATCACTTTCAAATATGGTTGCTTCCTTCTACAAACTAACTTTACCTTCACTGTTTGGGATTAAAGGTGTGTGCCACCACACCCGAACCTAAACTTTTCTTTACCTGAAACTTGCTTCATACCAGTCTGGCCTTTAACTCAGAGATCTGCTTACCTCTGTCTCCTGGGATTTAAGGCGTGTCTGTATTCTAGCCAGATCACATAGACCTAGAAGGTCTTTGGATGTGATCTCTTGCCAGAGCAACCATGTTCTGATTTTCTGATTTAAAATTGCCCTCTCTGGGCACGCACACATACACACACACACACACACACACACACACACACACACACACACACACACACATACACAAATAATAAATTTAAATTAATATATTAATAAATGAGAACCTAATAAAAATAAATATATTATATCACAATTCACTATTATCCAAGATGTAGAAACAACCTAAATAGCCATTGAAAGATAATTGAATAGATGATATGTTAAATAAATACACAATGGAAATTACTCTTTTTGTTGTTTGTGTATATGAGAGATGTTTGTGCACATACACGTGTGATTGCAGTTGGACTCACCCATGAATATATAAGTGCAGGACACAGACCAATGTTTGTGTCTTCTTCTACTGTTCTTTGATTTATTTTTAAGGTAGAATCTCTTCTAAGCAAAGGCATAAAATGTTGCTCACCAGGTTGAAAGCCCACCTCCCCACCCATTCAACTGTAAATGATACTTGCTCCCATCTCTCCTAGGATGACACTTGGCATGTGGGAGCAGATGGAGCATTTAGGAAACCTGGAGTTCTCAGTTTTGACTTGGCTATACTGTACGTTCCCCCCATACTAGAGTTACAGATGTAAAGGTTGCATATCTTGCTTGCTCCCCAAGTAATTCACCCACTGAGCCGCCTCCCACCCCTTACCCCATCCTCAAAAGGGGATTTGCAAAAGGTGACATGAGCAAACCTTAAGGACTCTGTGACTCAGCAAAACAAGCCAGTCACGGGAAGGCAGACACTTCAGGCTGTCTCTCTATGTGAAGTATGTAACATAATCAAACCCAGAAAGACATCCTATGACACAGGCTAGAGAGTAGCCATTCTCCTTTAATTGAAAGCAGAAAGTATCATTTAAAATGGATATCCACACAAAAGGCTATGCTCTTAAATGTGAAAACATGCAAACAAATACATAGACATGCACACAAGTGCTTTGCCTTTAACGTATTATTGATTTTTTAAAGATATTGCATGTTTTCATGTGTCCTTGCAAACAAAAAGTACGTATTTAGTATAATGAGGTAAACTGATAGTAAGTTGGCTCTTTTTCACTTTAAAGCTTTGCTCTTACTTTTTAAGATTATTTTAATTTTATAATATTTTCTCCTCCCTCAACCCCTCCTAGATCCTGCCCACCTCCCCACCCATTCAATTTTCTATGCCACTTGCTTCTATCTCTCCTAGACTGATATTTGGCCTTTGGTAGCCCACCTTGCTGTACTCCAGTAGTTCTAAGTCTCTTATGAACAACAGGTGTTCTTTCTATCTTTTGGGTAGTGTTTAGAGTTTTATTTGGAGGATTTGTACAAATATATTTCCAATTGCCACTTTTCCTTAAGGAACACTAAATTAAAATGTTCTTTAAACTCCTCCCTCTTTTTGATATTAAAACAAATCTTACAGTAATAATAATAGACATATTTTTTTAAATCTACTAGCCAAAATGGCTGCTTTCCTGAAACTGAACAAGAATGGTCTTGGGAGTAGCCTGCCACGGTGCAGTCAAGGACCGAAGCTGACAAGTCTTCGCTAAATCTCTTTGCCTGCTTCAGCCTCTTAGGCTGTTCTTTCCTTTTGGGAGCTTAAAGTTGGCTTAGAGAGTTTTCGACCTCTGAGCTGCTCTGCATGCTCTGTAGGACGGACCGGCTCTGCAAAACTATGCGAAGAACATCCTCTGGTGGCCACTGCGGGTATTGCCAATGTCCCTGACAGGCCAGCTTCCCTCCACAGGAAGCTTGGCCAGCAGCAACTGCATAGAAAGCTGTTCACAAGACTGGCCGCGAGTTTCTCTAGACTCTCGATCTTCCCACGGAGCTGCTCGCTTCTATTTTCTTGCTACAGTGCAAATCTGAAACCTAAAGAGGGTCTGCTTTAGAAAGGCAAAGGCTCACAGGAGATGCCTCTTCTCAAACTTTAGATGGGGCTCGGATTGCTTAGCGTTGACAGATTCTTTAAAGCAGGCTGATTGAAACAATACCCGGTTTAGAAACTGCAGGGCAGGCTGTTTTCCTGGGAGCTGTAGTCTTCAGTGTGCCTTTCTGTAAAACCGCAAACCACACAGAAACACTTCTGGATGTCTTATTTCGGGGAATGGAGGCCTAACGGTAAATTATAGGGATTAGTAAGCAACAGTCTGCATTCTGAGATGGGAGGGCTAAAGTGTTGGTTACAAATTAATTAAGGCTTTGTGACAATCAAACCTGTGAATTAAAGGTGATTCTATTCATTCATACCAGTGACAAAAGCTGTTGAAAGCAGGCCTCTCCTGCAAGCCACATGTTCTTTGTGTTTTATTACACATTATAGAATGAATTAAATCTAATGAGACTGGCTTCTGTCACTAATTTCTTTAATGACTGTGATTAATGTAAAGTTTAAAGGAGGCAGCCTATGAATATCTGTTGAGTGTTATGCTAATGACAACATTTTAAGGTCACCTGGCTTCCAGAGATATCAGGCACAGGAATTATGGCTTGGCATAATTCCATTAGGGTATAAGGGAGGTGAATATGAACCATGCTTTCTGGTTTTGGGAACTACAACGTTAAAGTTAAGACCGCAACTGCTTGAATGCAGCAATACTATAATAGAGACAGAAGTATCCCACACCTTGTTTGGACCCACATGGATAAATGGCATTTTGTCTAAGACAATACCTACACTTTCCTTTTTAACTAGTCTGTGGAGTCATCAACTGCAAGAAAAACAAAAGACAAACTGTCTCCATGAATCATAGAACAATATATGCTAAAAACACAGTGACGCCCCCAACACTAGAGGAAGACAAAAGGGAAAAGTCAAGAAGATATACTGAGAGCTCCTAGATCTGCATGCATCACTCTCCTCACCCAAGATGGCGGGCGGGAGAGAAAAGATGCTTCCCTCTCTGCAAAGCAGACATTCAAGTCTATTGCCCCATCTTGCGAAGATACACCTTGACACAATGGAGGAGAAGGTTTGTAAAGACAAGCTGGATGGAAGAAAGGACAGTGTATGCTGAGTAGCCAAAAATAATGTCAATTACCCATCATCTAACCTTTGATCACCTAGCTATCCATTCACCTCTCACTTGGTCGTGGACTAGAAGCAATAAAAACAGTGGATCCGGTAACTCCCTTTAAAATTCTTTTTGTGTAGACTTTAAATGTTTTGACTCTTTTGGTTTCTTTTTATTATTTTTTTCTAAACCTTCCATTTTGTTTTTTATGCTTAGATGGTACATATCTTCTGAGGCTATAGACAAAATTTAAATCTTGGGCTTGCTTTATTTTTCAGATAAAAATAGTCAGAAATATTTCTGATAGTCAGATATATTTCTGTGGTTTTATAAAGACCATTAAGTCTCTGTTGCCCTATAGGATGCTGACTTAATGGCCTGGTAGAAGTGTAATTCAAGTGAAAAGTGGTAGAACTCAGGGTCCCAAGCAAGAGAGATGGTGACCTAGTTAACACTATCAACTTGACACAGCTTATAACTGTCTGAAAACAAAGCCCTAACTGAGTAATTATCTTTATCAGGTTGGTCTGTGGATACACCCGTGAGTGATTGTCTTGACAGTCTTATTTGCGATAGGAAAGCATAGTTCACTGTGGGCAGCACTATTTTCTGCTCAGACCTTGTGGTGGTTTAAGTAGATTTGGCCCCATAGGCTCATATGTTTGAATGGTTGGTCTTTGAGGTTTCCTAATCTCGGGCTCCTCCCGAGAAGAGACCCTCCTCCTCCTGGCTACCTGCAGAAGACAATCTCCTCTTTGCTTCCTGCAGATCAAGATGTAGAACTCTTGACTCCTCCAACACCATGTCTGTATGTATGATGTCATGCTTCCCACCATGATGATAATTAATTGAACTTCTGAAACTGTAAGCTAGCTCCAATTAAATGTTTGCCTTGCTAAGAGTTGCCTTGATCATGGTGTCTCTTCATAACAATGAAACCCTAGCTAAGACAGACTGTCTTAAGTATAAGAAAACTTGCTAAGAGTGAGCCAAAAAGCAACCCAGCAAGCAATTTCTCCATGGTTCCTCTCTCAAAGTTTTTCCCTGACTTCCTTCATGATGGATGCTGACTCAGATGTGTAAGCCAAATAAACTCTGCTTTGGTAAGAGTGTTATAACTTAAGCGGAGAGGGAAACTAGAACAGAAGAGATTCTTGGTAAAGCTCACATCCACTGAAAAACCCTAGAATACCAAGACAAGCTAGAAACTGAGCACATGCATAAAGCTAGTAAGAAGTGGCATTAACTCAAAACCAAGGTTGACACCTGAGGTGGGGGGACTAGAGCTAGCACACTCCTGTGTTAGGACTGGGCTTTGAACACACTTCCCATGTGACCTGTAGTGGCTGTGTGGGACTGTGCAGAGCTGTGCTGGCAGAAGGCAGTTCCTCAACTCACTAGCTTAAAAGCATTATATTTGCAAAGTAATAACTCCTGCGTGTGATGATGTGTCCAGAAAGCAGATGACCTATAAAATGGTCTTATTATCTTCTCAAGAGGCAGCAGTAAAACCAGATTAATGAAGAAAAGAAGTAGTATGTTCTCATTTTGCTATTACTTTCTCTCCTCTTAGGGGATAGGAAAAGTATTTTGAGTTCATCATAGAGACATGGGCAAGAAAGAAATCTCCTAATTCTCTATTTATAAAGAAGAAAACAACTCCCATTCACCTATTACCATTTAAGAATTAATTATATATCTTTAATGTGCCTTATGTATTACCTTTATTGTTATTAGAAAAATAACCATTAAGTAATGTTTATAAGGGCTACTACATACATAATACAGATACTGCCTGACCAATTTTACTGTATCTGCTTCAGATGAAAATGTCCCTCAGACAGGAAAGAAACTATCATATAAATACAAAACAAAGTAATGGGTAGGTTTGTGCTGAACTATATTAAAATGAGAAATATTAGGGCTGGGAAATGGCTCAACTGGCAAAGCACATGTTGTGCAAACATGAAGACCTGAGTTTGAATCCTAAGAACCCACATAAAACCCGGGGAAGAAACACATTGCGATCTCAACAGTTCCACACTGAAATGGGAGGCTGAGGTAGGAGAATTTCCAGATGCAGTCAGGCCTGCTAGCCTGGAAAATAATAAAGGGACCCTGCCTGCCTCAAGTGAAGTAACCTGCATTATTCTCTAACCTATACATATCACACACACACGCATGCACAGGTATATGCACACACGCTCACACACATTGGGTTATACTTGGGAAAAGCAATTATTAATTTCTATTGGTCTGAAACTATACTTGCTGTTTTCAGTATCACCATAACCTGACAGCAAGCCTGGTAATCACTCAGATAGATACCAAAGGTTATACTTTCCTTCAATTTAATTGTTTTTTCTAATTAAGATCATAAGATATTTACATATCCAAATGTGTACATGTACTTGGAGGTTATGAAGATAAAGATTCGCAGTTTCTGACCCTCAGGAGCTTACGGTACGACACTACGTAGCTATAACTACAAGGCTAAGTCTGACACAGTCAATAGCCATGAATATGACAGGTGCAGAGAGAAGGTGACCTGTGTGGAAGACGACAGCTGCAGAAGCACTGAAGAGGCGGAAACCTCAGCCTGGGCCACAGGGCCCCACAGCTAATCAGCGCCGGGACAAAGATCCCTCGCCGGAGATCGCAAGACCCAGCAGAGGGCCAAAGACACGCCCCACAGCTCACCAGGTACTGCCCCAAACCCGCGAGATTCAGGGACAGAGATAGGCGGGCCTAAAAACCCCCCTGGATCCCAAAAGCGGGCGCCTGTGGCAGGAAACTTCTCCCTGGGACACTAGGATTCCATAGACAGGCAGCTCCGGGAGACAATCCTCTCTCTCCCAGGAACGCAGAAAAGCTCATAGCAGGGGCAACGCGTCCCCAGAGCTCACTGACTCTGCCCGCTTTCTGCGGGCCACAGAGACTGAAAGCCAGCAGCTTCCGGCTA
>CM052702.1:20582376-20607425 GCA_028551405.1 Uromys caudimaculatus | reverse complement strand
GCTGGAGAGATGGCTCAATGGTTAAGAGCACTGACTGCTCTTCCAGAGGTCCTGAGTTCAATTTCCAGCAACCACATGGTGGCTCACAACCATTTGTAATGGGATCTGATGCCCTCTTCTGGTGCGTCTGAAGACAGCAACAGTGTACTCAAATAAGTAAAACAAATAGATCTTTTAAAAAAAATGAAAGTAAAAATTACCATGAATTGAAGTTCAAACATTTATTTCAGTTAAATAAAGTCACAATATTTAGTTTACCTCCAGCAGTTACCACTGTAAATCTAATCAATGGTGTAATTTATACTGAAGAGCAATTTGAATAATTTAATAGGCTGTATTTAATTCTAGTCATTAGTTATAATTTGAAATTCATATTAATATAAAAACAGGTACCCTATTATTCTTTAGTCTTTTTATCTAATATTATACTACTTGTGATGGCTATTCCCTATTGTCCACTTGACTACATCTAGAATGAACTACAGTCCAGAAATGGAGGTCTCAACTGTGATTCAGATCTTGAGGCTGGAAAACACAAGCTTTTGATCTGAATCTTGAGGAATAGTGGCCATGAAAACTTAAGTTCAGGCATGGCAGTACACTCCTTTAATCCCAGCATTCAAGAGACACAGCCATGCAGACCTCTGAATTCTATGTCAATCTACAGAGCAACTTCCAGGACAGCCAGGCATAGTCAGTGAAGCAGTTTGAAAACAGAAAGGTGGTGACAATGCAATAGAACAAGAGGGCCATGTTCCAGCTCCAGTAAGCAGCGGAACTGTGCAGCTTTGGCCATGTGACTCTGGCTTTAGAGTCAAGAACAGAAGGGACTACTGGGATAATTGATACTGGTTAGCTGGAGCTAATAAATTAATGGTGATTAAGAAGAGACTGGCATCACTGTAGCGACATCTTCTGAGAAGTGTTTTCTGAGAGCAAAGAAGCTGTGTTCCAAAGTAGCCAAGGTTGTACCTCATGCTACAGCTGGACTTGATAATGTGTAAGAATTGCCCAGATGGTACTGGTTTGGAAGACATGAAGGGGTCATGAAGGCAGTTGAGGCTTAGCACTATGAAAGGCCAGAGAAGGCCATTGGTGAAGGTGTAGCCTCAGTTGTAGTTGAAGGCCCAGGACTAAAGTGTTCATGTAAAGAAGCTGAGGCTTGGCACCATGAAGAGAGCCTACTAGAGGGTATTTGCAAAGGTTAGTTGCAGCAGTATGGAGATGCCAGTACCATGGGATGACCACCAGGACCAGCAGCAGCAGTGGAGCAGAGTCAACCAGAGCTTAGAGCACTACAGAGGGCAGAGCTGGAGAAGTCCCATGCCCTTTAGAGGCTCTCAGAAGACCATGTGTGGATCCCAGACATTCGAACAAGAAGGTGTAAAGTTTAAGTTGCCTTGGATATCCCAAGATGCTAGAGATGTCAGAGTCTGCTGAAAAGAGATCAGATGGGATACCTGCTGAGGAAAGTTGCTAATAGAGTGGAAATAGATCAGAGAGAGAAGTTTGTTGAATCAACAAAGATGAAAGGAGTTGGAGATATGAAGAGTGCTTTTACAGCAGACATACAGATCCAGAGTTTGGAGTTTGCCCAGTTTAGAGTTTTTTTCAACTTGCTTTGGTCCAGAATTTTGGAATGGTAATATGATTTTGGAGGTATGTTATCTGCTTTTTTAATTGTAGAGGGGATTAAAGGTAAGTGATTGGATGAATCTCAGAAACGTAGGGGTTGGTTCTGATGCTCTGATCAGGAATCTGCAAGTGAACCCTGAAGGTCCTGTTTTCCAATTGGTTCTTGATTGATCAATAAAGATGCTTGTGGCTAATGGCTGGGCAGAAGAAGCGGGACTTCCAGTTTTCCCCAGGCAGGCTACCAGATGCAGGGAGGAGAAAAGATTTGCCATGCTTCAGGAGAGAGAGAGCCACCAGCCATGTAAGATCTCAGATGGAATGACCATTGGCCACTTCCCTGACTGGGCCTGGGGTAGCAGGTGGGAGATTAGAAATGTAGCTAAGTTGAAGGCAAATTTAGTGTGCTGAGCTAGAACTAAAGGTAACTGAGCAACTAAAGTTGAGGGTAGATTTAGAGGTGTTGAGTTGGGAGTGATAAGAAGGGCATGCTAGCCAAGGAAGGCTTAGAAGAGACCAGCCATTGAGCTAAAGCATATCAAAAATAAGTTAGTGTGCGTGTGTGTGTGCGTGTGTGTGTGTGTGTGTGTGTGTGTGTGTGTGTGTCTTTCATCCAAGGATCTGAGGGAATCTGGGCGGGGCTGGTAGTACAGTCCACCCAGAGATTAAAGTGGGGTAGTAGAAGAGACTTTGAACTTTGGACTTTTAACACTGTTGAAACTGTTATAGACCATGGAACTTTTGAAGTTGGATAAATGCATTTTGCATTATGTTATGGCTAAGTATGGCCCCTATAGACTTATGTGCTTAAAAAAGCCTATGGGGGCCAGGTAATGGAATGTGGTGATTTGAATCTGCCCAGAGAGTGGCACTATTAAGAGGTATGGCCTTGTTGAAGGATATATATTTTTATCATGACACAGGCCTTGTGTCACTGTGGGGTGAGCTTTGAGACCTTCCTCCTAGCTACCTGGAAACTGGTCTTCTCTTTTAGCCTTCAGAACAAGATATAGAACTCTTAGCTCCTCTAGTACCATGCCTACCTGATGCTGCCATGCTTCCTGCTATGATGATAATGGACTGAACCTCAGAACCTGTAAGCTAGCCCCAAGTAAACATTGTCCTTTATAAGAATTGTCTTGGCCAGGTGGTGGTGGCGCACGCCTTTAATTCCAGCACTTGGGAGGCAGAGGCAGGCAGATTTCTGAGTTTGAGGCCAGCCTGGTCTACAGAGTGAGTTCCAGGACAGCCAGAGCTACACAGAGAAACCCTGTCTCGAAAAAACCAAAAAAAAAAAAAAAAAAGAATTGTCTTGGTCATGGTGTCTCTTCACAGCAATGAAAACCCTAAAGTTAAATAATGTCACAATATTTAGTTTACTTCCAGTAGTTACCACCATAAAGCTAATAAATGGCATAATTTAAACTGAAGAGAAATTTGAATAATTTAATAGACTGTATTTAATTCTAGTCATTAAATACAATTGCAAATTCATATTAATATAAAACATGTACCCTGTCATTCTGTATTCTATTTGTCTAATATATTACATATTACACTTTTAGTGAACAAAACTATAAAACAAATACCCTATCCTTTTCTTACTGAACAGCCTCAGAGAATGCTGAACCAGTTCGTGCCCCCTAGGCAGAACTTGCATTTTCTAAACGAACTCATAAAAATAATAAACTTTAAATATTTAAAATCTATTTATTTGGGCTAATTAAATAAATCCCATCATCTATATTCTGGTTTCCCTTTGGTATCAATTAGATCTTGCTCAAATTTCATTTAATGTGTCCAAAATAAAAGTGAAAATCAGATCCGGATTCCAAGTCTGTGACTCATGTAACACTTCCTGTTTCAAAGACTCCTTTCTTCAGTGATGAAGGTGAATATTACCATGTGCCATAATAAAAATATATATCTGCTACTGTTTGAGTCCAGGATGTTCTCCAAAATTCATATGTTAAAGAGTTGGTCCTCAACTTGAAGTTATCAGAGGGTGCTGAAACCTTTGGGAAGAGGCTACCAGAAGTACTGGGATTATTGAGGCATGCTTGAAGAGGATTATGTGTCCTCAGTTCCATCCTTTGTCACTCTTATATTGCAGCCAAGAGTATGTTTCCTGTATGACAAGCTCTGCCACAATACAGGACATTACCATAAGCCTAGAAGCCACAGAACAAACTGACCATGGGCTGTTAGCTCTGAAACTATGAACAAAAGTAAATCTCTCCTCTTCTTAAGTTATCACAGTGTTTTGTTGCATCCATGAAATGACAATGTGGAACTCTTGAAATGTTACTTTAATAGTAGTATTTCTTCCCCAAATTATAACCCCAGTAAAGCTATGAGAAAACATCAGACAGACTCCACTCTGACAGCATTCCACATGGTACTCTATGGTTACTCTTAGCTTTCCTCTGCATTCAGAACGAGTGAAAGTCCATTCTCTACCTCTGGTCTAAAGCTTCTTCCAGAGTAAGAAGTCATGTGACAGCCACAGTAGTAAATGGTTTGGCTAGAAGGGATACTAACACGTAGGTCTGCAGTGCTGTGTGACCCAGTTTTGCTGTATACCATATCACAATGTAAGTCTGAAGCACACTTCCTTTCTGTTTTGCCGACATTGAAATTTTAGACACATAGGTGATTTTGTGCCATTTTGTGAATATTTGCTAACGGCCTACTACAGGAGAAGTTAAAATAGGGAGTTCAGTCTCCTAGAAGCAATGTCACAAGATACAAACATAGGTGCTGTACGAAGGGTAAGAGCCATGTTAGGATCCATGGCACCAGGATTTAAACACACTCTTCTACCCTTTCTCTGCCTAGAAGTTCCCAGTAGCTCATTCAGAAAGGACTGAATCAGAAGGCATATAGAATTGTATTTCACATCCATGGCAGCCAGACTACTGATGAGGAGAATGACTCTACCAGAGCAACATCAAAAAAAAGAAATAAACGCCTGGCTCAGACAGCCTTGCCTCTGCAGCAAATGGCCCACCCACCCCTGCATGCCAAGGTTGAGTTTTGCATGGGTATCTCCCAATGCTCCCATGAGTACCAAGCACTGGAACCATCATACAAGTCAGAGTTTCAGAGTGACCCAATGTCACTTTTAAAGTCTCTGTTATAATTATGCTCAAAGAAATATGTTTGTAAATTAAGAGGATTGAAAGTTAGGAGAGCAAAACAAATCCCAAACAGAACCAAAGGCAAGATTTACAACTGAAAAATAAAGTGCTGGAACTGGATATTTTATTAAATATACTAGAAAGAAGAATAAAACTACCAAAAAGTTACGACATTCTCAATCTGAAGTACAAAAAAAAAAAAAAAAAGTCTATGAAAAGAACTTATAGGAATGAAACACAATTTCAAAAGGTCCAGTACACTGGCACACGAAATCCCACAAGGAGAGAATAGTAAGATAACGGAAGAAGAAAAAAAAAAGCAAAAAGAAGGAAATACTGACAAAACAGAGACCTTCCCATATTTTACAGAAATTACATATTTACATTACAGGTGTATAGGTAGGTGTATTAGAGTCAAAAGCCTCCACAATCAAGAGAAAGTGAAGAAACCCATGCCCAATCCAGCACATCAGAATCAAATTAGTAAAACTACTTAACAATTACAATTATGAAAAAGCCAGAAAACTGTGACCTATGACAAAGGAGCAGTGCCCGGGGAGGACCACACACATCTTAATGGAAAAACCATGGAACATCTGTAAAATGTTGAGCAAAAGAAAGACTTTTTAAGGCCCCATCAATCCAGAAATATGTATTGGATGAAAGCACGCTTGGAAATAACTTTCGCTCAAGGCAAGAGATAAAAGGGGGAAAGAAGACTGATGTTACACCTAAGATGCTGAACATTAAAATCAGCTGGAGGAAATCAGAGAGGAGAAAACACAATAGTAGGAAACTCAACCCTTCAGGAATTAAAAAGCGTCTGAAATAGTCGCAACGTCTAAGTACAGATAAAAATTGTTTCTGTTCATCTAAACTTGTAGAAGCACAATTAATCGTTAAGATTCTATTCATTTAAATAGACTGTTAGAAATACAATTGTGGGATATTTATAATGCATACATATGCCAACTATAAAGTGAAGAACAAAGTTAAGTGGGCATATGTTTCATAAGGTTCTTACATTTTACAAGGGGTAGCAAAATATTACAAAGTAAAAAGGAATATTTTAATCATTTATAAGTAATGTCATAAGATATGGCTTAAAAGCCAATTATTAAGGAAATTCAAACACATGCAACTATTCAAATAAAAGATAAGAAGGTTGGCACAGATGAGCAAATGGGAACAAGTCTGATTGTGTCAATACTTAGACTAAATACTACAGGGATGAGAATTTCAATTACAAAGAGAGATGTGGAACTGGGAAGATGGTCCAACAGCTAAGGACTGTCAGTGCTCCTCCAGCATCCACACAGAGCAGTTCACAAACATCTACATGTCCAGCTCCAGGGGATCCATGACCTCTTCCAGCTTCCCTGGACACCTGCACACACACACACACACACACACACACACACACACACACACACGAAAGAACTAAAAATAAACATTTAGATCTGTAGCTCAGTGTTACAACACTTGCCTCCAATATGTGAAACCCAGAGTTCAATCACCAGTCCCAGACAGAAAGACCAAATAGGAAGAATGAAAGGCCGAAGGAAGGAAATCTGAATAGATACTAAAGCAGAACCCAATTCCACATTGTCTTCAACAGATGAGCTTCAATATAAAGGTACAGATAGGTTGAGTAAAGATTTATGTTCATGGTAACCATAATACCCTGTAATGACTAAGAAATGACACAAACCTCAAGAGAAAAATAATTATCAAAGATATAGAAGAATATTTTACAATTAACAGACAATTGATTAGACTTGACAATTACATGCGAATGTGCCTGAAGATGGACTATAAAATTATAACTAACAAAAATTAACAAACACAAAGTGGTGAGTAACTCCATGAGCTTTGTTCTAGCATTGATATAGGAACTAGAAAATGTGTGGGTATGGGTGGGACACTCTGAATAAGAATAAGCCCTCAGGGTCAATGTTCGAATATGTGGACCCCAGCCGATAGCACTATTTGGGAAGGATTAGTTATGGCTGTGATGGAGGAAGTATGTGACTAGGGGTGCACTTAAGTTTCAAAAGCCCATGTCATTCCGTGTGTGTGTGTGTGTGTGTGTGTGTGTGTGTGTGTGTGTGTGTGTGTCTTCCTCCCTGCCTCTCTGCTTTGTACTCATTGTTAGGATGTAAGCTCTTGTTCCAGTGCTTTCCTGCCCGCTACCATGTTCTCCACCATAATGGTCATTGACTCACCCTAGGAAACTATTGACCCCAAAAAATGCTTTCTGCTAAGTTGCCTTGGTTGTGGGGTCTCTTTATAGCAATAAAAAAAGTAACTAAGGCAATATCATATTCCTGAATCACATGATTAACCCATCTTTATAGAACCTTGTATCAACCACAAGAACATGATACTTATTTCGAACTTTATTTACATTAACTTAACAGATCATTGGAGTAGAAACAGGCACATATATGTGATTAATACAAATGACTCAACATAACATAATGGCCAAAGGATAACCTCAAAGAATAGTAGAAAAACAAATTTTCAGGATAGTGATAAGACCTAATATGCCCTTTCTATGCCGTGACATGCACATTTTAAATTAATCATAGAACTAAATGGGAAATTTGAAGCCATAAAACTTTTACAATTCAGTAAGATAAACCAATAAAGTCATTACCAAACATCTGAAAAATGCTACACAGAAGATGTACAGAGAGCTGATAAACAACTGTACAGGAAAAGATACTGGTTAACCTTGGAAGATAAAGTATTGAGCAGATGTAAAAGTAAATGTACATATATTTGGATAGGTAAGACCTTAAGATATAAAATTCTCTAAGGGATTTTATGGTACAACACTGGGAAATTGCCAAAGGAAGACAGCAATGGAGGGAGAGGGAGGAAGGGTGGGAGGAGGAAGAGGAGGAGGAGGAGAAGGAGGAGGAAGAGGAGGAGGGGAAGAGGAGGAGGGGAGGAGGAGGAGGAGGAGGAAGAAGAAGAAGAAGAAGAAGAAGAAGAAGAAGAAGAAGAAGAAGAAGAAGAAGAAGAGAAAAATAAAGAAATGTGATCTGCAGAAAGCAAGGGATGAAAAAGTCTAAATGACCAGCAAGTGGGCCTTCAGAGTGACAAGAGTAGACCAAACATCTCTACATTTTCACCTTGAAGAGTACAGTACCTATGATGTCCTAAGGACAGTGGAGACCGAAACGTTCAGTGGGGACATGTAACAGCTACATAATGACGATGTGGGGGAGGGGGGCTCTTCTGGCATTACTTGACAGACTGTATCAGAATCACTGAACACTGGCAGGACTCGATTTCAAAATGATTGTGTGAGTGTCAGGTGGTGCCAAGAAGGGAGGAAATCCGCCCCTTTTAAGGGGGAGCTGCTGAAATGCTTTTGAAAAGCTTCAGTAAATGGGCAAATTGCAAATGAAGGGAATGCTATGCTTTTAGCAGTAGCTGACTAGGTCTGGTGAGCAGCAAGAAAGTGATTAAGCCATAGCACAATGGTTTGGGAGCCATCAAGTGAGATTTTTAATATTAATATTTCTTAATCCTCATTTTAAAGATCAAGACAGTTATTTTATTTATTATAGTCTTAAATATGCAAGTAAAAAGTATTAGCATGCTGCTATTCTATATGATGGAACATGTATATAAATGACATCATTGAGATGTGTTGCTATGACTACTTATCTTTTAAAAAATGCCATACTGTGATGAAAGATAAATATCAGAAGTTAAAATTTTTTAATTAAAATAATTCAGCTCCTCTTACTGCTTTCTGACTAGTTTCAGCTAGCTGTTAAAAATGCAAATAAGAGTAACTTAATTTTCTGGCACGTATATATCATTTGAGCCATAGTCACTGCTAATATATGCCACACTTCTTCACACATTTGATGATAGAAATAAATAATGAGTAAATGTTTAAAAAACTAAAGTCTGAGAATATGGCAAGAGTGAGAGGAATCTCAAGAGACTTGGGGACTAAATGGAATTTTAGAATTGAAAAGGGCTGCTGGGGAGCAGTGGGGCGATGGCTCAGTCAGTAAAATGTTTGCAGTGTAAGCACAGAGACCTGAATTCAGATCCCCAGCACTCACCAAGAAAAGGAGAGATCCTGCTGAGCATACTTCTGTAATCCCAGCACTGGGGAGCCTCAGTGGGAGATCCCTGAGTCTCATTGGTCAGCCAGAGCTCGGAGTGCATCGAGCTCCAGGCTCAGTAACAGACCCTGTCTCAACAAAATGGGGAACACTAGAGGAAGGTGCTGACAGCAACTGTGGCCTCCACATGGACACACACTTGTTCACATGCAAAAATTTAAATAAGATCTTAAAAGAAAAGAAAAGAGACACTGGGAAAAATAAGATACCGATCAAGTATGGACTTCAATAATAAAAATGTATCTGTCTTTGCTCATTTGTGGTGCCAAAGAGTATCAGAGTAATACAATATGGTAACAGTAGGAGAAAGTGGGTAAAGATTTCAAAGAAATGTCTGTATTACCCTGCAAATATTGTAAATTGAATACAATTCTGGAGAAGCTATGAACATGGTCTGAAAATAATTATATAAGTTGAAAAACCATCAAGGGATAAAATCAGAAGAAAAAATTATAACAATACTTAATAAACGGTTAGTATTCAGTGTTAGCCTACATATTGTACCAAAATAGTCTGAAACGGGTTGAAAGCCCTACAACCATGTGCTGACACAAAGGCTTAGTACTGACCAAGCAGACGCGGTGACTACATCCTATCCACGGTGTTAGCAAATTAAGAATTGACCACACTGTGGTCACAACTAAAGAATCCTTTCTGTCTGCATTGCTGGCAGAGCTGACAGTTAGCTCAGCCTCTGCAGAAAACATGAGTAATAGTCATTGAAATCACGTATGCTCACACTCAGATATCTAAACGCTGTTCTTCGGAACTCCTCTAGAAATCAGAAACACCCATTGCTGTATGATCTGGTGTGAAGGAAATTATGAAACGATGCCTACATTTACAAATAGGACAATGGTTACAGATAAAACACTGTGATTGTGTGTGTGTGTGTGTGTGTGTGTGTGTGTGTGTGTGTGTGTGTGTGCTGGCGCACACTCGCTACATACAAACAATGGGTGAAGCAGTGTAACATCAAAATCAGGAAGATTTATGTGTGCTAACATGATCAATTCCCCTTAGAAATTTCAGAGGAAAGAAACACAAGCTGTAACATAGCAAGTTTATTGTTGGCACGTTAAAAAAATACCACAAAATTATTTTATCTGTGAACCAAAACATATGTAAATATATACAATGAATGTTTTGAATAAAATTTGAATATGTAAATGCCTCTCCCATTATTATGTACATGTATATTACATAGAAAATAATGTGGATTATGTGTGCCACCGAGAGGACTCTACCTGAAGTGTGCTGATAAAGGTTAGCTACTGTCGTGCCCTTTGATGGGTCTGCTGACTTCCAGAGGGTAAATATACCCACTGTGGGTGAGTTCATGGCTCCAAGCACTCCTAAAAATCTAACAGTCGCTCCTAAAACTTTACACCTCACTAACTCTAGCTTATTGTCTTTTTTAAGTTGTGTAGTTAAAATTTAAATAAAAAAAATATCTAAATGATCCAAGGACACTCTAGAGGCAGAAATCAAAATATCATATTAAAACCTTTAAATGACAAATACTTCTCTAGTGTCACTTAAAATGTCTAAGTTAGCAAATGCCCAGCTAAGCTATTTGGCTGGTGGACAGAATCTTCCTGACCATGGGGATAGATGATCATAAAATATCTTTAAATGAATGTCTTATCTGCTTCATCACCCATAAGCTTCCTGGTCCATGAATGAAGGGTGAGAAAATTAAGGGTGCTGGATTAATTTCCTACCCTTGAGCAACAAATTAGCACACACAGAACAACTTAACAAGGTATGGATTTGCTTTCTTTCGGTTCTGTAATTCACAAGTCCAAAATGGGTCACACTTTGAGGCTAGAGAATAAGAGAGAGTGAGGTCCAAAAGGCCTCACACAAAGGCTATAAAATTAGCATATGAAAGAAACCAGTTGGCAAAGAAGACTATACGCCCCAACCCAAATGCAGATAAGAAATAGGAGCACACTTAAGAGCTTGCATTATGCAAATGCCCATAAAAGTCCCAAAGCTTTATGCAGCAGGCTCCATTCTGCATTGCACTTCTCCCTTAAAAGGGTCTCTGTCCTTACAAACCATCCCTGCTTCAGCTGCAGTTCACAGATCTCTGTCCAGATCCTCGTTTCTGAACAGAAGAATTTGGAAATTCAGGTATGTACCCACCGAACCCCGATATCTGCAAGTGTCCGTGAGTAAAATCTCTGACTCAATGCGTGCATTCCTTTCTGAGGGTTTTGAGGAAGAATTCACTACTTTTTCATTTTCTAGAAGCTTCTCAGGTTCCTAGCCCTTTCTTTGTGCACATGCCAGAGTGCTGAGCGGAGTAGGGTGCCCCTCTGCAGCTACACTTGAGATGGAATTTCCAGAGGGACTCCTAAGTGTAAAGCTCCTGCATTCCCTCCTTTTTAATCCTCAAACACAGCCGGGAAAAGAGACGAGTCATACACATGTAAATACCAAAGGCATAGCAAGGACATAAGGACAGACATGATAAACAAATGAAGAATTGCTGGTGTACTTAGAAAGAACCAGGAAAAGAAGGATGTGATGAGAGGCTCCCACCTGCTTCCAGACCCGAAGGTGAGAGACGAATAGCTGCTCTTCCAGAGAGCCTGAGTTGGGTCCCTCACTATCGCCTGTAACCACCGGGGATTCAGAACACACATCAAAAAATATTTTTTTTTTCAAAAATTCTATAGTTTTTATTGTAATTTTATGTGTATTAGTATTTTTTTTGGACATATGCCTGTGCACCATGTGTGTGCCTGGTGCCCACAGAGGCCTATAAAAAGGATTAAATCCCCTGGAATTGGCGTTCCAGTTTGTTGTGAGTGAGCACCATGTGGGTGCTGGGATCCAACCCTGGACCTCTGGAAAAGCAACCAGTGCTCTTAACCACTGAGCCATGGAGTCAGCTCCTAATCCCCTATTATAATTGAGTCGACTTATATCGACACCATAATAAAACCTAAGCAAATTAATTAGAATCTTCTATAACTAATTCAGTCTCAGGACAAGTTGGTTAAAGTGCTCAACGAGTTTCAAGTTTGTTGATCGTTAAACCGGTCAAATAGGCCAGATCAAAAAATCCTGGAGTCAGGACTGGCACACTTTTGAGGCCCAGAGGCTCATCTAGTCCCTGGGTCCCTGAAATGTGGCGTCAGGAGGAATTCCATCAAAAGCTGTACTAGGTCTTCTGTAGGCAAAAAGCCTATAAGACTGTGATGTCTAATAATCCCTATTCCAGCAGGGAGACTTGTATGGATCAGACTGGAAGGCTTGGAAATAACTAAAAGACAGACAGACATATGGACACAGAAAAGCTGGGGACAGTACATGGGGATCTCTGGTGGAAAAGCCTCTGCATCCGCAAAGCTTGTGTGTTTATTAAATAGAGTTAAACAGAGAGTCCAGGTTATTGCATATAGCTAAACAAGGAGACAGAGTTACTACTCACAGGTAAACAAGAAGGCAGAGTATGACATACAGTGGGATGAAAGGGACATGTTTAGCTAATCCAGTAGGGGCAGTCGTGTAGGAAAGTAGTCTTCTGGCATGAGTGTCTAGGGGGAGGAAAATTTAAGAAAAAGAAAGGAAGGAAAGAAGGAAGGAAGGAAGGAAGGAAGGAAGGAAGGAAGGAAGGAAGGAAGGAAGGAAGGAAGGAAGGCAGGCAGAGAGAAAGGAACACTGAACTAGTTTCTCTACAAAATAGGCCAAAATATGATACATTTTGGTATACTAAAGGAAGAAAACTCTGTTTCTACCTCTGCTCTCTCCAGTTTGTTTTGTTTTCTTTCAACAAAGAATTTCTTTAAGGAGAAAGGAATTTGATGAACTACAGAGGTGGGGGATAGGAGGGAAGATGATAGATTCAAAATAATTTTAATTTCCTCCGGTAAATATATTCTGCTTTTAAATCTAAAGCCTGGGTATGATTTTTGTCCCCTGAGGTGAGAAAGAAGTATATCTAATGATTCATTTACAAAGAGACAATATTTGCTCTCGTGTTTCAAAAGAAATGCATTTTAAGTGAGCTGATATGTATATTACTTGAGTAATGTTATATTCTCAATTCTGGAAGCATTTGGAGAAAAATAGTGTAATTCAAAATCTCATTTTCCCCAAAGGAACAATTTTATAATCAGATGGCTAACTAGAAAATGTTCTCAGTTAGATATACTAAAGCAGGAAAGGAGGAAGATAGGCTGGGGGACTGGCTAGAAATGGGAGGGAAGAGGAACGAGGCGTTCTCCTGACCTACTGCAGTTTGACTTTCTCTTCTTGTTGGAATGAATATCAGATTCAAGGAGGCACAATTACTAATTATTATAAAAATGTTATGAGTCATTTTTAATATTTATTTTCTTCTGTCTGAGGCTTCCAACGGCATCCGAAGGAGTCGCAGAAGAGCTCAGGATGATGTCACCGTGGTCAGTCACTTGGAATCTATGAGATTCAATTTAATCAGGACAAATACCACAAATAATCTTCATGGCTGTGCTTGTGAAAAAATGCATTGTCACTGTCCCATTAGTGGCATTTCCATCACATAAAGTAATCGGAGTAAAGAGACCTCATGCATAGAACCACTTGAAAAGAAAACAAGTGTAGTTTTAAATTTCAGGTGCATGGGCACATTGACTAATTAATTTAAAGCTTATAAGCCATATGATTTGAAATGTTAAGACTATTTTAGATGGCTTTAATGTTTAACATGGAACATAAAGGAAAAGCAGAATATTAATGTCATTATAATCAAAATATGCAAAAATCAACACTATGAATACCTAGTCCAGAGGTAACTATTAAATCAAGCTCATTTTCGCAAAAAAAAATTATGTCAGAAATGAATAAAAGTTAATCTCTATGTACATTTCTCAACAAAACAATTGAATCTCATTAATTTATAGCTCACTAATCAATTATGATAAATACTATAGTATTGTACAGTTTACAAGATGTGTAAAAGTACTGGAAAGACAATTATACCTGACAGGATCTAGCAGGCCCGAGCATGGCGGACATGCCACTAACAGGTTTTGCTCTTTACCCTTTTCCTCCCTTCTAAACTGTTAGGTTACACTCTTTTATTGGCTCCAGACTCATTCCTAAAACTAATCACCAAGGTCCAATTATCAAAACATCAAGGTCCAGCAATCAAAACTCATTATTTTGACTAACTTAATTAAAATATCTAATCAGAATTTACCAACACAGCCTAGCTCCTTCTAACACAAACCTCTAATGATGTGTTTGGGAAGATGGTGGCTAGGCTTACAGACAGGCTCAGGCCCACACTGAGGAGTCACTCAGGCAGCACAGTCATCCGTCCCCTGGATGATCACATGGCTACAGCTCATGGCTTTCTCCAACTGTCACCTCATCTTTCACTCCAGTGAGTACCTTACTGCTCCAGGTTCTTCTTTCAGAGAATCAATATTTATGCATTCTCGGATGGTTTGAGGCCATTCTGCTTTTGTTTTAATTTTAAAATACCCTTATTATTGGGTAGAGAACACTAAAAATCATTACTTTGGGGAAGATGACAAGTTCCAAAGGTCTTTGGTAAAGGTGTAGTTCTCGATTGTTCGTATTGAGAGGTGCTGTGGACCTGTAAGAGAGGGGACCTTTGTGAGGATTTCAATCCTTTATGGTTGTGCCCCCAAAAGGGGACAATGGAATCCGATCTGTCCTCTCTCTGTTTCCTGGATTAAGTTCACATTTTACCTTCATCTTAGTTACTATTGCTGTGAAGAGACACCATGACCAAGGGAACTCATTTTTTAAAAAAACCTTTTTATTAGGGTTTGGCTTACAGTTTCAGAGGGTAGTCCATTATCAGCATAGGAGGGAATCAGGCAGCAGACAGGCAGTACCTGAGAGCTACATCCTGATCCACTGTCAGAGAGAGAGAGAGAGAGAGAGAGAGAGAGAGAGAGAGAAGGAAGACTGGGCCTGGCTTGAGTTTCTGAAATCTCAAAGCCTTCTCTCAGGGACACACCTCCGCCAACAAGGTCACACCTATTCCAAGGAGTCCAAGGAGACCACACTTCCTAGTCTTTCTCAACAGAGGCACTCCCTGGTAATCAAGCAGCCAATGGGAGTCATTCCCATTCAAACTACCACAGCCTTGAGGTAGTAAAACATCCCGTGTGGCCCGTGACTGAGTTGGGGGAGGAGCAACTATGTTAATGGGTCTGATGACAGTAGAGAGCTTGTGTTGTTCTTTGGCAGAAGGAATGAGAGGGTTTTCTTGATGCATGCATGTCATGCTAAGCTCGCCTTTTGCTGCTGTGCCAGTGTGCATGGGTAGCAGCTGAATATCTGTGTTTAGGAATTTTTAACCTAATCAAATTGTATGACAAAACCTGCTACCATCTAAGTCTTCCTTCTCCCTAGCCTATCCCTTGTCTTTATTAATCCTTCTGATGATTTCCCTAGCTACAATCTTAGCATATTCAATGGTGAGGTCTGACCCAGGATGGAAAGAATTTGTCTGCTGCCCCAACTTAGGAAATAATTATGCAGCCATATCTCCAATGGCCTGATGACCAGGGGTTACAGACTGGCAATTTCTGCTTCCAAATGGCAATGCATTACTTGTCACTTCTTGAACCTAAGCCATTCATATCAACCTTGGGAGGTGACGTTTTGAAAAATAGATTTTCCCTTGTGTTTTCTTCACATCAGATTTGCTTGTGTTATTTCTGAGAAAAGTGCCCTGGGAAAGAAATATTGATTGAGTAGCCAGAACGGTCCTCTCAAATGGAACACAATGCTGGCTGGATAGACACTTAGATGTAACAAAATGAAGAGTGGGGGTGACTGAAGGAAGGACAGAGGAAAATTTTAAAATGTGGCCAAACAAAACAAGACTTTCTAAAAACTGGAGAGGAATTTTTGAAAGTGTATTGCTACCCCAGGTGGAATCCCACCTTCCGACATTGTATCAAACCTTCCCTGCTTGCAAGGTATGTGTGTTACAGATGTTCCAAGAGAAGATAAAAGATGGGAAACTGAACAATCTAAATGAATGTCAAATAAATGAAATGTAAACATAAATAAGAATAGTGCATGTATGGGAATTATGTTAGGGAAAAGAGTCAATCAAATTATGTATAGATTGAAATAAATGATAGAATACCGATACGCAAGATGGGGCCAGAGAGATGGTTCAGAAGTTATGAGCACTGCTGCTCAAGATCTGGACTCGATTTCCACAATCACATGGCAGTGACTCACAATTGTCCTTTGTGGGTACCAGGCACAGACATATATGCAGGAAAAAACACCGGAACACATAAAATAAGAGTATATAGAGAGGTCATACACAGTCATAAACTGCATTCCAGTGAGCTGTAAAGCAGCCCACTTCTCACAAGAGATGCTCCAGGGTAATCGGTGTCACTTTGTCCTGGCTGGTTTTGTGTGTCAACTTGACACAAGCTGGAGTTATCACAGAGAAAGGAGATTCAGGTAGGAAATGCCTCTATGAGATCCACCTGTAAGGCATTTTCTCAATTAGTGATCCAGGGGGGAGGGTCCCTTGTGGGTGGTGCCATCTCTGGGCTGGAAGTCTTGGGTTCTATAAGGGAGCAAGCTGAGCAAGCCAGGGGAAGCAAGCCAGTAAGTAACATCCCTCCATGCCCTCTGCATCAGCTCCTGCTTCCTGACCTGCTTAGTTCCAGTCCTGACTTCCTTTGGTGATGAACAGCAGCATGGAAGTGTAAGCTCAATAAACCCTTTTCTTCTCAATTTGCATCTTGGTCATGATGTTTTGTGCAGGAATAGAAACCCTGACTAAGACGCAGATGTAACTTAGAATGGGATTAAAGGGGCTTTAGTTTTGTTACAGCTCCTCTCTTGAACAAACAAGATAAGCAATATAACATGTTACATATATACATATACACATATGTAACATATATATATAAATACATATGTGTATATATACATATATGTATACATATATACATACACTATAACAAATCACAGGATAAGCAATATAAGAATATAATATAGTTTTGTTTTATTCTTTGTGGTGGAAAAGTGAATGTTTTTAACTATTATTCACACTTTTTATAAATTTTAAATGGATAGAAATTATTATTCAAAATAATGATGAGAATATACTCCAGAGGTTAGTGTAATCTGCAGTATTTTGTTTGGACTGAGGTATTGAGAAGGAATGGTAAGCCAGTCTGCATCAGCTGAGGAGATGTCCCTGCTTCTTGAGCTAGGCCTGTGCTGTGTAGGCGGGAGTCTATGGGAGCAGACTAAGTCTAAGAGACACCTAGATTCCACAGCTCAACAAACGAAGGCCCATGCACGAAAGTTTCATAAAGGGGAGGTTGAAATCTTGGGCCCTTAACCTACAGGCAGAATCACCGGATCCTATATTCAAAATACCCAAGCCCACACGTTCACCCTGCCACACACAAAGCCACTTTCCACCTTTGGAGCAAAATGTTAAGCTTTCTTAAAATTCTCAAAGTAAAGAAGAGTCACCATACAGACTGATTTAAAAAAATAATAATAATAATTGAAACAAAAAGTCATTCTTGTTCCTGATATCCCTTTAGGGTGAATGGCTTCTGTCACTCTTGGTGATGAGGATCCAGCTAGTGACTTTGACTACACTTGGAAAACAAAGCTGTGTAAGTGCACACGACCCACCAACTTCAGAAGCATTTTGCCTCAACCGGAACATGAGAACGCCCTTCCTGTAAAGATGTGGAACGGGATGATTTTTCCATCTGAGTCTTTGATATGTCCTGTATTATCTCCTAACCTCAAATCTCAGCCTGTGGGGAAAAAACTCTGGATTTGAGTTAGTGAGTAAATGAGTGGGTGGTCCTCGTGAAAACAAAACACTTTAAATCCATTTTAACTTTTAAAATGAAAACTATTTTATTAACTTTACTTTCAAAGTGAAGCACATACTATATAGCACTTGTGTGTATACTCTGACAGTAGGATTTCCCCAGCGTCAGCCAATACAGAGTTTATATTCAAGCAGTCTGAGATTCTGCCCTGGCTCCGTGATCCCATCCTGCCTCAGTACAAAAGCGAAATGAGGCCAGATCTTTTCTTATCATCTAGGATTCCTGGGGGAAGATTAAGACATCGTTTATGGCTTTGAGGTAAACGTCTGGCTTTCATTAGCATTAATGGGAGCACTTCACACAGAAAGAACACACTCCGGGTTTTTAAATGCTTGAACGATGATCTGCACAAAGCCGGAAGAGCCTTTCTGATTTCCGCAGCTCTGCCCACGGCGGCCGCACGTGGATTAGGAAGCACAGTAGGCTGTCCTTTTAAGACGCTTTGTCCATTTAGTAGCTTTAGAATGCCTGTGCGGAGAAAGATGTTCTGGAAACGTAGCACCCGGCACGGGTTGTCACTCCCGTGTGGAGGGTGAAAGCTTTCAGCTCTCATGTTCCAACCTTTCTTGTGAAAAGAAAGATTCTGCTAATTGAAAAAGCAACTTGAGGCTCTGCTTCTCGTTCTTTCTTTTCTTTAAAAAAAAAAAAAAAAAAACTGGTAGCTTCAAAGCAAAAGCAAAATAACAGTATTGCTCTTGTGTCTGGAAAGGCTGGAGAAAACCAACTGAAATATGTGGACCCAACAAACGGGGCGTACTTTTCTCCTATATTTAACAAAGAAACAGAATCCCACTCGTGTGTGTGTGTGTGTGTGTGTGTGTGTGTGTGTGTGTGTGTGTGTGTGTGTGTGTGTTTATGTAGACGCTTGTATATTTCTGCATGTGCATGCATGAAGAGACCAAAGACCGACTGCAAGCGTCATTCTTCAGGTGCTGTCCACCTTGAGTTTGGGAAAGGGACTCTCCGTTGGGCCTGGGACTCACTGTTTAGGCTAAGATGGCTGAC
This sequence comes from Uromys caudimaculatus, assembly GCA_028551405.1. Classification (NCBI taxonomy): domain Eukaryota; kingdom Metazoa; phylum Chordata; class Mammalia; order Rodentia; family Muridae; genus Uromys; species Uromys caudimaculatus. The sequence continues at coordinate 20,588,621 of CM052702.1, read as the reverse complement.
CAGTGAGATGCAGGGATCTGGCTGTCTGTATCTTTCCAGTGTTGTGAAAACGAGTGTACACCCATACTAGCTTCTTCCAGAGCAGCAGTTTTCAACCTCTGGGTTGTGACCCTAATGGGGGTTGGACAACACTTTCACTGCAGTCGTCTATCAGATATCCTGCATATAAGATATTCACATTATCATTTATTACGATAGCAAAATTATAGTTATGAAGTAGCAATGAAAACAATTTTATGGTGGGGGAAGGGAAGTCACCACGACATGTGGAACTGTACTAAAGGGTCACAGCATTAGGAAGGTTGAGAACCACTGTTCTAGAGGGTTCTGGGAATCAAACTCGGCAACTTGCATTTGAAAGGGAGTTCTTTACACAGAGAGCTATCTCCCCAGCCCCAACATGGAGTCCAGGCAAAAGTGGAGGCCTCCATGGGAAGCTAATGGAGCGCCAAAGAGTCTCTGAATGTTACAGATGACCTGGCCATCCTCTTTGAAGCACATTTAGAAAGTAGAAACAGCTGCAAGACAAGCACTTTTGATCAAGAAGACATTCCCAACCCGAGTGTTTGGCCTGCAGTGATCCCGTTGCCTGTAGGCTTAAAAGGGAAACGCGGGGGCCATGAGGTTTTAAGATAGTCTTAAAGGCTATGAAATCACTGGGTATTTTTCATATTACAAACATTCTTACCATAAAAGTGTAGATTCGGCAATGATTCCTAAGAAAAGATGAGGAGTGGGGGATATCTGTGCCCAGATCAACAGACAAATATTGTCTTATATTCCCAAACTGTAAGTTTGCAATTAGTTGTAACAGGAGTTTGTGTGTGGTAATAAAATCAGACAGCAAAGTGTATAGAGGAACAGTCTGCTGTGATGACTGCCAGGGTGGAGAAAGCAGCTCTTAGTTCTGGCTGTGGAGCTTAAATGCTATCTGAGAAGGTCAATTCATATTAAAAATTAGCAAATAACTCCCTAAGAAATAAGCTAAGGTCCTGTGCATTCCCGTGTCTTGACGTATCTACTCATTATGAAAGCTACTTACCAGACTGAGGTGCCAGCTCCAAGGTGGGGATGGAACAGGTACCTGTTGTGCCCTGTGGGCTGGGACACTCATTCCATCCTCCTTCGTGTCTGAGAGACAGGACTTCCCAGCACTGGTTTTCATCACTCCAGCTCACTATAAATAAAGTGCAGGTCCCAAGTCCAGACAGTATCTACTGGGGTCAAGTCTATTGTAGACCTTGGTGCTGCTCTTTGGGGTCTATGGCTGTGTCTTATTCTACCTCTAGAGCTTCCAACGGCCTGTCACAGTGGCTGCAATTCAACTGCTCCATTATTTAATTATAAAATTGTTCCCTTATCTGTGTCGATGGATTTAGGGTTTAATAGTTCAGTCTTGCCTTGTTTCCTAACCTCTCCATATCCTTCCTGTGCATACTTGGATTCAGCTAACGAGGTTCGTTCATCCTCAGTGTCGGCCACATTCCGGCCAGATTCCGGCCACATCTTTCCCCTTGATGTTCTCAAGCCGGGATCTTTTTACCTCATCTCTTTAACTCTATCTCCCCTCTTTAGCTTTAAAGTTCTAGACCACTTCAAAATGCCTTCCACACCTCAAAATGTCCATTCACTTTTTTGAACGAGAAGTTGATTCTATTGGAGTGGCTTCTAGAAAAGACTGTGGATTACAGTGGAGTGTACTTGGGAGAAGGAATGGGTTTTTGTGAGTGTGTTTTTGATTGAGTGTGTGGATGGGAAGTGTGTCCTTGTGTGTTCCTGCCTGTGGAGCCCAGAGTTGACACTGGATGCTCTTCTCAATTGCTCTCCACCTTACTTTTTGAGACAGGTTCTCTTGCTGAATCTGAAGCTCACAGACTGGGCTAGACTGGCTTTCCCGCAAACCCACCCCAGACCCTTCTACCGTCCCAGTACTGAGATGACAAGCACACGCTCTTGGTGTTTATGTGAGTTTTGCACACCCAAAGCAGGTCCTTGAGCTTGCACGGCAGGTACTTTATTGACTGAGGCATCTCCCTCTACCTCCAGGACAGGGTTTTCTTTGCCATCAATACAGTGACAGGAACACAGTGAGAGATCAATAAGCATTACTGAATAAATTGATGATAGCAATGCATCTGTGCCCTTCCCTTCCAAGGAGACGTCAGAACGTTAACCATAACATTGAGTATACAGCAATGGAAGAGGGCAAGATATTAGTATCTTTTCCAGTATCATCTATATCCATCACCTATATAGCCTTTCTATCGGCCAACAAACCCTGCACGGGATGACACAAATCTGATTACTAAAACTTCAATTCATGTCAAACTATGCATATGTTAAAGACAATAGTAATGTATATGATGAGCATTAGGTAAGACCATCCTAAGCTTTTCTGACCTCAAACATCATGCAAGCCAATTTTATCCTGTTTTCTGTTTCATTGTGATTGTAAAAACATGTCAGTGAACAGTAATACCTCCTGTCACTTATGGAGCCCCATAGCAGGACTAGTCTTTGGATAGCTCTGCACCTCTAAAACTAGGACAATACATTGACCCCATGTTCACTTCATAATAAGGCAATATTGTCCAATAGGGTGTGATTTATTCGGAATGCCAGAGGAAAGAATTGAAGGGATTGTTAGGTAATGTTCATATCTAGATAACCTCCCACAGAGCAACGTCCTGTCCAAAGAGGAACTTGTCCTGTGTAAGGAAATGAGACTTTTAATCCCTGAGTGATCATTAAGTCCCCGTGTCCTTTAGTTCTGTACTCAGTGTGCTGCAGCAAAGAGCCCTGCCCATTTCCTCACTATGCAATTCAATCATTAAGTCATTGTTGAGTGTTTCAAAGGCAGGGAAAATGCTGTCTAAAATCTAGATAAAGCAATACCTCGCATTTTAATCCAGTGGCCTACGCTCCTATGCACCAAGATACCGTTGCTTCATCTGTCTGCTCTCCTGCTAGAATCTTTATAAGGAAAATCTGTGAGAAGCTTGTTCGTGTCGTGTAGCCAGTGACTGAAAAGCAGCTGGAAAATCTTCCTCTTTAGGGTGGAAAGACTGCTCTGCCCTCATGAAGGTGAAGGCTATAGTCTATGGAATCCCAAGCAATGAGTGTTAACATGTGGTGAGCCCCGGAAGTCCACTGCAGTTCACTGAGACTTGCAGCCTTCGCCCTCTTTCTTATCTACGTGTCTCTTGAGAACACACTTCTTTCTACTTCCTTTTGAGACAAATGCTGCTAATGATTTATTAACTTAAAACTGAAAATTAACCGACTTAAAAACAATGGTATTGTGTAGAAAGTTTGTTACGTGTGAGGGAATATTCTAGTCATAGCCATGTAGTAAATAACATTTTCTGATCATGTGGGTGATTTGTGCTGCCTTAGTATACTGAAGAGAATGCTGCTATCACCGGAGAGAAAGAGGCCACCACAGAGGACATCATGAGGTTTACAGGCCAGAGATAGAGGCAGCCCGGTGCAGGGGAAGATGGAGTGGTAAGGCACAAGGCAGAGGAAAAGAAGGAAGAGTCCTCAGAGAAGTCCATTACAGTAACCGCTGGACTGAGAGTGAGGTCCCAGATGGAGGAGTTGGAGAAAGATCTGAAGGAGCTGAGGGAGTTTGCAGCTCCAAGGATGGAGCAACAGCATCAATGGGCCTGACCCCCCCCCCCCATCATCCTGGAGTTAGTACCACCAACCAAAGAATACACATCTATGGGCCCATGGTTTGGACCACATATGTGCCAGAGGATGGCTTCGTTGGCCATCAGGGAGAGAGGAGAGGCCCTTGGGCCTGAGGGTGTCAGAGGCCCCAGTAAAGTGGAATGTCAAGGTGAGAATATGGGAATGGGTGGGTGGGTCGATCGGAGGTGGAATTCCCTCATAGAGGCGGGGAGGGGGAAGGCATAGGGGGTTTCCAAAGAGGAGACATTGGAAATGTAAATAAAGTATCAAAAAAAAAAAAAAAAAAAAAAAAAGACTCAGAAGGCAGAGGCAGGCATATCACAGTGACATTGAAGCCAGTTGGTCAACCTGGTGAGTTTCAGGACACCCAAGGTCAGAGAGAGAGAGAGAGAGAGAGAGAGAGAGAGAGAGAGAGAGAGAGAGAGAGGGAGGGAGTTTGTCTCAAAAAAACAAAACACAAAACAACCTCAAGTCTGCATTCTGTGCATGGGGAAGTGTTTCTGTGATGAGGAAAGCAGCAGAAGCAGAGACTAGTTGAGTTAGAAGGTTTCCTGGGGCTCCGCTGGCATGAAAAGGTCTAATTTCTCAGTGGAGATGGGTGAGGGACGAACGTGGTGTCACTCAGCTGGTCCTAAGTAATGCCTCATTGATGACGGCATCAATGCACTGAAGAGACCACACGAGGCTCAAATGCTGCCTCTCTATTTGAATCAAAGGCAACAAGCACTGACATTTGGTGAGCACAGCAAGTCCCAATAGCCATACAAAGAAGGACCCTAACCATATCATGGATGTTCCCTTGCCATAGTGGCTGGGAAACTTTGTTTGCAAGGGAAAACTGGGTTATTTTTCATTATAAAAAGTTTCTTACATGTAAATAATAAGTCTGAATTCCTTTACCAGCTCAATCATCAAAAATAGCCACACAACACACACACACACACTGCTTCTCTCTCCTTTTTAAATGCTGTGTCATCTTATTTCCTTATTTGTAGAAGTCTAAGAATCTCCAAGGGAGTCCCTCTCCCTGAAGCTTCTAAGCATTCCAAGTTAAATTCAGAAGGAGTCAGGACATCACTCCAGTGTCCTTGCTTCCAGGATCATTAGAGTGTATCACAGGTAGAATAGACATTTGGAGTTGGGAGGGGACCACAGACCCTGACAGGATTCCATTCTCAGCCTCAAAAATGCCATATCAGTCTGACTCTATGATCATCTCAGGATTTAGATTCATCAGGGGCCACCAGTCAGCCATGCCCTGCCTGCATGATGCCCTTCCTAAAGAGTGAACTCTCATGGGTCTTCCATGAACTAGCAAACTTAGTTGAGACTTTCAGCTCCTTCTCAGAAGAACGGTAAGTCGTTACATAAAGGACTTGAGCTCCTTCCCACAAGTGCCCTGCCAGAGGAAAGGGATCCTTTATAAGGATCCCCTACCCAAGGAGAGCACAGTTGCCTCTATTTGTGTCTTTAAAAGAATGAAAAACAAGAGAAAGTGTTTGTTTACTAGTAGAAGCATCTGGCACAGATAAGTTTTTAAACCGTCTCAACAGGCAACAGTACACAATAGCATAATAAATTGCATGTGCTTCTCATTTCAACTCATCCTTCAGGAATTATTTCATCTTCTTTTGCTAGAATGCTCATAGCCAAGAACTTACTCTAGCTTCATTCTTTCCTAGGGATATGGCCTCTCTTGGTGCCTAGTATAAGAGAAGAAAAAAATAGTGAGAAACATGTTAGGGAATGCTGCTGCCTTGAGGAATGTGGTCCTCTCTCCTCCGTACTCATGTACTTCCTAACACAGCATACACTATAGAGACAGAGCCAATACACTGTGCAGGGAGTGCTGACTTGGTTGATGAGATGGGCCATAGAATGATTCTCCTGATGAAATGAGTCAGTAGAAAGAAGAGAAGCAAGCCCATGGCTGCCAGCTGGATCTGGGTAGTTATTCCCAATTACCCAGCGTTGGAGCTCCTGTCCCAAGCCAATGTTTCCTCTGTTAAGATGAGGCCCAGCACTCATCAACAGAAGGGCACAGAACCCCAGAGCTCAACTGTATCATCCTCATAACAGAAAGAATATACAGGAGTGGCAAGGTAAGTGCTAGCTAATTCTTTGGTCTACATCTATTTGGCAGCATGAACACGTTGGCTTTGCTAGTTGTGACCTACTGCTATGAGTAGAGAAAAGACTCTCTGTGTTCTGATGTCATAACTGCATGCCATCATTGCCTACCAAGTTAGATGGAGAATGAGATCTGAGAAGATAAAAAAGATCAGAGTTTTCATGGAAGTAGAGTCTGCAGTACTGAGGAGCTGCCACAAATGTGTGCTGAAGACCAAGCTACCAGGAAGAGCGGAGAGTGGGTGAGCCAATCGAAGTCATCAAGATAGTTCTCGACAGAGACTGACCGCCAGCAGCTTCCGGCGACGGCCGGAAACCTCAGCTTGGGCCACAGGGCCCCACACCTAATCAGCGCCGGGACAAAGATCCCTCGCCGGAGATCGCAAGACCCAGCAGAGGGCCAAAGACACGCCCCACAG
>CM052702.1:20542959-20581876 GCA_028551405.1 Uromys caudimaculatus | reverse complement strand
GGCAGTTCCTGGTGAGCTGTGGGGCGTGTCTTTGGCCCTCTCCCAGCTTTTCCGAGCTCCTGAGAGAGATCTTTGTCTGGGCGCTAATTTGCTATGGAGCCCTGTGGCCCAAGCTGAGGTTCCCGGCCACCGCAGGAAGTTGCTGTCCCTCAATCTCTGTGGCCCTCGGAAACTGGGCGGAATCAGTGAGTGCTGGGGCTCGTTTTGCCCCTGCTCGGGGCTTTTCCGCATTCCTGGGAGAGAGATTTTCTCCCGGAGCTGCTTGACTATGGAATTCTAGTGTCCCAGGCAAAAGTTTCCTGCCTCAGCCGCCCGCTGTTGGGAACCAGGGGGGTTTGTAAGCCCACCTACCTCGGTAGGTTGGGAGACTTTTAATGACTGCTTCTATTTCTTTAGGCATTATGGTACTGTTTAGATGGTTTATCTGATCCTGACTTAACTTTGGTATTTGGTATCTGTTTAGAAACTGTTTGGTATCTGTTTCATCCAGATTTTCCAATTTTGTTGAGTGTAGGCTTTTGTAGTAGGATCTGATGATTTTTTGAATTTCCTCAGAATCTGTTGTTATGTCTCCCTTTTCATTTCTAATTTTGTTAATTTGGATACTGTCTCTGTGCCCTCTGGTTAGTCTGGCTAAGGGTTTATCTATTTTGTTGATTTTCTCAAAGAACCAGCTCCTGATTTTATTGATTCTTTTTATATTTCTTTTAGTTTCTACTTATTATTTCAAAGTATGTGTGTGAGTGAGAGTGTGTGTGTGTGTGTGTGTGTGTGTGTGTGTGTGTGTGTGTGCATGTGCAGTACTCTTGGAGGTTGGAAGTGGGCATTATATCCCTAACATGGGTGCTGGGCACTGAACTCAGGTCCTCTGTAAGGGCAGCATGCTGTCTTAACCACTGAGCTGTCTTTCCAGCTCTTTTTTTTCTGTTTTTGAAGTTCACATTTCATTTTCTCTTTAATACTGCAATATATGGATATTTTAGATTGCTTATGAAATTCAAAACTTGTGTATGCATGGTTAGTGACTAATTTTCTTTCTTCTGCATTTCTTTTCAGATAGAAGAATTCCGAAGGCTGAGAACACATGTAAAGGGGGCAGAACTTGTTGAGGGCTGTGATGGGATTTTGGGAGACAATTTCCGACCTACCCAGCCCCTGAGTGACAGAGTCATTCGAGCTGCATTTCAGTAGCCACCGAGACCAGGAGCAAGCCCATCTGCATCAGGGTATGTGAGATTAGACAAGGAAGTGAGTTACCTGAACCCAGCATACCAAAGTCATTCTATCGTCTGACTGCTGAAATGCATGTCACTGTAAGACATTATGGTGCATTCTCATGCTCCATTAATGACAAGTCAGGTGGTCCTTTCATTTCATGAAATTTTATTAATTTTATTTTCCTTTATTTTCTCACTTGAAAACCCTTAATCTCAATTTCTGCCTTAATGGTGGCTTTCCTAAGGGAGGGCATGTGGGGTGAAGAGGCACGAATTTGCAGCGATCTCTTTAGCATTCACTTTGCCATCTGAAGATGCAGCAGCAACTTCCTCTGATCAAGGAGCGTGAAAGGAGGCCTAGAAGAATTAGTCTTCCTGTTTATCACCTTGTAGGGTCCTCCTGTTCAGTGGTGTATAAAGGGCTGATCTGGCATGACTGAAAGTCCTGTGTCCTGTAGAAGTCTTTGTTATTAGCATATGTTACCTCTACAGAATAATGGGTTTGTGTGTGACATTTTCATATATATGACCTACTTTGGTCATATTGCTCCTGTTTTACTCTCTTTTGTTTGCTTCTTAGAAGTGCTTTGTATTTGCTAACTGAAGAAACATATTTTAAATAGTAATATTTTATTGAATGACATATTAAATCTACCATATTTATTACTTATGCTTAGGGAGTTCACAAACATAGGAAAGATAAAAAATGCAAAGATTATTATGTATCGGAATCTTTCTTTACCTTGTAAGCCACATAAGTGTGCTTTGGTCAGAGAAATTGTAGCAGACAGCTGCTTCCCACACTGGGGACACCTCTGCTACAACAGTATCTGATTAAAAAGGACAGAGTTGGGACTGGTGATGAACTATTAAGAGTTATTAAGAGTATGGCCTGATATGTGAGTTGTATTAGTCACATACCACAACTATGAAGTCACAGTTGAATGGAAAACTCAAGCCTTGAAAAGCTCACAGTCTCATGACCTGGCTACTATTGGTGGAGATTTCAAAAGGTGATGATGTCTTCAGTCGTCTTTTCTTGTCTCTGCTTTTAGTCTATACTGGAGACTTTGGCTTTCTGGAGTATGCCTTGCTCACTTTGCACCATATCTCCTTCCTTTTGCCTATGTGATCTCTCAACGGCCCGGAGCTCAGCTCAAACACCAGTTTCAGAAGGGATCCTCTGCTTTTCTCTGACAGCTGACTTCATTTCCTGACCCCTTTTCCATTTAGCTATTGATGTGTTTCATATTTTTCTATTGTATTTCAAGCTCTATGGGTTGGGATTGTTTTGTTTCACAGTGAGCCCGCTATAAGACATGATGTGTTGAATCTGGCTTGCCTTTGGGCCAACTAGAAGTTTCTCAGAACGCACAAGTAGAGCAGACAGCCTCATGTATTCTCATCTCTCAACTGGCCAGTGTAGCTCCCTTTCCCCTTCCTCTAACCTGGGATAATGAAGGTCCAACAAACCCATCATTGCTAGGAATGGGAAAAAGTATAGTAATTCAGATGTTAAAATGAGAACATCCATGTGTGTGCTTTAGGCTAAGCCTCAAAATTGATTAGCCGAAGAGCTAAAATGACCTAAGTCCAAAGTTATTATCGAGCACTTATTCTGACTACTGTGGGTGAACCCAGAAAGACATACATGGTTCTGCCCTCCCAGAATCTAGAATCTGAGGGAAGGAGTCAGGCAGTAGAGGAGTAAGCACTCAAAAATACACAGTTGCAAATAGTAATGCCTTATGTAAATGAGAAGAACTAAGGAAGTGCCAACAGAACTTCCAGGAAGAGAAAGTATCTTTCTGTAAAGGCCTCAAGGCGTGCTTGCTGTGGAGGGGGTAATGTATAGGTACACTGAGGTCCCTTAAGGAAAGCCTGGTGTGTTTAGAATAGAGAAATAAAGGCTGACACACGTGAGACCCGAGTGACAGATGTTGTCAGTTACACTAAGGTATCTTGATATTATCCTGGACATATCACGAACCTGTAAGGACCCTGACTCAGGGGACTGACTTTATCCCATGTCTCTTTTTAATAGCACACCATAAAAAGAAACTGAGTAGATTGATTTAAAGTGGCCAGAGCAGGAGTAGAAAGATTTTAGAAATCTGTTGGGTAGCCAAAATGATAGACATGGAGGCCTGGACCTTAGATTGGAAGCAGTGGAGAGTAAGTAATGCAAAGGACATAGACATTGTAGGTGGTATCCACTGATGAACTGGGTAAGGGTGGAGGGAACGCACTCTACTTGTGCATTCTGAGAAACTTCTAATTGGCCCGAAGACAAGCCAGATACAACACATCATGTCTTAGAGTAGGTTCATTGTGAAACAAAACAATCCCAACCCATAGAGTTTGAAATACAACAGAAAAATATGAAACACATCAATAGCTAAATAGAAAAAGAGTCAGGAAACGAAGTCAGCTGTAAGAGAAAAGCAGAGAATCCCTTCTGAAACTGGTGTTTGAGCTGAGCTCCGGGCCATTGAGAGATTACATAGGCTAAAGGAAAGAGGTACGGTGCAAAGTGAGCAAAGCATACTCCAGAAAACCAAATAGCACTGTCAGACTAAATGCTGAGGTTTGGGTCTTAGGAAACCATGGGTAGAAATGCCATTGGGTAACAGTAGGAAAACTGGAGGAGTCCATTTTGGCATCAGAAAACTAAGAGTTTGAGTTGGAGCACATTGACAAGGAGATTCATGGCCATCATAATAGTGGCTTGTATAGGAAGCTTGCTAAAATTTCAGGTGTAGAGATGTGCTTGTTAATGTTCTCATGGCTTGGAACAACTATCTGATGGAAACAACTTAAGGGCCAAGGAGTTGTTTTAGCTTATAGTTTCAGAGAGTCCAGTTTCAGAGAGTCTCAGCTCTGTCTGTTTGGGCAGAACATGATGGTACTAGGGCCATGTCATAGAGGACCTCCATGGTGGACAGGAAGCAGATACAGAGAGAGGCCAGGCCAGGATACAGCCCAAAGGTCGTTCTCTAGTCATCTGATTCCCCCAACGAGGCACTGTGCCTGCCTCCCATCCTCTCCATCACTGACGTCATAGGAACATACCAAAGCATTTAATCCACTGGATTGGTCTGAGCCCCTGTGATCTAAGGTTCTGCAGAATCTTCACAGGTACACCCAGTGCTGAGCTTTCTAATCTCCTGGGCATTTCTTAACCTATTCAAGTTGAAAATCAAAATTAAGCATCATGCAAGATCAGAAAATTAGTCTGTGTGAAATATGGAAATGTTTGTCGCAAAGGGGGAAATGGCATTTGAATGGATCAGAGGGATTATTTTGCTAAGTGTTTATGGAATCTTTCACAGAACTTTATAGTAGAGGTAATTGAAAGCCAGGTCAATCACTTCCTAAAGCAGTCCATCGCTTGAACAGTGAAGCTGAAAAGTTGATAAACACTGTTTGACTGGACTCCTTTTTCTTCACACCGCCTGGGCTGGGGTCAGAGAGGGTCTCCACTGTGCTGTGACTGGCTTAGCAATGAAGGATGCATGCTGTAGTGGCTGAAGTTCATAGAAGGGTGGGGCTACAGGTACAATACCTGGGCACTTTTCAGAAGGGTGTTGATTTAGCTTTATAAATGGCTACCTAGTTGTTTCTCAAAGTACTTTCAATCCCTCCAGAAAGGAAAACTCCAGGTCCTTCTCACCACCAGCACTGTCTGGCTTTATTAATCTTTCTAAAACAACTATTAACACATCAAGGGCACAGATTAACAGTATCCATTGTGATATTTTACGCATACATACCTGTGTATTTATTATGATAAAGTGGGTCAGATGAAGCAGAACACTGAGATTGATTTTATTTTGAGCACAAATTGTCTCTCTCTCTGTGTGTGTGGGGGCGGGGAGGAGCAGAGCATACAGCTGAGCAGTTTGTTCTCTGGGACAGACCTTAGTGTTGAAGACTTTGAACCTTGAAAGGCTGAGCACACACCGAGAGACCAGTTTTGTAAAGAGCGGGTGCTTTGTGTGTTCCAAGATGGAGGAAGAAAGGAATGCTGACTTAAAGGTTGGATCTCTCTGTGTCTTGCTTTGTTTTTTAAGTGATGAAAAGATTAGTCACCAGGTGGCAATGCAGTTGGGGAAAGACCCAAGTGAAGGAGAGGATAGATCTATAGGAAGAGGCCCTTTAAGAGCATAGAGAGGTGCAAAGGGGCTGGTTAGTGGTAACTTAGGAGTCTTTCCAGACTGTAGCTGCTATTCTCTATGTGAATATAATTAATGTAAACAACACTTTCGTGACATGGGATTATTGCATGGAGTGTTTGATTCATATCTGGTCCAGACCAGAGTTGCTTCTGAGTATCTAAACATTATCACTGTGCTCTGTGTGTCCTTTGTACCTCTGTCTGTCTTTGTCATACACAGATAGTGAAATCTCATTCTGCTTTTGAGATTTTGTATACGTTAGATCCTTAATTATTTGCTAGAACAATGATATTTACTTTTTCTAAGTTTTAAAGCAGTTACAGTTGAGATATTTGTTTCCAAAGAGGGAAAAATCCTTCAGAATTTCTAATTTTGATTTTGTCCTTTTACGAGTGCATGATTATCCTTTTGTCTTGAAATGTGTAATACAAATTTAGTCTTAGTTCTACATAGAGTTATATTGGGCAATCAGACTTATGGATGTTTTCTTTTTATTTGATATTTAATAATGCCCTAAGGCACATAATTCAAATTTTTATTAAAGTGAGATTATTTGATAGTCAGACTTTGAATTTAATACATGAATGTTTCATCTAAGCTCTTAGAACTAAAGAAGGAAAATTCCGTGATAGTTTTTCTCTTAAAAATGCTTAAAATAATTCAGATGTATTTCAGCTGCGCTGTTTGAAATAACTTTAGTTTTGGAATTAAAAGGACAGTTTTTTAAAATGTGCCATTTCTGGACATCTGGAAGGCTTTGATAAGACGAATTATTATTCCCAAGAGGAATCTGAGACTCTTTTATATTAGCATTTGAAAGTATGAATGAGGATTTGGTAGTTGTTTATTGAATTAGCATATAACTCACCAAAGTGCTAGGAATGCTTTGGTTCAGCAGTGATGGTTCACATTTCAGGGAGATTATTGCCACTACGAGGTTCATTATTTATTGAAGTTTTTAAAAAGCGTTCATTTGTGTATGAGTGTGAGTGCATACCACATATGTGCAGATACCCATGATGGCCAGTAGAGGGTGTCAGATTCTTTGGAACTGGCAGTATAGGAGGTTGTGAGCATTCTGGTGTGGGTGCTGGAAACCTAACCCCAGGTCCTCTGCAAGCAGAAAGCTAATTGCTAAACCATCTCTGTGGTCTAATTAGTCTTTGAATTTTTAAAAATAGGATTCAGAAAAACCAAATCTTAGTAACAACAATAAATAATAAGATTAGGTTTGGGGTCCAGTTTACACATCATGCCTGATATCATAGTATTAGTAGTGATCTTCTGGAAAATAGTTATGTGTCTTTTTAATTAAGTGTTAGCTCAATTTAAAAGCCACTTGGACTGGTCACAGAGTAGCTCACCCAAGACTCCAATATCATTAATCCATGCACAGGTTTCCACTAACTGCAACACATCACAATGATTTATTTTCTGTAAGTACCAATTATATATGTTTCTTTCTCTCATTAAATGAGAGAAAGTGTGGGAGTCACTTTCTCTATGGTTATGCTTTCCTTTATTAAAAACAGCAGCAACAAACAGAAAAGAAAGAAGACAAGACCAGCAAACATCCCAGAATAATCCTTTTTTGAATTGCTGCCATTTTCTTTTTTTAGGTCTTTGAAACCATCCTTGACTATGTTGAACTGTTCCCAACATGCGCTTTTGCAGTTAATGGTTTTGTCTTCTCAGCTCTGATGAGGCAATATCCAGTATCAGCTTCATATCTCTTTTCTCTGTAACCAGAAGGAATTCTAGGCTAGAAAAACACAAGGCCTTATGGGAAAAGGAGGACCCTGTGAGGAAGGTGAGGAAAGTCTCAGTGTTGCGGACCTGTTATCCCTCCAGGATGAAGGAAAAGATCAAAGCCATTTCAGTCAGTAGCACTTGGCTCAAACCACTTAACATGGTGTCCAGGATCAGTGAAGGACTCATGAGCTCCACAGACAGGGCTGCTTTCTGTTTACTGGATCCTACAGAATTCTCTCAAAGCTTACAGAATGATTTCAGTAATCCATGTCAAGATCTGGATCAGAAGCCTGTTCCAGCCTCAAGATCTGAATCACAAGTGTGCCCTCCATTTCTGGATTGTAGGTCACTCCAGATGTAATCAAGTTGACAACCAGGAAGAGCCATCACATGCCTAAACACCAGGGATGCCTAAGACATCCCTTAGGTATTGATTATGTGATATAAAATGATTCTTAGCTTGAAAGTGAAGACTATCAGAGCTGCATAGGCTCTTTTCAGGATTACTGCACTAGGCAAGTAATTCCTGCCTTAAAATATGTCTCTTTTCCTTCTCATGTTTTTAGAAATGTTAATAATTTATTATGTATAAAAATTCTGAAGCGAATTAATTTTCTCACATGGCAATTTAAAAAGCCATTTGATAAGAAGAAAAAAAAAAGAGATTTTGCAGCCAAGAACCACTGTGTTTGTTGAGCATTCAGATATTCTGATCCCTGAAAAACAGTCAATTTCATGATTTTTAACATCAAGGAATATTTTCCAAAGAAAACTGTCATGATTGTGGCCAATACATGTGGCCTAAATACATTCTATTTGTCTTTGCTCAAAAGATACAGGTCGCCGGGCAGTGGTGGCGCACGCCTTTAATCCCAGCACTTGGGAGGCAGAGACAGGCAGATTTCTGAGTTCGAGGCCAGCCTGGTCTACAGAGTGAGTTCCAGGACAGCCAGGGCTACACAGAGAAACCCTGTCTTGAAAAACAAACAAACAAACAAACAAACAAAAAAGATATAGGTCGACATAAAAATGGATCAAAATAGACAGCTAAGAAGACATATGTCAGCCAAGGAAAGAATTGACTTCTAGGAGCTGTAAATCAGACTTGTCCTATAGATAAGCATCCAGTCCTTAGAGCAGGCTTTTGAGGGGTACTGTGGATTAGAGTCTGCCCAGTTCTTTCCTGTATGGTGTTGATGGGAACCTGGCTGCACCAGGGCTTGTTCTAGCAGACCCCTTGGGTGCCTTTGACTTCTGGGCTTGTTTGATGAATGTGCTTCTTTCCTGACGGACTGTGCCATGGCAAATGAGAGAAGAGAAAGGAGGGTAGTAAGCAGGGGCTCGAGCTAATAGGGGTTTGTAGTAAGTCTCCAGCTAGAAAAGGTAAAAGCTAAAAATAGAATTTGGGGAAATTGCCAAAAATGCTACAAATGAGTGCAGAATCCCTCAGAAATAAATGCTCTTTAATCAGGATTTTAAGAGGCTGTTTTCTCTTGGCTACTGCATGAGCCTGTAGCATAGGACACTATGGAAGCATAACCATAGAGAAAGTGACTCCCACACTAGTGTTTCATTCTGACCCGAAGCCCTAAAGGGAAACTGTAATCAGGATAGGATTAGTAATTTGCTTAACAATTTTCTTAGCTAGAAAAACCCAGAGAATCTCCTAGGAAGTCAGGTGGGCTCTTTACAACTTAGCTGCGCCTGAGTATGTTGATGGCCACAGGAATTGAATTGCCCCTCCCGCCCCCCCAGCTCTCACCGCAGGAACTCACCACCAGGAAGTCCTGAATATTCTACTGGCTTCTGGTTATTTAAGTACAGTTTTTATTTGAGGGGCTGCAGTTCTCCATGAAGTCTTTCCCAAGAAAACTCGGTATTACCAGCCTTTCTCTGTTTACTGGAGTGTAGATCCACACTCATTTAGCTTTTAGTTAATTTGGTCTTCTAATAATGTGGTCAGGAGTAAGTGTTATTCTCCATTAACGTGTGAATTCCTATGTGCTGGAATTAAGTCCATGTGTAAAGTACTATGTTAGCTTGGTTTTCTTTATGTAAGACTCTAAGAATATTTCCTCTGCCAAGGGCCAAGACAGCCTGGTATAGGATACGTTGCTGCACAGGTTTAACCTGGGAGCAGTAACAGGTTGCTGACTGGTGAGTATGAGAGAATCCAAAGCACTCTTTGTGGGTCTGGAAGACCTCCTGAGGACCAGCACAGCTAGCTGGTGTCGGAACAAGAGATCCTCTGTTTCCTCCTGTCTCTAGGAGAGGAAGAGCAGATCTGGGTGCCCTCTTTTCATTTAATTGTGTTAAAGGATTCATGGCCTCTGATTGTATTCCTTCATACAGACCTGGCTCTCTGCTGGCTAATGTTCAAAGGTAGGTCATATGGGATCCTGGCTTCCTCACCTAACCCCACAGTTCTAATTTATCACCTGTCTCTGCATATTTTCCTTCTGATAGCTTCCAGAGCTGTATATAGTGTCTCCATATCTGTCATCACTGCCTACAAAGACAGCATCAGATTATGTAAAACTGGTATACGCATTCTACATAAACCTGCTAAGGAAAGACACAGATAACAGCACCCAAACTCGTTTGTCAGCTCCAGCCAGATGACGGTAACTGTCTGGAGAGTGGTAAGGATTTTGAACTCCCCTATGAGCACAGTGGGAAAGAGTATTAGGGCTGCCTGATGATGTCTGCCATTGGTGGGGATGGTTTCCTGCCCTTTGTTTCTGCCCATAATTAAAGGTAACATTATTAACATGTGACTTTAGTATTCTAGTTATTAACTATGGACTCTTTTGAAATGAGCTTTGGAAAATTGGTTTGCATTAACCAGTACTATGTTGCCTGGTATTAGCCATTACTGAGGAAGTAGAGAAACAAGTCAAAGTGGTTGGATCCCCTGATTTCCTCTGTCAGTATTTTTTAAAAATCCCATTTTTGTACAGACTAAAGTCCAGGTTAAGGGCACTAACCCGTATCCCACCAGTGCTCCAGTTTCTAATACTATATAGCATGCTACTCACTTGGAGAAAGTGTTTGAGAAACCTGAAGTCTCAGGGCTGGAGGGACAGCTCAGCCATTCAAGGCTGTGGGCAAAGTTGAGAGCCTGAAGTCTCAGGGTAGAAGAGAAATGTCATTGCATCAGCGAGGAAGGAACAGGAGCCTTGTAGAGAGGGATTCATTCTGATTCCTCTGTATTTAGTGGAGGTCCTCTCTTGAAAAGGGGAAAAGGCTTAGTAAATTCCTCTATTTGGGCCTCTGTGGTGAAATCCCAGGAGTAGGGTAGCTTTGGAGATGTGAAGCCAGCCTCAGGATAAGGTGAAGACTGTGTCACGGACGGTTCATTTCCCTGAATGCAAAACGATCCCTTCCTTCCTACACAAGGAAGGGACTGCTTAGGTTTGTGGAGTCTCTTTCAGGAGTGTACCCATCCCAGTCATGTGGCCTCGGCCTCTGTGACCTAACCTCTCCTTGCAGACTCTACTTCCGAATACCCATGCTGTAAGAATTGGGAGGACACAAACATTTAGACCACTCAAGAATACATAGCAGATATCTTGTAAGAGGACAGTGGATACTGACATGAGCCTCCCAAGGCTAAGAAGCTGTCTATTTAAAATGTTTTTAGTGGAAATATTATCAGAGACAAATGGTTGCTTTTAACCATAAATTTTAGAGGTTTTTGTTGTTGTTATTGTTGTTGTTGTCTTTGTTTAAATGATCAATACAGAAAGGTCTGCTTAATTCTTTGACCATTTTAATTTTACTTAAACATCCAAGTTAATTGCTTTCATAACAGACCTCCAATAGTCTATGCCCAGTACTTTTGACAGAATCTGAAATATTTATTAAGATTATATAGAGATTCTCTGGTTGAGAACTATATAACTATATCACAGCTTCTTAAATGAAATTGCTGAAATTGTAAAGCCATGACACCTTCAGATGACTTAATTTTCCATTTCCGGTCTTATTAAACTAACTGCTGCGACTGTTCTTGTCGCTCCAAGTTACCATCATTCATTCTGTGATGTGTATTAGTGCGAACCTAAGGTCTTCAGTGCTTGTCTATGGAAAACACAATACTTTCAGAGCCTTCAAGGAGTGTGGTACTGAATTGGATTTCAAGACACTCTTTAGTCTTTTTCCTGAAGAAGTCCTTAACTAAATTATTCTAAATGGCTACTCCCCATACATAGAAAGAAAAATGAAAGCTTTGCTCTCTGGGACTACCTCCTTCTGCCTTTACACCAGCATAATATCTACAGGGTATTCCTTCACGAAGTTCTGTGCCTACTACTCGGTGCTGGGATGCCCTCCTCTTGATGGTGGTCTTCATAATCTTGGTTAATATATATTTCTGATGAACACTCATGGTTGTATTTTCAATGTTCTCAGATTTGCATGGTTCTTCTGCTCACATGTGGTGAGTCTTACACCTGTGTGCTGCATGGAAACAGTGAGCCTTTTTCAGGCCTGCAAGTTTGTTCTGAGTTTTTAAGAGGGCAGCCATACCTCATAAATGTCATTTTTTTACAGATGAGTGACTATAATTAGTGAATCACAGCAAAAAAAAAAAATCACTGTAATGCTAAAGAAAAGAAATAAGAATATAAAAATGTTGCTAACAACACAGTCACTCATTTGTGGCACATTTTGGTACCTGAAATATTTGCATAGGAAATAAGGTGAAAACCCACCTTTCCTTATAATGAAACACAGCACAAAGAAACCCTTTCTCATAATGGTGGCCCAAATCCCAATTCAACTTAATTTCATTGACTTTGATTTCTGGACTAAAAGAGCTAAGCTTGAACTAGTGAAAAATGAAGTATATACACTTTCAATTAAGAAGTAATTAGACACTCAATCACCCTTACAGCACACCAGGGAATGAGGAGGAGGAAGAGAAATGTGAGTCACTGTCCTGTATAAAATGGCTTTAATTAGTGTGGCACTAATTGAGATTGAGAGACTGTCACGCTATATCACGTAGGTTTACTTCTGAATAATTTTAAAAGCTAAGTTGAGTGTTCCGTAACTTCAGTTCAGAATGAGGTGGAGATTATTAAGCAGTAAGGTTTATCCTGTAGAGTGGAGAATTCTACATAAATGCTCTCGAGTGGTGGCTTCAGACGCTGTGCTGTACAGCATCTCACTTAAGGCTCCCAACACCCAGTGAGACATGTACTCTTAGAGATCAAGAAACTGAGGCAGAGAAGTGATGAGTAGCTTGCTTAAGGTCACAGCCAGTACAGCCATTCAGGTCCCTGTGGGGTTAACTCCTGACAGTGAGCTATTGAAGGCACCTATGGATCTGTGAGATTATCTGAGTGTCTGGGGAGAATGTATGTGTTCACTTGATGGGACAAGTTGCTAATTCCTCTGCGGGTTCACTAAGTCACATATGCTCACCATGTGAATATTTTATAGAATGAGGTTTTGTCATACAGCCTGCCTCCCGTCTTGGTTTATCTCCGTTCCCTCCCTAGTCTATGCTGTAGCAAGCTAACCACTGAGCTATTTCTTTGCTTTTGTTTCCATGACTCCAAATATAATTTGATAGACATATATGGTTAAAAAATTCAAGCAACCACAGCATTCGACGGCACACGTCCCAGGAACCCCACTGCCAGCCCCAGGTGTCCTGGCATGGCCAGAGGCCCTGCAACATGTATGTGAGACAGCATGTGCTTGGTGTGACTGTGAGAGTTACTGATATTTTCCCCTCATTTTAATAAAGCTGTAGTCACGTGTCTCAGAGGTGGTGGGGAGGCAACAAGGAGAAAAAGAATCTAAATGTCTATATTCGTTGTTCTACAGTCTAAGTATGGAAGGAATATCACACGTGTACATGTGATCTATGTACACATGGACTGCTCCATATGGAATCATTCTGTGTATATTACTTGTCTGCTGGTTTGATGATGTCATTTTCTCATTGAATCGCTATACGTCATACATTTAAGTGTTTGTTAAGTGTAGGGTTTTTTTTTAATTTTAAAGATTTATTCATTTAATTTTGCGTGTGTGAGTGTGTTAGCTGTATGTATGTACACGGGATCCCTTACCAGTCTCATCTAGCTGTTCTCACAACTTCAAAATTTCCAGATAAACTATAGAATCATTTTATTAGAAGACTGGAAGTAAGAAAAGAGTAACAAAATACGAGAAAATGGAAGGAGGAAAGCTACTAGAGTGTGTGATTTGTATTGCATATCACTTACTGGAGTTTATTTCTTTATAATATTGAGGAACAAAGGGTAGGTATCTGTTCAGTACAATCACTATAATTTTTATGTCATGCATATATTTTAAGACTATGTTTCATATATTTGTTCCTTCATTGAGGCTACTCTGGGTGGTATATTTGGGCAGACAATAGCTGTATGGCTGGACAGTGAACGCGGTGACGGTGAACAAGCCTCTCTACTGTCTCCCCAACTTGGGCAAATTATCGGTGGTCATTTAGCCATTGCTTCCTCATAAATGAAGAGGAGAGAAGTGGTTTGAGTTCCTAGCGCTATGTGAGGACTAAGGACTAAGGACTAAGCTGTGTTTGAGCTAAGGCAAGAGGCAACGTTAAGCAGATTAGCATTCGTGACACATGAGCTCTCACTGTACCATGATGGTTGTTACGGTCCGTATTGACTAGTTGACTAGTATTCTTTTCCATTCTGTTTTCATATTGATTCATGTTTTGTGGAAAACATAATTTGTTAGGTTGTCCCCACTTTTCTAACAATCCTTTCAATTAGTGCCTAATAATGTTCAGTTTCTTGCTTCCTTTCTTTTCTTTCCTTCCTTCCTTCCTTCCTTCCTTCCTTCCTTCCTTCCTTCCTTCCTTTCTTTCTTTCTTTCTTTCTTCTTTTTGAGTTGTCTACCTAAACCGTAGTAGTAGTATTTGTCAATTGTGATAATTTTATGCATTTCTAATTTGAATCATTCTTAGTCCATGGCACCAATGGGTCCGTCTATAGAATGTTAGCTAATTTGCTGTGGTGTCTGCTGTCCTTATTTCTGATGCACTTGGCTCTCTAAACACAGAGGCTTGTTTTCTAGCATCTTTCCTTGGAGTATTCAAAAAGATTGCCACTCCTGACCTCTCCCTTTCTCTTTTTGGTATCTCTTTGTTTTCCTTTCTGTGATTAGTGGCTAGAGGTGCCGTTGCTTACAATAGACACACATTGAGTTTCAGTCTTTTTCTTTTATGCGCTATTGCTCTGGGCTCTCTGAAGTAGCTTTTAGGCTAGTTCTGAGGCAGGTGTGCCCAGCTAAGTTCACATTGAACGAACTTGTGCAGTCCACTCAAGGATTGACCCTAGTTTCAGGGAAAATGGCTGCTTAAGAAGGGTTCTTGTTTTTAGCAAGTCACTATTTCTTTTTAGATTTTTAAGTTAAAACATTTTTTAGATTTATTTATTTTCTGAGTGGGAGTATTTTGCCTACTCATATGTGTCTGTACTGTGTGTGTGCCTGGTGCTCATGTATGTGTGTGTACTATGAATATGCCTGGTGCTTGTGTACATGTGTGTACTATGTATATGCCTGGTGCTCACCTATGTGTATATACTCTGTGTGTGCCTGGTGCTCATGTATGTTTGTGTACTAGGGGTGTGCCTGGTGCTCACGTATGTGTATGTACTATGTGAGTGCCTGGTTCTCACGTATGTGTGTGTACTAGGAGTGTGCCTGGTACTTTTGGTGTCAGAGGAGGAATTTGGATTCGTTGAACTGACTTTGGACTGGTTTTCTGATCCACCGTGTTCTAGGTCCTCTCAAGAACAGGTGCTTTTAGCTGCTGGCCATCACTACCTCCATGTTACCATTTCTTAAAGCTTCCCATTTTGGAGACTGGATTTTGAATTATTGTTCTTAAAAGGGATACTTTCGTAGATAGTTAGCTGAGTCAGACCTCTTGTCCCTGAAGTCAGCCTCTGAACTCCGGCAACCTCTGAGGGCCAGGATGTGCGCACGCGTGCAATTGTATTGTTCGTAGCTTTTCAGGAAATTCCCTAAAGGGATCTGAATTGTCCTCATTCCCTGGGGTCTCTTAGTAAAAGACAAATTAAAGTTCAAAATAGGCATGTGAAAGATAACATCTGTTGTGATTATATTAAAAGAATTGATGATTCAACAGACTTTAGAATGTGGTCATGCTTCAGGTCATTATTGTAAATAATAATCATTGAAGGAACATAAAATTCACTCTGCATTTTATTTTTTTTTCTATTTATATTTAGACAAGAGGGTGTTTGGAAGACAGCCCAAAGCAGAGAACACAAGGCTGATTACCTCTGTTTATTTCTCATTTCTTTAGATTCTTTTATCGAACAGATTCATGGTCTGATGACCCGATGAGATGGTTATCAGAAAGAATTTAGAAAATACACAGAACGCATCAAAGGGAATGTTTGTCACATATAATGATCACTGATTGAGCATTGGCATTTTTTTTAAACCACAATTGCATTAAAAGAACAGAAAAGAGAATTTCTTTAAGTGTACAAACTCGCAAGGATAAGAAAGCAAGAGGAAAGACAGATGCGGCAGCACTCTAGAGGCTGGAAGCACATGGTGGCGTGGCGATGGGGCGTGGCGATGGGGCGTGGCGATGGGGCATGGCGATGTAGATAGCAGAGGTTTCCATGATGGGCTCAGATGCCTGCGAATTTGCTGCAGATGCCTCTGGACATTGGAGGGCGAAGAAGCTAGTGGTAGCTGTGCTGACTGATTCCATTTGAGAAGCACTTATACTTTAAAGTCGCCCTCCAAGGCCTGGCAGATGCCCTGTGGAGTGAGCGGACAAGAGCTGGTGGTAGGGAACTTGGCTGCCTCACTAAACCAGGGTGGTGAGCGAGTTCCTGAGAACTCAGCGCTTCTGGTTTCTTCCTCTCCACCCAGGCTCTGGTGCAGTGTCTGGAGCAGCTGTCCAGCTGATCAAGAAGGCACATGCCCAGGATGGCAGTGGAATGAGCTCTGAGACATAGAAATCAGTCAGTGCAAATGTGAGTGAGTTAGGTATGAGGTTTTTAGAAGAGGTTTCTTCAGAGATGCAGATGCAGAGACGGGCTCACTGCACAGCCTGGCAGGCCTTGAACTCAAGGAGACCTACCTCTATCTGCCTCACAAGTGCTGGGATTAAAGATTTATGCACTCTCTCAGCCACAAGATATGTTTAACCTCTTGAAGCAAGTAAAACAGTTGGTGGATAGCATTGAATTCAGTTACTTATAAAAATCCAAGATGATTATTCAACTCAGAGAAAGCAACATGCGGGGCAAATAAGTCTAATGAAACACATAGTTTCATTCTGAATGATATTTATCATAACTATACTATAAAATAATTGATTAAACCGAAATTTCAGTATAAATATATTCGCAGGGTGGGATGTGGTAAGGATTTATGTACTTGTCTCTGGTGGTGTGTCTTTTCTGGAGGGGTGGGGGAGACTGACTAGAGTAAAGATCTTCCAATCTTCCCTTGCCATTGGGAAAGTCAACAGGAAATACTTCAGCAAATTGGATGGTGGGCTTAGAGGATCATGGTCTGGGATGTTTGTAAATATTTCCATGGAAAGAACTGATTGGAAAGTTGCTGACATGTGAGAGAGATGACACGTAATCTTCGTAGCACACACTTTTACTTATGAATTGTTTAAACTGCCTAAAAATATAATTTTGATGCAAATAAAAAAGTTACAAGGAACACATGCTGCTGTCATTTTCTCCATACTCTTTATGCATGTGTGTGCAATGTGCACAGACATGCATGTGCACACGCTTCTTGGGCAGTTGCTTTGGGTCAGGTAGCATAGTGGGCATTTTTGAAATGGCCCAGATGAGACCTGTCATATTTTCATCCCGTTAGAACTCTCTCTGAACTACAGAAAATTCCAAACATCTGCTATCATGTTGGAAAATAATGAGCCATGTTTCACATTTATTTTGGTGCACAGAACACCAAGTGAGATGGTTTTGAAGTGTGTGGCATAATTACTGATAGGTGGGCTTCCAGCCCGGGGACAGTGTGTGCAACACATTGTCCCCTGGCAGGATTCCATTCTCACAAACCACGGAAGGCAGGAGTTGTGATCTCAGGCCTCAGAGGGTGCCAGAGAGCAGCATGGCGTGCCTCTTAGTTGCTGAGTTCCTTATTAAGAAAGAGTCTCACTGCCTGCAACAGACTCATTGATTACGTGAGGCTGACTGGCCAATGAACCCAAGGGATCACCTGTCTCTGCCACCCCAGTGCTGGTTGATAATTGCACACTACCAAACTTCAGATTTTTACTGGGTCCTGGGAATCGAACTCAAAAACTTCATGCTTGCAAAATAAGCTCTTTTCCAAATGAACTATGTCCCTAGCACCTAGAAGGTATCATTTTATTTATTGGAAAGACACAGATAATGAAAATCTTAACAACAACAACAAAATAGCAGGTATCATTCTAGCTTCCTCTGTGGGCTAGTTTTAGCAGAGTAAGCATCCTAATTCACCAGGACATCACATACCAAGATAAATTAGAATTTCGTAGGCATTTGCTGAGAATCTCTCAATCATGCCCCTGGAGCTTCAGAAACTAATAGGATACCAGTGAACATATAAGCTTTGCACTGTGGACATATGCATGAGGTCATATCATATGAGGTCAGGTCTGAATCCCAAACTGATGGAATAGTATGGATTCATATTTTGTTAGTTGATGTTTGAGAGTTAAAATTTATTAGAAATTAGGCTATTCTTCAAGTAAAATTTCCTTTTATGAACTTCAGATAAAGTCTGTAGACCAACCTATCCCACGTGAGTTCTATAAAGCTCTAGTCCATGGGGGGGGGATCTCTTAAGTCAGTAAAGATTGTCCCCATCCTGAATATAATGTCTGTTTAGACATTTACAGTAAAGTTGGCAAAGAGATCCTGATGCTTTTGAGTTAAAGAACTCTATTACCAGAGTCTCTATGGGGTTTGGGGATTTTTTTCCTCAACCAGCTTTTGGTATTGTTAGGAACACATTTTGGGAAAGATTCAATTTCATTGTTTCCCTTGCAGAAAATGAATGCATGTTCATTAAATTCTTCTTAACTCTGAAATGCAGTGCACTGATTTGATTAGCAGTTTCCTTTATTTTAATTTGTAATCCTTGTGTTTATTGTTGTCAAAATATGTATCTTGACAATATCTTATTTTACCCCTGAAAAATCAGATTTCTGAGGTTCAGTATTATAGATATGATAGGAGAAGGAGTCAGAAGATATTGATCAATATTATAAACTTTAAATTAAGAGTGTGTTCAAGAGAATGTCATAGTGACTGTAGTTTAAAATGATGTATTATTGGAAAATGGAAATAATAGATTTTAAGTGTTCTACCCACAAAATGACACCAGTATGATGTAGGACATCTGCAGTCCAGCTTGACTTACCCATTCTACAATATATTTCAGGACATCGTGTTGTATATGGTTAGTGTGTCAATTTAATCTGTCAATTTGAAATATTTTTAAAGGCTGTAATATGACATTATTTGTTTGAAATATAGTTTGGAACTATACACCTCAATGTTATAAACCCTTATTTTATAAACAACCTATATGCTTACATGTATACATTCATGACATGCAAGTGTATACAAGCATATGGACTGATAGATAGGGGTACCATATGGATAATTCTATTGCATTTTGTTGTGTCACTGTTTATAGTTTTCACTATCATGGTGGTGGTGAATATTCTTGCACATAGGATTGGCCAAGTGGCTTTGTCTTTATTATAAATTTCTAGAAATATTATTCTTTCTCAAAATGCTTGAGAAGCTTTGGCTTTTCTTTTCATTCTGTGGTGCTGAGAGATTGAATCAGATACTAAGGAAGTGCTGTATTACTGAGCCATTCTGCATCTTTGAGTAGACAGTTATTGTCTGAAACTGTGACACTGGGCATCTGTGTGAGCATATCAGTATCTACATCTCAGTACGATGTTGGATTCTAGCCTTAGCTGACATTTTTTCCCCTAAATGGGTGTCTTAGTTACTTTTCAATTGCTATAACAAAACACCATGGCCGAAGCAACTTATAAAAGAAAGTGTTTAATTTGGGGTTCGTGGTTCCAGAGGGCTAGAGTCCATGCTGTGAAGCATGGCAGCAGTCAAGCAGGCATGACACTGTAGCAGTAGCTTAGAACCTATACTTTGAGATGCAATGAGGCAGAGAAAGCTAATTGAGTATAAAAACCTCAAAGCCTATCTCTACATACCTCCTAATCCTTTCCAAATAGTTCCTCCACCTGGAAACTAAGTATTCAAACATATGAGCTTGTGGGGGCCATTCTCATTCAAACTACCACATTGGGAAACCTGTGGTTTGTTATGTCCCCAAAGTACTGTCCAATGTATTATTCTACATTTAACCATATAATTACTAGAACCTTTAAGATGCTTTATGACCAGGAGAAATGGTTACTGTCCATCATGTTTATAACACATGAAATTGTTAGTAATTTAAAGCTTTATTTTTATTAAAACTGACATGTAAGTATTTAATTTATAATATAGCTCAAGTATTAATTTAGTTGAAAATATCTGTGGCTTTGACATTGTATTCTAATTCAGTCTGGCATAGAAATAAAATTATGGTAGGCTTTGTTAGAAAATAACACAGGTAACAAACCTGTGAAAATACTTTAAGATTTCTGCATTCTCTCCTATTTAATTTCTATTATCTTTAGTTGGACTTTAGAAAGGCTTTTCAGATGCTATGGAAGGATGCAAATAACCTAACTGCTTTGTTCTCTTTGCCTGAAGGAAGAAGACAGTGGTCCCACAGAGCCCTTTGATGAAGAGTGGAAACTCTTGAGTGGCAGCTTCGTTTTAACCCTCAAGCCTGCATTATCTTCAGTTACTGCAGCTTTGATGGATATCTGTGACCATTGTCTCTATACATGCTGTTATGAAATATTAGAAGTGGCTGTTCATATAAAGAAAATCAGTGTGTATGCACACACCACAGCTTCTGGAATTCATACTTTTGCACATACTGCTTATTGCTTATGTGTAGAAAGAATGAAAGTAGTTTTCAGACTTATTAATATGACTGTATCATATATCAATATGAAATAAGAAAAACACATTCCCAGAGACAAGTCATTTATTTCCTGTCTGTATTAGAAAATATGCTCACTAGTGTATTTCATGATAATAAAGAGTTTTGACCTACAACAGCTTAGAATATCAAAATACAATATGAAGGAGTCATAAAAATCATCTTGTGTTTTTTTCCAATAATCATACCAAATTTAATGTCAAACTGGTTTGTCATGGAAAATACTTTGAAGTTAATGCAAAAATACTTTATATATTATTTTTTAAAAAGAATTTAATTGAATCTAATATAGTTATGGCATATCTGAAAGTGGCTTCTACAGAGTTAATAATAGCATAAAAATAGATAGGAAGAAAGATGGGGGCAGCATACCAATAATAGCTTTGTTTCCATAATAGAAATATAAATCCGTTAGTATACTATGCTAATTTAATACTGTACACTTTGTAATTCTTCAAAATACGTTATAGATTGCACTTCTGTGGTGAGGTAAGATAAGAGCCAATCATTCATACCCTTCTTTGAAGGGTGGCTGTCAATTAAGCTCATCCTTGTCATATCTCAGTTTAATGTGACAGAATGGTGCAAACTAGTAGACATAATGGGGGGAATCAAGAACTTCCCAAGTAAATCCTATTGGCTGTTTTAATTGTTGCAAAAAGAAACAGCTTCAAAATAACAATTTCAGTTTGGAGGGATTGTGTGCCAGTAGCTAGAATAAGCACCCATCCAGAGGTTTTAGATCTGTTAGGTAAAGGCCACATTAAGGGAAACAATACAAATAAAAATCACAGAGATATCCCTGAAAACAGAAGCAAAGGAGGTTCAACATAGAGTCTTGGACAGGAAGGAAAACTAGGACCATGGTCATGAGGGAAGTGGGATACAGGAAAGGTCAGTATCCCTGGAACCCAACGGAGCAGCCACAGGCAGGGCCTCTGATGACAGAGAGAGGGCTGGATCCTTCCTTTTGGAAGTTTTTAGTATTTGCTAAAATGAAAATGCTAAAATATAGGCTTAACAAACAACCAAATAAACAAAGAACTCTGAAATTTAATTCTTTATATCTTCCAAGCTAGCACTATGAGATCCGTGTTCAGCCATGGTGATGTGGATTCATAGTTTATAGCTAATGGACTAGATTGAAAGGCCTGTTAAATGATTCTCCTGGCGCTACTTTGGTAGATCAGTGCTGGGACGCAATCATGCATAGGGGTCTATGTTTCCATTCCTACAGAGCTAACCTGGACTTGAATTTTCATGTCTCATCCTTCTTATAGTCTCCACCCACATTACTCTGAAACATATAAAGTGGAAAATGTAACAACAAAACTAACACAATTCACTTCCAGAGTGATATCTGGTGTCATAAGAATTTCATAAAGCAACCAAATTTAATTTATGAGTTTTTTCTTAAATGACCATTTAAGATTAGTATCCATGGTGAGTTTTGTAGAGCAATGTTAAGCCAGCAACATGGTTGCTTTGGAAAGAGATCACATCCAAAGACTTTCTAGGTCTGTGTGATCCAGCCAGAATGACACACCTATAATCTCTCTGGCTGGAATACAGATATGTCCTTAGTGCACACCCTTCGTCCCTAACGAGGTAGGTAATGTAAATTTGCAGAAGGAAGCAGCTGAAAGTGATGTCTAATTGAGGGGTAGACAAAGTTACAAATCAGAGAAAGATTTGACAGAATGAGTCAGGGATAGGATATGCCCAACTCTGAGGAGAACATGAGTACAGTTCAGTTGAGTTTAGGCAACACAGTGTTGTTCAGTTGAGGGAAGTTTGGGGCAGTTCAGTTGAATGAAGTTGAGTTCAGTTGAGTTCGTGCAGTTCTGTTCAGTTCCATTCAGTTCCTGCAGTCAATACAGTTCAGTTTGTGGAATTCAAGAGGCAGTTTTTCCAAGCAGAGCAATTCAGTGAGAAGCTGAGAGAGTCCAGTTTGAATTAGTCACCTCGGAGGGAAGTGTGAGTCAGAACAGCTGAGTTGAATCAGCCAGCCAGAGTTCAAAAAGAACTAGAAAGGGTAATTTTATTCAGCAGCAAGCCTCTGAGATGACAGTTACAACTGGTGAATAAAAGGTAGTTTTACAGAAGTCTTGTGGGAAATATTTAAATAAAGAACAAGCACGTTCCCGCTACCGCTGGCAACTGGCAGACCAGATGGCTCTAGCTGGGTGATCTCAACTTGGCTGTCTCTCTGTGCTGGAGCTCCCAAGTCTCTGGATTGCTGCCACCAGGCCCACGCAATGACCACCCACCCCATGGTCAGCCGCCACACCACCCATCAACCAAGTAAACTCTTGAACCTTATAATTAACCAATCAGATTTATGTATCAATAAAGTCTCAATTTACAAGATGCCAATACAATAATTTTAGAACCAGTTGATAATGATAAAAGCTTTATCCAAATAATTCTAACTTTACACTATAACCTTTTGTGGCTGGTAAAAGCCACGCTCGTTCATGTCTGCCACCATCTTCCTTTTTTTCCTCTGTCTCCTGAGATGCTCCCTCTCTGCAACTCTTAGCACTGCCTCCCTTTTCCCTGTCCAATCACAGGCCTCCTACTGCCCTAATGTAATTGGACAAGGAAAATCCTGCAACACAGAGGCTTAATCGTCTCTATATTCTTTCTATCTTTTTGGCTCCCTTTTTTGAGAGAAGTTTTCACCATGTAGCTCTGGCGGTCTTGCACATCTCTGTGTAGACCAGACTGGCCTTAATCTCACAGAGATCTGCCTGACTCTGATGGAATTGGTATGTGCCACTAAGCCCAACCAATATTTTTATGTATGAAAAACTCCTTCAAGTGCTAACTGCAACTGATTCAGAATAGAAACATTAATGTGTGTTTGTATGAATGGATTTGAAAGGCTAATTTGTCCTTCAATAAAACTGTAAATAACTATTCTCAAATCTACATTACTTTGATGGTGACTGGGAAAGAAAATCCAACGTTTTAAAATGGGATCTGAGCCTTCTGGAACAGAAGTGAGGGAGGCCATTAACTAGCAATATATGGTGACTTTCATAGATCTTGAGATTTTGGGTAAAGGCAATCAGCTGAAATGTCGTTCCTTATAAAAGTGTATTTGAGTTGCCATTAATGACCTTAATGGTTTGTGAGAGAATATTGTTCTCAGAGGGTTTGTCAGAAAAGACAGTTTTAGTCTTCTACATGAGAAAAGATGTGTGCGTTTGTATGTGTGTGGATCTACATATGCCACAACATGCATGTGGAGGTCAGAGAACAACTTTCAGGAACTGGCTCTCTTTTGTTACCATGCTGATCCTGAGGACAGGATGGAAAGTTGACTACCAAGCTTGGCAGCAAGTGCCGCCACCCACTGAGCCATCTCCCGAGGCATCTTTTCCTTTTGCTGTTATTCAGTCTATCCAACGACAAGACAATTCTGTTAATCCTAAAGAACCGAAGTTGGATTTCCTTGTCTTTTCTTCAGTCGTGTTTCTGATATAGTCTGCATTCTCTTTCATTACTTGTTGCTTACTGTGGATCTGAAATCTGCTGTTTCTATTATCTTAAGGGGTAAGATTAGGTTCTTTCATAGATATACTTGCTTTAAATCAGGATATTTAAAGTTGAAAGCTTTTCTTAAGTACTTTTAGCAGCTTAGATTTTGAAATAATACTTTTAAATTTTCTCTCACTTCAATTTATTCTCCCCAATTTGCAGTTACGTTGAATCCAATTGTTCCTTAGATGTGTGTTGTTTAATTTGTACATATTTCTGAGTTTCTAAGTTTTTCTATTTATTTGTGATTTCACTTTTTGTGGTTAGGCAATATATTTAGTATGAGCTGGATCCTTTACAAGTTATGTAGGCTTTCTTGTATCTCATGGAGAATGGTAAAAAGATGTTGAACATAGACGCTTGTTTTCCATTTGTGTGCTGTGTTTTATAGATTCTATAATATAGATTATTTTATTCATTCTAGTTGACTTACAGCTTTAGTTAAACCTTCTGTTTCCTTGTCAATCTTCTGCTTATTATGGAAAGTAAATATTGAAGTCTTTAACTACCATTGTTAAATTGTTTATTCTTTTATTATTTTATTTGAGCATTTTAGAACTCCGTTGTTAAGGGTATACAACATATTTATAACTGTTTAATTACTGTTAAATTGTTCCTACTTGAGTTTATATTCTTAGTGGTTTGTTTCAGGAATATATATATATATATATATATATATATATGTGTGTGTGTGTGTGTGTGTATTTTTATATATGTATATAAAAATCACTGAGAATTGATTTTAGATTTATATCAACTTGAATATTATGATCTACTTAGTTATTCCAAAATAGTCCATGGCTTCCCTCTTTGTGCTATAATTGTAATATATATACATATATGTATGTACATATATATATAATCCTTTTCATCATTTATAGATGTATCAACAATATATATTAGAATTATTAATCTGTATGATTATGTACATACTAAAGAATCTGAGAAAGGAGAGTAAATACATATTCATAGTTTCTTAGTTAGTCTTCATCAGTCTCCTCGTGTTCATTTTGTCCCAGGGATTCAAGTTACTGACTGTGTCATTTTCACACTCT
The DNA here is from genome assembly GCA_028551405.1 of Uromys caudimaculatus. NCBI lineage: Eukaryota > Metazoa > Chordata > Mammalia > Rodentia > Muridae > Uromys > Uromys caudimaculatus. The sequence continues at coordinate 20,557,012 of CM052702.1, read as the reverse complement.
AGTTTTGCTGCGTCCCCATCTGCTTCTATGCTGTTGTCAAGAACGCTGCACATGTGTGTGTTGTAGGTCTAGTCATAAAATAATACAGTATTGTCTTATATACTTGTCCTTTAAGTGATGACAGAAGTAAGAAATGCCCATTTAGCACTATTTTATAGGGACTTGATCACACTTTATGGTTTCGTTGTTGTTTTAATAAAGGTTCTGATCAGTTTCTGATATTGCACGGCTTCCGGCTGAGGATCTTCTGCTAGCTTTGCTTTCGGGCAAGAGTACAGGAAGTTTTCATAGTTTTGTTGAAACATACAGTCTTCATTTGACCCTTATTTATGAAACTTGGTTTTCTGTCTTCATTAATGTCTTTATCAAATAAGGGATGGCCCACTATATTTTAGGATCCACAGTTTTGGTGTGGTGTTATCAATTATATTCCCTTCTGAGTGACAGGTCACTTTTCCCTTGCTGCTTTCTGAATTTTCCTCGACCTTCAGCATTCTTCCTGTGACGTTTTGGGACATAAATCTACATTTATGCTACTTGGACTTTTTGACTTTCTTGAATATATAGAATAATGATATTTTTTGTCAAACATCAAAAACATTTTTCTCATAGATTTAGCACATCAAACTTTTTAGCAGCATGTCAAAGTCAACTAAAGGAAAAGGAATTTATGCCTTCCTGCTCACAGTCCTGGCTCAGGAAGCTTATTAACCCTTATAAGCTTTTATAGGAGAGGGAAAAGATTTGGGGGTCATATTTCAAATAAAATGTTCTCAGTGTTTTAAGTTAGAAAATATTCTGGAATAAATGTTTATGAATTTCATGTGTTTTCCTAGGACAGTTTCCAAGTGTACACAGGGATGTACCCGTGTGGACTCAGAGATACAAGACCCTATCTAATATTTCAACCAAACATGGCATATCAAGTCATAGTAAAACTAAGTATTTCCACTCATAAAGCTAGATGAGGCAATCCAGTAGGAGGAAAAGGGTCCCATAAGAAGTCAAAGGAGTTAGAGACACTCCCTGTTCCCACCATTAGAAGTTGCACAAGAGCACCAAGCTACGCAACTGTAACATATGAAGAGGACCTAGATCAGACCTATGCAGCTCCAGGATTGCCTTAGTCTTTGTGAGCCCCTGTGATCCCTGGTTAGTTGAGTCTATGTGCTGTTTTCTTGTAGTGCTCTTGACCTCTCTGACTCCTATAATCCTTGCTCTCCCTCTTCCGAAGGGTTCATCAAACTCCACCTAATTTTTGGCTGTGGGACTCTGCATCTGTTTCCATCAGTTGCTGGATGGAGCCTCTTTGATGAGGATTATATAAGGCTCCTGTCTATGAATGTAGCAGGATATCATTAGGAATCATTTCACCCACTTTATTTTGTCTATTTGCTGGGTGTGTTTGGTTCTATCTTAGGTTTCTGGACTATCCAGCCTCTGGTTCCTGGCCATCCAGACAGAGTCAGGTGTGAGTTTCCTCTCATGGCATGGGTCTCAAGCTGCTCTTGTCATTTGCTAGCAACTCCCACAACTCTGGTTTCATGTTTCACCTCTCCTAGTTGGGTGTCTATGTACCTCACTGCCTCAGAGAAGGCAGAGAAAAGTCCAGAACCAGTGGGGTCCATAACTCATCTCTTCCCTCTGAGGAGTCAGACAGTGCTGTATGGCAGGAGGAGGAGGGTGAAGCCATGTTGGGATTAATACGGTAGACAGGGCTCCAGTCTGGCTGGGGATGCCAGAAGTGTTACAGTTCTTAGAAAAGGAATAAAGAGATCCAGGTAGTCAGGGTCCTGGGTCCCACAGCTGCTACTGCAGTGGCAAAGTCTGGAGCCAGTTCTCTAATGTGTGAAGGGAGCCTGGCCAGGAAGGTGGGTCCAAGGTCCAATGATGAGTGTGAGAGAGTCCTCCCCCAAGTGTTATAGCTTAGTAAAAATAGCCAGTCTCAGATGATCCTTGGTGTGCTTTAGTCCATGTGGAGAGAGACTATACGAACCAATACATTCTATTGCCTGAGGCTAAGATGCTGATGATTGTTTGCACGAAGAATTCCAGGCGCTATGCTTTGTGACTGACTGCTTGTGAACATCTAGTTGGGGGTCTTGGTTACATGTCCTAAGGCAGGCATGGAAACAGGGAAGGAGTTATCTGTACTTCTGCAGGTCTCAAATTCTGCAATTTCCAGGATTTGAGCATGTTCGACCTCAGCAGTCCTATGTCCATTCCTCTGGTGGCATGGTCTACATACCCTATATACAACTCTGTGCCATCTTTATTCAGCACATTTTGCAAGCAGTACACATTGTAGGTTGATGGTTTTTGTGGTTGGGTTGATGTACTAATCCCTCTATTGGAAGTCTTGTCTAGTTACAGGAGATGGCCAGTTTAGGCTTTGTATCTCCTATTACTAGGAGTCTTAGCTAGAGTCACCCTCATAGATTCCTGGGAATTTTCATTACCCTAGAGTTCTTTTTATTTTATTTTATTTTTTATTGGTTATTTTATTTATTTACATTTCAAACGTTATCCCCCTTCCCGGTTTCCCCTCTGGAAAACCTCTATCCCCTCCCCATCCCCCATGCTTCTGTGAGGGTGCTCCCCACCCACTCACCCACCCACTCCTGCCTCACCACCCTAGCATTCTCCTATGCTCGGGCATGGAGCCTTCACAGGAACTAGGGCCTCCCCTCCCATTGTTGCCAGATATGGCAATCTTCTGCTATATATGCAGCTGGAGCCATAGGTCCCTCCATGTGTACTCTGATTGTTGGTCTAGTCCCTAGGAACTCTGGGGCGATCTGTTTTGTTGATATTGTTGTTCTTCCAAACCCCTTCAGCTCTTTCAGTCCTTCCCCCAACTCCCCCATTGGGGTCCCTGTGCTCAGTCTAAGTCCCCATCTGTATTGATCAGGCTCTGGCAGAGCCTCTCAGAAAACAGCTATATCAGGCTCCTGTCAACAAGCACTTCTTGGCATCTGCAACAGTGGCTGGGTTTGGTGTCTGCACAGGGGATGGATCTCCAGGTGGAGCAGTCTCTGAATGGCCTTTCCTTTAGTCTCTGCTCCACTCTTTGTTCCTGTATTTCCTTTAGACAGGAGCAGTTCTGGGTTAATATTTTTTGAGATGAGTGTACCCTAGATTTCTACCTCACCCCTCAATTGTCCCAAAATTCCAGTTGTCTCTCCCTCTACCCTCCTCCACATGGTCCGTCCTGTTCTCATCCTTACCCAGAGGTGTTCATGTGTCCTCCCTTAAGTCCTCCTTGTTATTTAGCATATTAGGGTCTATGGACTGTAGCATGATTTTATTTTATAGCTAATAACTACTTATAAGTGAGTACATACCATGTTTGTCTTTCTGAGTCTGGGTTACCTCACTCAAGGTGATTTTTTCCTAGTTTCATTCATTTGCCTGAAATTTTCCTGATGATATATTTTTTTAACAGCTAATACTCCATTGTGTAAATATACCACATTTTCTTTATCTATTCTTTGATTGAGGGACCTACAGGTTATTTCCAGTTTCTGTGTATTACAAAGAAAGTTGCTATGAACATTGTTGAGATTAAAAAACAAAAGTGAAAATTATACAATGGAAACAAAAGAAAGCATCTTCAACAAATGGTGCTGGCCTGACTAGATGTCAACATGTAGAAGAATGCAAGTATATCTGCATCTATGACTTTTCACAAAACTCAAGTCCAAGTGGGTCAAAGATTTCAACATAAAACCAGATGTAATAAACTTAACAGAAGAGAAAGTGAATAACATTGAATGCACTGGCACAGGAGGCAACTTTCTAAACAGAATACCAATACTGCAGGCATAAGAGCAACAATTAATATATGCAACCTCACAAAACTGAAAAGCTTTTGGAAGACAAATGACACTGTCCATAGAACAAAATGGCAGCCTACAGAATGGGAGAATATTTTCACCAACTTCATATCTGATAGAGGGCTAATTTCTAAAATAAATTGAAACTCAGGAAACTAGACATCAACAAATCAAGTAATCCAATTAAAAATGGGGTACAGATCTAAACAGAAAATCCACAGCAGAGAAATCCCATATGGCTGAGAAGCACTTGAAGAAATATTCAACATCCTTAGATATCAGGGAAATGCAAGTCAAAGCAACTCTGAGATTCCATCTTACACCTGTCAAAATGGCTAAAATTAAAACCACAAGTGGTAACTCATGTTGGCAGGGATATAGAGCAAGGGGAACACTCCTCAATTGCTGGTAGGAACGCAAATTTCTACAGACACTTTTGGAAATGAGTATGGTCATTCCTCTGAAAATTAGGAATTGACCTACCTTAAGACTCAGTTACACCACCTTTGGGCACCAAAGGACTCTCAATACTACCACAAGGACACTTGCCCTTTGATAATTTCAAAGGGAAGGTTGATTACTGGAAAGAAAATGGTAGATTACTTCTTTTGCATCTTCACACATTTGGATCAAAACCTTAGATATATGACCACAGGAAGATAGATGTTGGTCCCATGGAAGAGAAGGGAGAATAAGAATCAATAGTAAATGGTAAAGACAAGGTGAAATCTAGGAACAATGAATGTTAGATTTATAAAAGAAACACCATACTGATAAAGGACTTTATGGCAAAGAGGGCAGGGAAGGGTAGAATTCTGCGTCCATTAGAGTTGACCACAAAGAAAGACAGAAAGCCTGGGCATGTAGGCTGACTCATAAAAAGTGTAGCTGAAGGTGGGAGATTCTTGGGTGTGGAGAGATGGCCCAGCAGTAGAAAGCACTGGGTGTTCTTGCAGAGTACCTGGGTTTGATTCTAGTACACACTCGGTGACTAACAACCATCTGTACCTCCAGTTCTAGGGGATCTAAGCCTCTCCTTGCCCCTATGAGTACTTCCTGAATGTGCACTGGAATGACAAAAATCATTTAAAGAAGTCTTAGTTTCATTTTCTGTGTCTCTAATAAAATTGCCCGACAAAAGCAACTTAAGAGATAAAAGGTTTACCTGGCTCACAATTCTGGGTCCCACACCACCATTGCAGGAGAGTCAAGTTAGTAGCAATTTAAAGCCCATCAAAATACATCCACAGTCAGGAGCAGAGAGAGAGGCATGGGGTGATGCATGCATAAAAGCGATCACATCATTTTTTCCCTTTGCATTAAGTCCAGGGCCACCTTATAAAATTTCAGATGTATCTTCATACTTCAATTAATTCAACTAACCCAGTAGGTATGTCCATAGGCCAAACTAATCTAGAGAATTCCTCAACGAGACTTCTTTCTGAAGCAATCTAGACCTTGTAAAGTTTTCAAAATTAAAAATCATGCCTGGTTATGTAGGACCCTGTCCAAAGGGAAGAAAGAGTCTTAAATAAAAAATGTAATCACAAGGGATACCATCAGAAATTATAGCAAGAGAACCATAGACAACACATACAACTGTGTGAAGATTGAAGTTGCTTTTGAATAATCAATTAGTCATTGAAAAAAATCAATAAGGGTAAAAGCAAACATATCTTGAATCAAACGAAAATACAACTTATATCTGTGGGATATTGCAAAAGTAGTTCTAAGAAGGACATTTTTAGGTATGAATGTCTTCATTAAAAATCAAAGAGATCTCAAGAAAATAAATTAATGTGCCCCAAGTTCTGAGAAAAACAAGAATAAGCCAAACCCAAAATTAGTAGAAGGGAGTAAAAACTTTCAAAGATGAAATTAGTGAGATAAAAAATAAAATGTCCATATCAAGTTTAATAAAACATGAAGTCTGTTGTGGGGAAGGATTAACAAGATTGATAAACTCTTAGGTGAATTAATCAAAAGAAATGGAGAGATAAACCAAATTAATACAATTTAAAGCAGAAAGGGCCAATACAACCTTTTACTGAAATTTAGAGAGCCATTAAGTTGTGTTTAGAAAATTATTTGATATAATTGGAAAATCTCAAAGAACTCACAACCCATCAAGAGTGAGCCAAGAGGATATCACTTCATGAGCAAACCCCTGATGAAACTAGGGACATAACCCAAATAGTAATATCTATAAATGACAAACCAAAAACCAACATTACATTGAATGTTAATGATATTACACTGAATGAAAAGTTTTTTAAAATTAGGAATGAGACAAGGGTGTCCACTCTCTTCAGTCTTGTTCACTGTTATGTTTAAATGCATAGCCACAGCCATGATGCAAGATAATAAAGTGATATACACATGAAAGAAACATGTCAGATAATAACTGTTGGTGGGTGATATGATTCTGTACTGAATATACTCAAAAAGACTCAGCCTAAAGAACCTAAAATCTGATGAACACTTGCCATATTGTAGTGGCTTACAAAACCAACTCACAAGGCTCTGTAGCTTTTCTCTACATTAGTATCAAGTTTTCTGAAAAAGAAGTCAGGAAAATAATCTCACTTGCAATAGCTTTAGTCAAAATAATCAAAACCACAATGAGACAAATAGACACACAGATGATGGATTTTTGAATAGTTTCCCCCAATTCTCCAGAAGATAATGGAATTGAAAAATGAGGTTGCATGAAATGGCAAAACACATGAAAGGGAGCAATGAACAGAGTGAAGAGACAGCCCATGAATGGCAAGAAATCTTTGCTATCTGGTCATCTGACATAGGACTGATATCCAGACTATGGAAGAGCTGAAAAAAGAGAAGGCCACAAAAAAGCAAATAATCCAATTAAATGGACAAGTGAGCTAAACAGGCCATTCTCAAAAAGAAGAAATAAAACTAAATCAAAAGCACAGTGAGATCCCATCTCATTTTAGTAAGGGCAGCTATCAGGAAAGCACACTAAACACAACAAATACTTCAAGAAGAAAGAGTTTTCATATATTGATGGTAGGAAGGTATATTAGTTTTCTGTTGCTGTCATTGAACACCGTGACCAATGCAACACAGCTTGGAGAAGAAAGGTTTGTTTGGGTTTACGGCTCTAGCAAAATAAGCGTCCATCATGGTAGGGAGGCAAAACAGTGAAGTCAGGGTACTGAATGCTCTCATCTTCAAATGCAAGTGTGAAGCAGAAAGAGCAAACTGGAAGTGGGGTGAGCCCATGAGCTCTTAAAGTCTGCCTCCAGTGAGGTACTTCCTCCAGCCAGGCCACACCCTCTAAATGTCCCCACCAATGAGGGATCAAGTGTTCAGATATTTGAGCCTAGGAGGGACATTTCTTATTCAAACCACTGCAGAATGTGAATTAGTCTAGCCGCCATGTAAATCCCTATGAGGGTTTCTCAAAAAATTAAAAATAGAACTACTATATACCACTTGTACACCATTTCTGAATAAGTACTTGTCTTAGATAGGGTTTCATTGTTGTGAAGAGACACCATGACTTCAGCAACTCTTAATAAGGAAACCATTTAATTGGGGCTGGCTTAGAGTTTCAGAGGTTTAGTCCATTATCCTAGCAGGAAGCATAGCAGCATCCAGGGAGACACTGCTGGAAGAGCTGAGCCTTCTACATCTTGATCCGAATGAGGCTATAATACTGAGCAAAGCTTAAGCATAAATGAAAGCTCAAAGCCTGTCTCCACAATGACAAGTTTCCTCCATCAAGACCACACCCATTCCAACAAAACCACACCTACTAATAGTGCCATTCCCCATGAGCCAAGCATTCAAACATGAGTCTATAGTAGCCATACCTATTGAAACCACTACAATACCCAGTGGATCTGAGTAAATACACCAGAGAGATATATGCCTATATCCATATGTTTGTCATGGCGCTATGTACAATTCCTAGTGATGGAATCAGCAGTGGCCATCAGTGGATGAACATATAAAAACGCGTGGTATATATATGCATACTGGCGTTTTATTCAGCCACAAAGAAGAATACAATTTTGTCATTTGCAGGACAATGACTGTAACTGAAGACCATGAAGTTAAGCAAAATAACCTGGACCTCCCAAAGAAAAGTGTTCCATATGTGGAATCTGGGGGCGAGAGGAAGGATATGGAAGTCAGCGAAGCCTCTTGGGAATGTGGAAGGGGAGGAGTGAGAGAAGGAAGGATGATGGGGGATGACTGGGATCAGATCTACTGCATGCAGGCACAGCAATGTCAGAATGTAATCCATTACTCTGTGTGATTAACATGAACTAATAAAAATAAGAGGAAACACTGATTAAAATGAAAAGAACATTGGAGCAGACTAATATCAGTTATTACCTTATTGCAGTAATTACTCTGACATCTTATTTCTCCACTTTATTTCTCTACTTTAAGTAATTAATTAGAAGTGGTTAATGGGTAAGGAATGATGAATGGTTTCAAGTCTTAATTCCACAAATGTAACAGCAGCAAGGTACCTTACATAGGTTGACATTCAGAAAATCTGTGTTCTTGGGAACCCTGTCCACACACTTCTCTTGGAATATAGTAAGATAGGAAATATTTAAATGACAGACACAACCCACGTTACTTGAATAGATTATTTCATCTTGTTTACAAAGATAGAGAACTACGGAAATGCTGAGCTGTGAAATGGTGAGTAGAGGCTCTCAGGCTGCGCACAACTTCTGTTATTGCTAACTTTCGAATCTTTCCTTCTGCCTACACCATTTCCTGTGTCATTCTGAATGGTACCATACCTGTCACTCATGCAGTGAGGTAGAGATATTGTTCTCTGATGTAGTTAGGGAGAGTCGTGGCTGACTCTTAAAGAAGGACGAAAACAATATAGAAGAAAGGATTTTAAGTGGGACATCTCATCCTGTATCCGACGTAGAGGCTCTAATGCAGCATCCTAGGGGCTGTACCTCTCAGGCTATACAGGCAAGTTCATTTGGAAATGGTGCTGTGGGGTTTGAAGAAAATTCCATTTCTGAAAGTGGATAAAATTTCCACCCACTAAAGTTTCATTCGGTAAAACTCAGGAAAGTTTTTAGAGATGCTAAAGTCCTACATCTGCTTGATATTCTTCTTTTACTTTCTTTTGGCCTGGCTTATTTCTAAGAACTACAGAACAATTTCGTGGAGGAAATTTAATTGCTTTACAATTATATTGGAATTCAGCCAACCTCAATGAGAGCTTTTCTGTGAAATTCTATTCCAATTTGGTTCCAAGAGATTTAAAAATGTGTGTCAAACTCAGTTGTAGGAGAAACACTATTTAAATCATACAGTTGGCTTCTTCATGGTGATCAAGAAAGCCACCCTCTCCTAGCAGGAGACTGGGGTTAAAACTAGACCCTTGAATTTCACTCATTTAGTAGTTTTACTCTCAAATACTTGTTTGAACAAATAGAACAAATTACATTTGAATGAAATGCTATTTATAAAAATCCATAATATACATATACATAATTTAGTATTCAGTGAATATATTTAGAATATTTAGAAAGAGAGAAGAGAGAGAGAGGGAGAGAGAGAGAGAGAGAGAGAGAGAGAGAGAGAGAGAGAGAGAGAGAATATAAATTTAAGTCCAGAAAAGTACTTATTGTAAGGAGGGAACTGTACTGCTTTTAGGCTCAGCCTCACACATTCCCAGAATTGCAAAAGCCCTTTGGGAAGAACCGGCTCCAGCAGGTAGGCCAATTCTTCCAGCCCTTGCTTTTGTTTGGGTCCCTGAGAGGGAATGCATGGGAGTGCATGCAGGGTCTCCCTGTGAGTGAACTGTCTTCTCAAGAGCAGCACTGAGTGAGTCTGGAGGGCAAGGAGTGTTTCTAGTTACAAAATGCAGGAGCAGCCTAAGCAGCACTGTTCTGCCACAAGAGCAGGTGAGCAGGCAGGGCAGTCATCATCACTGGTGCCTTCACAACTATACATTGGAAGAATGTTATGTAAATTGATAGTGCTGTTTGTCTTTCTTTTTTATTAATCATTCCATTCGTTTACATCTCAAATGATATCCCACTTCCTGTTTACCCTCTCCACCAACCTCCCCATCCCACATCTGCCCTTCCCCCTCCCCTTTGCCTGTATGAGGGTGCTCCCCCACCCACCCACACTCTCCCACCCCACCACTCCAGCATCCCCCTACTCTGAGGCATCAAACCTCCCCCAGGGCCAAGGGCTTCCCTTCCCGTTGGTGTCAGGCAAGGCCATCCTCTGCCACATATGTATCTGGAGCCATGGATCCCTCCAGGTACACTCCGTGGTTGGTGGTAGACTTTGGGACAACTGGGTAGTCAGGCCAGCCTATGTTGTTCTTCCAATGGGGTTGAAATCCTCTTCTGCTCCTTCAGTCCTTCTGCTAGCTCCCTGACCAGGTTCTCTGAGTTCAGCCTGATGGTTGGCTCCAAGCATACACATCTGCATGGTCAGTTGCTGGCTGGACTTCCCCAGGAACTGCCAAACTTGGTTCCTGTCGGCAAGCGCTTCTTGACCACAGCAACGTGTTGGGTTTGGTATCTGCAGTCATGATGTATCCCCAGGTGGGGTCATTCCCGGGTGACCCTTTCTTCAGTCTCTGTTCCGTTTTTTGTCTTTGTTCTTCCTTTGCACAGGAACATTTCTGGGTTAAAAACTTTGAGATGGGTGGGTGTTAGCATTGTCTTAACTCCACCCCACAGTTACCTGGCAACAGCCAGGTATGCTCCTCCCCACAGTTAGGCTTGACCCACTATAAAAGGGGCTGCTTGCTCCCTCTCTCTTTAAGATTTATTTATTATATGTAAGTGAAGACACTGTAGCTGTCTTCAGAAAGCTTTTCTTCTCGCTCCGGCCCTACTCACTTCGGCCCTCAGAAGATCAGGTCTCATTACAGGTTGTGAGCCATCATGTGGTTGCTGGGATTTCAACTCACGACCTTTGGAAGAGCAGTTGGCACTTTTAACCACTGAGCCATCTCTTCAGCCCCCTCCTCTCTCTCTCTCTCTCTCTCTCTCTCTCTCTCTGTCTTGCCTCGCCTTCTTGCCCCCCTCTCTCTCCATTTCCTTCCCCCTCTCTCCACGTGGTCATGGCCAACCCCTACTTCTCTACTCTTTTCCTCTCTCTCTCTTCCTTTCTCTGCCTCTACATGCCCTGAATAAACTCTATTCTATACTATACTGTGGTGTGGTTGGTCTCTTAGAGGGAAGGGATGCTTCGTCATGGGCCCGCTGAGACATCCCCTTCCCCCACACCTCATCACATCCCCATAAACATATTCTTTTATCTCTTTATCCTTTTATAAACACATCAGTGGGTGGCCCCATCCCTTGACCAGGGGCTGTGCCTATCTACTGGAGGTGGTCTCCCCAGGTTATATCTCCCCCTTCTATGTACTTTACAGCTTAAGCCAATCCCGTTGAGTCCCGGGAGCCTCAAGTTTCTCTGGTGTCTGGGACCCTCCAGTGGCTATCCCTAGTTCCTCATGCCCCCTGCTACTTATTTGTATTCGATTTCCTGACCTACCTCTCTCACATCTTTCAATGCAGTTCCAACCTTTGCCTTCCGGCTTTGCACTCCGCAGACTCTGGAGCCTCCCTGAGGCTGGATTTCATCTTTATTGCTATTGTCTTTGGCAAAAAGACACATCTTGATACTATCGTTGGAGGCCTTCTGTGTTCTTATTGCTGCTTGTATTTGTATTTATAAAATGATATTCCACTGTATTATGAAAGCTAGTTCAAAGGGAATAAACAATGTATGAGGTAGAATTTTCTTTCTTTCTAAAAACCAGTCAAATAGGATGAGAGAACCGGAAACTAGGATTTACTTCTTTTGCTTCTTAATTTAAGTATCTTAGAGGATTCCATACATAAATACTGTATTTATATAATCTCCTCCTCTCCCTCACCCTTCACCTCGTCCTCCTCACTCCATCTCAAATTTCCAACTTCTTTATTATTGTTGTATACATACACACACGCACACACACACACACACACACACACACACGCACACACACACACACCCTACTGAGTCATTTAGTGTTTCTCAAATGCACATGTGTTTGGGATTTGATTGCTGGGGCTCTTTAAAAAACATTTTATTTATTTATTCAATTATTTTATTATTATTAATTATTATTCTCTGTGTGTGACATAAGTGTTTGAGTGTGAGCGCTATAATCCCATAGTACACATGTGTAGGTTAAAGGGCAGCTTTGATGGAGTCAGTTCTCTCCATCAACTTTGGGTCGAAGGGAGGTCTCTCATGATGTTTTTCTTTCCCTGAGAACTCTAGGCCAGTTGGCCTGTGAGTTTCTAGGCACCACTCCTGTCTCTGCCTCTGCGCTCACTATAGGAGTGTTGGGATTACAGATGGATGCCATTGCGTCTGGCTTTTTTTTTTTAATGTGGGGTCAAACTCATGTTGTCAGGCTTATTCAGCAAATGCCTTTGTCCACTGAGCTGTCCCACCAGCCTGGATTTCTAAATCCCATACTCTGATTTAGTGAAGGGGAACTTTTGTCTTTCTGACAAAAATGCATATGTATAAAATAGATGCTCGCTCAAAGAAGTGTTTGTATTTTTGAAATCTTTTAGGATATGCTCCTATGGGTTGTGTGATACTGTTAATGAAACAATCTTTCCGTGATACTATTAATTCCTAGCAGCATTTTGTGAGGCAAGAAGACAAGACTTGAGGCAGACTTGTGTGTGTGTGTGTGTGTGTGTGCACGCATGACACATGGAATCCAGAGACTGATGTATTCCTTCATCACTTTTCCATCTTATTTTTTCTAACAGTGCATCTGCACTGAAGTTGGAGCCTTCTGTTTCTGCTGGACTGGCCAGCCAGTGAGCGCATGAGATTTCCCCTCTGCTAGGGTAGCAGAAGTATGCTACCATATCTGACTTTGATGTAACTCCTGGAGGTCTGAACTGTGGTCCTTATATGTATACAGCAAGCATTTCACCCACTGAGCCATCCCCCCAGCTCCTGAAACCAGACCTGCTGATTCTAAGCCTAGGTCTGAGCCTAGCCCTAGATGTGTGTTTCTTGGCATTGTACTTAAGCACAATGGGGCTCAGTTTCTTCATCTATAGACCAAAACATAAACACTGAGTTGTTCATTAAATTTATCAGTCAAAGGGCTATCTGAGGGTGTTTGCTGCCTTTACTGCACTACTTGCAAGTACATCTAAATGCATCAGGGAAGGTCTGGACATGCACTCATAGCTGGTAGTTTACAGTAGATTTAACAACTGTGTATTGCACCTGATTAGAGGTCCACGCATTGTGCTAGGTAAAGTCAACTATGACACTAAAGGACAAGTTGCAGTGCACAGAGCATGAGAACAAAGCCTTCCTCAAGGCATAGCAAAGATGAGCATCTGGGAAGAAGGCACAAATTCCAGCTGCCCTAAGTGTCTCACTCATGGCATTCAGGGATTCTGATTTTATAGACTACCATGACCACCACCTCCACCACCACCACCTCCACCACCACTAACTCTACCACCACCACCACCTCTACCACCACCACCTACCTGCACCACCATCACCACCACTACCACCACCACCACCACCATCACCACCAATAACAAAGAAGAAAACAAAGAAATAGGAAATTACTGCAAGCAGGCTGTTACAATTGAACTAGTTAGTGGGAACCACATGTTATAGATCATTGGCCACTTATGCAATTGAGGGAAGAAGCATGATTGGGGGGAACAGAACATTTTCCAATTTATTTATTATTCTGATATAAACCTAAGGGGTTAAATGTTAAATGTTTAATTAGCTAAGTCAGCAGATTTTGGAATCTGGGTATTGGTGTGCATCTCATAACCCTTGTCTACCAGGCCTCATGTGTGTTTTCAGAATCTTATTTATCTTTAAAATATGGGGGTGAAGAAAGATGACCCACTCCTGACCCCTATAGAGTCGACAGACTGACCCCATGAGAACTATCTTTTTTTTTTTTTTTTTTTTTTTTTTTTTTTTTTTGGTTGAAATGAGTGATTTAATTTGAAAATATTTTGGGAGAGGGGCACTCTGATTAGTAGACTCTGAAGTTTAGATATGAATTTTTAAAAAATCAAAATGGCATAGAATTTTAGAATTTATTCATATATATATCAACATCATTTTATAAATTAAAAAAACATTAATTAGTTAATTACTTGATACTATCAAGTTACTAG
>CM052702.1:20500407-20542459 GCA_028551405.1 Uromys caudimaculatus | reverse complement strand
AGACCACCAACCAAAGAATACACATCTATTGACCCATGGTTTGGACTACATATTTGGCAGAGGACGACCTCGATGGCCATCAGGGAGAAAGGAGAGACCCTTGGGCCTGAGGGTGCTAGAGGCCCCAGTAAAGGGGAATGTCAAGGTGGGAATATGGGAATGGGTGGGCGGGTAGGTGGGAGGAGGAATTCCCTCACAGAGGCAGGGAGGGGGAGGGGATAGGGGGTTTCCAAAGAGGAGACCCAGAAAAGGGGAAACATTGGAAATGTAAATAAAGTATCAAAAATAAATTTAAAAAAGGGAAAAAAAAAACTAATACCAAGAACTAATACCAATACTCTTCAATCTATTCCACAAAATAGAAACAGAAGGAACACTACCCAATTCCTTCTATGAGGCCACAGTTACACTGATACCAAAACCTCAAAGAGACCTAACAAAGAAAGAAAACTTCAGACCAATTTCCCTTATGAATATCAATGTAAAAATACTCAATAAAATTCTCGCAAACCAAATCTAAGAACACATCAAACGATCATTCATCATGATCAAGTAGACTTCATCCCAGGGATGCAGGGATGGTTCAATACCCGGAAATCCATCAATGTAATCCACTACATAAACAAACTCAAAGAAAAAAACCACATGGTCATTTCATTAGATGCTGAAAAAGTACTTGACAAAATTCAACATCCCTTCATGATAAAAGTCTTGGAAAGATCAGGAATTCAGGGTCCATACCTAAACATAGTAAAAGCAATATACAGCAAACCGGTGGCCAATATCAAACTAAATGGAGAGAAACTTGAAGCAATCCCACTAAGATCAGGGACTAGACAAGGCTGCCCTCTCTCTCCCTATTGATTCAATATAGTAATTGAAGTTCTAGCTAGAGCAATTAGACAACAAAAGGAGATCAAAGGGATACAAATTAGAAAGTAAGAAATCAAAATATCACTCTTTGCAGATGATATGATCGTATACTTAAGTGACCCAAAAAACTCCACTAGAGAACTGCTGCAGCTGATAAATAACTTTAGCAAAGTGGTCGGATATAAAATTAACTCAAACAAATCAGTAGCCTTCCTAGACTTGAAGGATAAACAGGCTGAGAAAGAAATCAGGGAAATGACACCCTTCACAATTGTCACAAATAATATAAAGTATCTTGGTGTGACTCTAACCAAACAAGTGAAGATCTGTATGACAAGAACTTCAAGTCTCTGAAGAAAGAAATTGAATAAGACCTCAGAAGATGGAAAGATCTCTCATGCTCTTGGATTGGGAGGATTAATATATTTAAAATGGCCATCCTGCCAAAAGCAATCTACAAATTCAACGCAATCCCCATCAAAATTCCAACTCAATTCTTCATAGACTTAGAAAGAGCAATTCTCAAATTCATTTGGAATAACAAAAAACGCAGGATAGCAAAAACTATTCTCAACAACAAAAGGACCTCTGGGGGAATCAGAATCCCTGACCTCAAGCTGTACTACAGAGCAGTAGTGATAAAAAACTGCATGGTATTGGTACAGCGACAGGCAGGTAGATCAATGGAATAGAATTCAAGAGCCAGAAATGAACCCACACACTTACAGTCACTTAATCTTTGACAAAGGAGGTAAAACCATCCATTGGAAAAAAGACAGCATTTTCAACAAATGGTGCTTGTTCAACTGGTGGTCTACATGTAGAAGAATGTGAATTGATCCATTCTTATCTCCCTGTACAAAGCTCAAGTCCAAGTGGATCAAGGACCTCCACATAAAACCAGATACACTGAATCTAACAGAAGAGAAAGTGAGGGAAAGTCTCGAACACATTGGCACAGGGGAAAAGTTCCTGAACAGAACACCAATGGCTTATGCTCTAAGATCAAGAATCAACAAATGGGACCTCATGAAATTACAAGTCTTCTGTAAGGCAAAGGACACTGTCAATCGGACACAACGGCAACCAACAGATTGGGAAATGATCCGATAGAGAACTAGTATTCAATATATACAAAGAACTCAGGAAGTTAGACTCCAGAGATCCAAATAACCCTACCCAAAAATGGCAAACAGAGCTAAACAGAGAATTCTCAACTGAGGAAACTCGTAGGGCTGAGAAGCACCTAAAGAAATATTCAACATCTGTAATCATCAGGGAAATGCAAATCAAAACAAGTCTGAGATTCCACGTCAAACCAGTCAGAATGGCCAAGATCAAACACTCAGGTGACAGCAGATGCTGGCGAGGATGTGAAGAAAGAGGAACACTCCTCCATTGCTGGTGGGATTGCAAGCTGGTATAACCACTCTGGAAATCAGTTTGGCGGACCCTCAGAAAAATGAACATAATACTACCTGAGGACCCAGCTATTCTACTCCTGGGCATATGCCCAGAAGATGCTCCAACATGTAATATAGGCACATGCTCTACTATGTTCATAGCAGTCATATTTATACTAGCCAGAAGCTAGAAACAACCGAGATGTCCCTCATCAGAGGAATGGATACAGAAAATGTGGTACATTTACACAATGGAATACTACTCAGCTATTAAAAACAATGACTTCATGAAATTTGCAGGCAAATAGATAGAACCTGAAAATATCATCCTAGTGAGGTATCTCAGTCACAAAAGAATGAACATGGTATGTACTCAGTGATAAGTGGATATTAGCCCAAAAGTTTGGAATAACCAAGATTCACTTCACAGCAACCATTGGGCTGAGCGTGAGGTTCCAGATGGAGGAGTCGGAGAAGGCAGGAGTGTGGGAGGGGATAGGGGGGTTCCAAAGGGTTGATTTGGAAAGGGGGAAGCATTTGAAATGTAAATAACGTATCAAATAATAATAATAATAATAATAATAATAATAATAAAAATAAAAATTAAAAAAATTTAAACCAGAAGAACAAATTTGGTTGTTCCAGACCTAAGAATATCAGACAAGGCCCTTAAAAGAAGAAAATAGGAATCTGGGTAATTCCAATGTCTACAGAAACCTACTAGATTTGTTAATGTGAAAATCCTACCACATAAAATTTAGTGTCAGCTTAATACACACAGAGAAAAGGGGAGACAACAAAGGAGAACATGCTCTGAAGCTTCCCAAGGACAGTCCTAGCTGACCTGTTCTGATGTCACTGTGTGTGAGATGATTAGATGTTAGATTTGCTATGAGAACTAATCAAAAAATAATAATAATAAAAATAAAAGTCTTTGCCAGATATTCATCTGACAAAGCATTAGAGCCTAGAATATCTAAATGATCACCAACCCAAAACCCTAAATATTAAGAAAATAAACAACCTAATCTGAAAGTGGCCTATGGGAACTGGAGAGACTGCTTAGCAATTGACAGTGCAAACTGCTCTTACAGAAGACCTACGTTTAGTTCCCAGCACTCATATCAGTAGGTTCAAAACCACCTGTAACTTCAACTCCAGAGTGTGTAACTTCACACTCTCCTGGCCTCTGATGGTACCTACACTTACATGCACATATCTACAAGCAGACACATACACATCACTTTAAAATAAAATGCTTTTTAAGATGGGCTATGAACTAAACCGATAATTCGCAAAAGAAAAATTATAAATGGCTAAGAGGAAACTTAGGAAGCACTCAACACCCTTAGCCATCAGGGAAATGTATATTAAAACCACCTTAAGGTTCTACGTCACCCCTCCTGACACTATTAATGATGCTCTGCTATGCCTGCAGACAGGAACCTAGGCACAACTGTCTCCTGAGACGCCTTCTCAAGAAGGTGATGGAACAGATGCAGAGAGCCGTAGGCAACCATCAGGCAGTGCTTGGGGAGTCTTGTGGAAGAGTAGGGAGTAGGATTGAATGTGACTCAGGGGTCAAAGCTACCCCAAGAAGACCTAGAGTCAACTAACTTGGACTCAGGGGGGCTCACAGAGACTGAACCACCAAGTAAAGAGCATGCAGAGGCTGGGCTTAGGCCCCTCTACATTTGTAGCAGATGTGCAGCTTGGTCTTCATATGGTTCCCTAACACTTGGAGCTGAGGCTGTCTCTGTCTCTGTTACCTGGCATTGGTTCCCCTTCCTGGACTGCCTGAGCCTCCGTGGGAGAGGAAGTGATTAGTCCTGGTGAGACTAGATGTCCCAGGGTGGGGTGGTACCTAAGGGGACAATGGAGCAGGGATTTGAAGGGTCAGGACTGGGAGGGGAGCGATGGGGGGGCTATGATTGGGGTGTAATGTGAATAAAATTAAATAATATGAAAAAATATTTAAAAATTAAAAAAAAAGATTCCATGTCACCTAAGTTAAAATAGTCACACATTAATCATCAATAATACAAATAGTAGTGTGGATGTAGCAGGGGGGATTCTTATGCACTCTTGGTGGGGGTGGGTGGAAACTAGTGCAGACATCTTGAAAATAAGTCTGGAGGTTAAAAAAAATAACTAGAACTGTAACTACCAAAGGACTAAGCTATCACTCCAGGGTACATACCCAAAGAACTTTCTAGCCTACCACTGACACACTTGCAGATCCATGTTCATTGCTGCTTGCTTCACAATAGCTAGGAAATGGGATCAGACCAAATGTCCATCAACCAATGAATTAACAAGAAAACTGTGGTACACATACACAATGGAATATTACTCAGTCATAAAGAAGAACGATGATGTCTGCGAATGAAACTGGAAAGATTATACTGAGCGAGGTAACTCAGACCCAGAGAGACACAGGAGGCTAACATAAACAAATGATCATGAAAAGATCTTATGGAAAAAATAGTATGGCAAAGTCCACTAGTTAGTAAGCTAATTTCAAAATATACCTTTAAAAGAAATGAGTTCAAACAGAGGCACCTTCATAGATGGACATTTGCACTCCCAGAGGATATGGGTTATTAAACAAGAAGCAAATACCTCCCTACAAGTTACTGGTCAGGAAGGCACCCAAAAGCTCTAAAACAACAGCAGATAATATCATTGCTCTCGCTGCCCACTAGACCTGCATGGTAAGACCTTATTGCTGAACACACCACATACTATGACTGCAGGCCAATATCAAACTGTCCAGAAAACGTCTTCCCCGCCTATTAGCCCTCAGAGCACTAGATGATGCTATACACATAGCTAAAGGGTAAAACATTGTTGTCCTTATGCAGCACTGGAGGCTGAAAGCTACAGTCCTGACCCGCCAGGGAAGATGTGCCCACTGGTGTCATGGCGGTACAATCTTTGCAGGGTAACTAACAGCACACACAGCAATCAATGCAGAGGCACTTAATTAGTGAAGGTGTGGAAACGAAGGGACTGAGTGATCAGTCCTTCATGGGGCATCTTTAATAACCTCCCACCCCTACCAAGGCTCAAGGAGCATCACAGAAGCAGCAGAAAGGATGTAAGAGCTGGAGAATGAGGAAGAGAGCTGCCCTATGGACATGACACGGCTATTACATTCATGAAGGCAGTAACTGCGGCTACCCATCCAGACACACTTAACATGAAGCTGTCCAACATAGAGGGGGGTTGAGCCCCAGGCACTTCATGTTACTGAAGTGCTCCTGGCAGTTAAAAGCTCTTCAGGAAGGGAGAATCACTCTTCTTTGAGGGTATGGCCACTAGTAGGCTTCCCATAGCAGGCTCTAGACCATGTACATATGAATAGCATTAATTGTTCTTAGTATGTTGTCATAGAAGAAGAGGAGGAAGAGGAGGAAGTGGGAGGAATGGGAAGAGGAGATTAAATTAGGAAAGGTGTTGAGGAAATGTGAGTAGTGTTAGAGGTTATGTATATGAATATATTTCATTAAATATAAGTATAAAATATTGATAGAGATAGATAGATAGATAGATAGATAGATAGATAGATAGATAGATAGATAGATAGATAGATAGATGATCAAATTGATGGTTTCCTTCATCAAAAAGTCAGCCCTACTTCTCATCTAGCCCTCTGGACTATACAGATGTGAAAGATAGCTCTACTTCTCCCAGAGTGTAAACACAGCTTCTTCTCGTAGCCATTTCCAGCCATTCCCCCCCGCAGATTGTCTTCCCAGGTTTTATGACTTGCCTGTGGTGGATAACAAGGTTTCCAGGGTTCTGAGGACCTCCTTCTCAGGTCCTCTGGTGTGAACCTCCTAAGAAACTGTAGTCTACCAGATGTGAAAGTCAGAAGAATTTAGTAGCCAGCAAAACTTCATGTGCATTCCCCAAGCTCACCCCCCATGCTACCCACATACCCTACAAAATCTGGTACTTCACTAAAATACTCCATAGCCATAAGAAGCAAGCCACATTCCACTCTTTTCACATAGGAGTGTCTATGTATCAAAATAGTGTGGTTACAGAGGTCTCTAACACAAGAATCCTGTCTTCCTTTAAAGAGAAGCAATGAAAGAGATCGACTACTTCAAGGCTTCTAACTAAAAGCCCAGACTTAAAAGGGGTCAGGAAATCTCTAAATAATAGCAAAACCATATGCGTGCGTTCTCCTATGCCCCATACGTTCTAATTCGGTCCACTCCCGTATGGGCTGGAACACAGAGCTGAGGGAAATTCAATGACGGTTAGATTAGCAACCTGGTTATAAAGATGATTTGTAATGTTTTCTTTTTCCTCCTCTCCAAATACACACTGAGTTTTGTAAGTGAGGGAAGTCTGATCCATCTGGAATTGCCCTGTTGATCTGCCAACATGCTGGGCTTGCCTAGCAGTGCGACAACAACCAGTCAAGCAACTAAACTGGCCTTCTTTCACTGGTCCTTTCCAGGGTCCTTAGCAGTACTCAATGCTTACAGCAAATGAAAACTCTCTAGAACTGGGGCTCCATGAGAATCCCCTCAGTATTTGTTTTTGCTTTTTCCTTAATGTTTTCCCCACTATGGGTGAAAACAGAAAGACTCTGGGCAGCACAGAATCCTACGTTATTTCAAAAAAATAGAGTGGTGATGGTGTGGACTTGTAGCCAAATGCCTGTCATTCTCTCTTGGCTCTGCTACCTGGGCCCCACATGACCAAATGACATCACCTCTTTATGCCCCAATTTCCCCTGTGCAACAGAGATGACCATGATGGCAGCATTCACAGGGGTGACATAAACAGTACAAGGAAGAAAGACTCCATCACAGACACTCGGCATCGCTCCAGCAGCGTACCACTTATGCTAATTACTGACCAGCCATCCTCTGTGCAACGTCTTTATACATCAAACCTTCAGCATTTTGGAGACAAGTCTTTGGCTGAAGTTGATAGTAAATCAACCCACTGGGAAAGCTTAAATCTTGCCTCTTGGCTTTTACTTTAGCCACTTTAAACTACATGAAGAGTCTACAGCAAAGTTCACAGCCCATAGGGAGGACTGGTGGCAAGCTGTGGCCTGAGCACATTATAGGAACTATGCCAGTTTTCACTGACTTTGAAGCTTACTTTGAAACTGGATTAATTTTATAGCTTCTTTTCCTAAGCTGAGGGCACAGCCTTTAAGCCCTGGGCCTCAGTCTGGAGCACATTATGTGAAAACAACTTCTTGAGAGAAGATCTAGCCAAATGCTGGCCTCAATCATTGCCTTCTGCAGAAAATTGCTAACCTTATTGTGCTGTGCAGTTAAACGTATCAATGAGTTAGATCTTGATTAACTGTTCCCACCAAGAATACATAATACTAATAAAGGCCATAAGAAAAAATGTTGGAGGGTTGTCTTAGTTACTTTTCTGTTGCTGTGAAGTCACTATGACCAATGTATGGAAGAGTTCATTGGGAGTTGAGATAGTTTGAATGAGAAAGGTCCAAAGAGGTTTATATACTTAAACGCTTGGTTCCCAGTTGGTGGAAGTGTTTGGGAAGGATTAGGAGGTGTGACCTTGTTGGAGATGTGCCACTGGGGGCAAGGCTTTGAGATTTCAAATGCCTATGCCATTCCCAGTTAGCTCTCTCTCTCTCTTCCTCCTAATTACAGATAAGAACACATGCTTTCAGCTACTGCTCCACCGCCTGCCTGCTCCAGTGTTCCCTGACATGATGTCACACTTACACTCAGAGACTGTAAGACACCAATAGACTCTTTCTTCTATAAGCTGCTTTGGTTGTAGAGTCTTCACAGCAATAGAAACATAACCTGTTGATGGCCTTGATAGTACCAATGGTTTCACAGGTATGTCTTTATTCCAAAATCTACCAAATGTATATATTCTTATGGATATTTATGCCAAATATGCACAACTTCCTACATTAATCATGTTTCAATAAAATAGTTTAAGGCCAGAGTAGCATCATGGCTTATGACTATAATCCCAGCACTCAGGAGGCTTCTAACTTCTCAACTATGAGTGACTCTGTACAGGCTCCTTAATCTAGACATGTTTTCTTGAGTAAGAATTAAAGAAGAGAACGAACATCTTCTCCCCAAGCACTCTGATGTCAATGTCTCTCTTATTCCCATCTATAGCCTACAGCAGCTTCTGCCCAGCTGACTTCCTCTCGCTTTTGGGTAGCTGCTGATGAACTCTCTCCAAAACAGAGGTCACTAAGGCTGCATCCACCAGGGTCATGCAAGACAGAAGAATGCTCATACAAAGTGTCACAGTAGGTGCTGCAAGTGCCTAAAAGCAACGCAAATTTCAGAGAAAGGAGGAGTCTCCTGAGTAAACAAAAATCCTTCTACCTAGCCTCCAGCTCTGCTTCCCTGAGTATTCACACAGTGATAGTACAAACTGAGATGTATGTAAGCATATAACACTCCCAGAGGACCGGAGGCTAAGCATGAAATTAAGAACTCCAAAACTTCCCAGCAGTACCTCTTCTATTGACTATCTGTTGCAATCACATGTCTATTGGGTTAAACCCATGATTTTGATTAATTCTACTGGCGTTTTGTTTTGTTTTTACATGTGCGTATACATGGCTATGTTTCCATTAGGCAGGGTCTAGGGCTACCCATCCCCCTCACACTCATCTGCAGAACCTCAGTGTTTGGAATTAGAATATGAATCTAATACCTGGTTGGGATGAGTGCAGGACAGGGTAACAAAACAGTACTTGAAGTGTCTCTCAAGAACGGTAATGGGAACTGCCAACTCCTATACCATACCACCTTGGTGAGCATCTCAGGTGGAGCCCAGAGACCTCCCGAGGATGTGGGTGCACACTTGGTCTGAGACCTACAAGTACTTAAATCTTTTTTTGTGCTGTGATTATGGGAGACCTAAAGCCGGTGATGTAAAAATAGTTAATCTGTTTCTCACAGCTCTGGAAGTTGGAAATTATAAGAGCAAGGGGCAGGCTCACGGCAGGGTCTTCACACAGCAAATAGTGGAAGAAACAAGCAAGGAAATGAAATGCAAAGCCCGTTCTGCAAGGGCTCATCAACACCGTAGCCGTGGTATAGTTTTCTATTGCTATGACAAAGCACAATGATGAAGGCACTTTATCAACGAAAGCACTTAATTTGGGGCTATCACTTCCGGAGAGTCGGATCACTTGATCATCACAGAGGAGAGTATGGCAGCAGGCAAGCAGGCCTGGTGCTAGGACAGGAGCTGAGAGCTTACATCCTTAGACACAACCATAAAGCACAGAGAGCTAACTGGAAATGGTGTTGGTTCATGGGATCTCAAAGCCCATCCCCAGCGACACGCATTCTCCAGCAAGGTTCCACCTCTTAATCCATCTCCATGGAGTTTCACCGATTAGAGACCAAATATTCAAACATATGAGCAGGGGATGGGGGACACTCTCATGCAAACCACATTCTACTCCTCAGGTTCCTAGCCTTATCCTAGTGTGTTTAGTCCAACTTCAGAAGTCCCTATTGCCTTTTACAATCTTAAGATACTTTAAAAGTCCAAAGTCTCATCTGAGCCTGAAGGCAATCTTAATTGCAACCCACTATAAAATTAACATCAAAAAGCAAATAAAATATACCAAAGTACAAGGGCACAAAATATACATTACTGTTTCAAAAGGAGGGGATGAGGGCAGAGTGAGGGAAGACTACACTGAAACCCAGTAGGGCAAACACTAAATTCTGTAGCTCCATCTCTGATATCAGAGATGGTTCCATCCTCCCAACTTTGCTGAATGCTCTCCCAGGCAGGCATCCCATAGCTCTGACATCCTCGACATCCTTGGGTCTGCAATCTAACCCAGGCTTCTCTTGCACAGCTTCACACAGTGGACTCTCCGGACTGCTGTGCAGGGACACCTCTGCTAGCAAAGCTGGACTTAGCAGGAAGATTTCACAAACATTTTACTCCCCCTTCCTTCATGATCCAAAACCAGATACCAAATTGGGCTGCTTGCTTGGGAGGAAGCCTGGCTCCCTCTATTAATTATATATTTGTTTTTTAGGTGGAGAATATTCTTTGGGCTTTTTTTCCCCACAAGTTGCAGCACTGGCTGTGTGGAGTTTTGCCCTGAAGACATCACTCCCTTTATTCCGTTCTGCCTCTGTACCCTCTTTATCTCCTTCAGCATAAGCCTTGAATCCAACATAAAATTTCCTGATATTCTTTTTCTCCTCAAACGGTATGGTTTATGTTTCTGTTTGCCCTGCTTGCCCTTCTTCGTTGATCTGCCCAAGAGTTATTAGTAATAACTACTCAACAGAGTCAATATTTTGAGAGTAAATATTAGCTTGTCTTAAAATCTTCTCTGCCTACAAAATCAGTCCAACACTCCTCTTACATCTTGATCCTATAAACAAAGAAGAAACCTTCATGACAGACCCCAGCTTTTAGTATTCTCACATTGCCAACACCCAAATCTTGGAAGGGACCCATTAAACCCACAGAGTAGGGTTTCCCTTTTCCTTCAATTTAGCCTGATAGATTCTTAGGTCACAGGCAAAGGGCAGCCACATTGCTCTCAGCACTATTGTCTTCTGAACTCCTACTGTGATGGCCCATTAAGCCCCCTTTACAGAGTTTATAACCACTTTCCTAGTCCAAGGTCCCAATGTCTTCCATTCCTCCAAGTCAATGACAGAAAACCACTCTGAAGTGCATTTTCATAGACGCAAACACATGTTCTGTACATGTGCGTCTGTACTTACACTGCTTTCCTCTCAAGAGATGCCACAGTGCTCTGTGCTAAAAATAAGCCCATTTCCTGACAGATTATGTGACTGGGAAGTCAGCCTTACTCAAAGGAAGAAGAGACATTTCCTCCAAACACACATGGTATTGGCTTCTTTCTCCCAACACAGTTTATCTCCAGGTGTGACTTGGTGAATGAGGGTCAGACTTGACTTGGGCCTTACTCAAAGGGACAACACAAACCCAGGTTTCCTTTGACACCAGAGAGCCACAAACAATGGGTTTGCCTCCATTTTAGAGTATACTGTTGAACTTGACAGTGAAACATTGTATCGAGTCCACGCCACACCTGAGAATGTTCACAATGGTGCTTGCCTTTCGTAAGCCCAGAGCTTGCTGGCAAGAGATCCATGTGATTTCAGATATATCATAAATCTTTGACACACTGAGGCTAAACAAACTCATATAAAACAGTTACTTACCCTAGGTCAACAAAGTTGGAGATTACTATTAAATCTCAAAATAAGACACCATTATCCCAAGGCTCCATATTTTCAATATTTAGAGTGAATTTTCTGATTTCCTCACTCCCACCACACCTCAACTTTTGTGAAGTCATCCCTCAGGCCATCCAGTCTGGACTCTTTGGAACACATTACCACAACTGTAGCCTGTACAGTCCTTTCCCTTCCGAACTGAGAGCAACACTTTGAAAGTGAAAGTTGTATTTCAATATTTTGTCCCCTGTACCAGTTCACATTCAAACATAGTTTCTTAAAAGAACAAATAGATGAGGAAGAAGAATGGAATTGGGATTTGTCCTGTGGACAAAGAGCTGAAGGGGATGTGGTGAAAGTTCAAAACCTGTGAGAGGTGTCCAGAAGAGGGTGAATGGGAACCTGAAACTGATCCCTAGACAATCTGAAATAAGGATTGAAAATGCTAAGCGTGAGGTTTTTAAAACTGCTGAGAGTGCAAGAAACAGTCTCCGCCAGGAAAGAATACACCAACTGATTATGCAATAGCAAATGGTCAGCCCTGGAAATGTACATGCAAATAACGGTGTGCAGAATAAGCAGGGTATATCTATGGATTGATGAATACATATGTATTTATATATACATCTGCAATAATTTATGAAAAAGAAGCTATACATTTGAAAGAGCTGGGGGAGGAGGGTTACATGGGAGGCTTTGGAGGGAGGAGATTATGTAATATAATCTCAACAAATAAAAAATAATATTTAAAAATAGAATAAATGGAAATAATACTAGCAAAGGAATCAATCCTGGAATTTAGTAAACTTGAGCATCTTCCCTTCAAGAAATGATGAGATCATTTAAAAAATCGTAAAGCTTTCTTGAAGAAAGCTTGGTTCTAAGAATTTCTTAAGCATTTGGGGGTTGGTCGTGAAGGGAAAATACAGCTTTAAAGAACATGACCCTTAGATCTGGAAAGACAGAGACCTTGCAAACATCTCTGTACTATATTGTAATCGTGTCCTTTTCTTCTATAGGAGTGGTCCTGCAGGTCCCAGCCAGGACCACACAGGCTCAGCAAGAGCTCTATCCCCTGCCCCTCCCAAACCATCAACACATAATACAGGTGCTGATTCATGCCTTCCCAGCTAACATCCAGCCAAAATTTACCGAGCTGTCTCTCCTGGTGATGTTAGCATGCATTCATCCCTCTCCTCTTCCTCCTCCTCCTCCTCTTCCTCCTCCTCCTCCTCCTCCTCCTCCTCCTCCTCCTCCTCCTCCTCCTCCTCCTCCTCTTTCTTCCGGGGACATCTTGCAATAATACTTAGCCGAGTCTTAAACTCATAGACTTAAATGATTTTTATCACCTTAGCTTCCCTGTGAATGGGGGTCCCCACAGATGGCTTTCATTGGCATTTAGAGAATCTATGTAGGGAACCCAAGGACAGCAAGAGTAAATAAACCCAGGACACAATCCAGAACTTCCCAGGGCTTTCTTTTTGGCTCTCTTACATACCCTCATACTTCACAATAATTTGCATGTCAAGAAAGAAATATTACATGCCTGTGAAATAGTCAGCAGTCTCACTCTACTTCCAGAACTTTCTCTTTCCCATACCTGGAAAAATCCACATAAAGCAATGGCTAGACTAACCAAAAGTTGGGCTGTTTCACATGACTTCTGTTTACTTTACAAAAACTAACTTTTAGAATACAGATAAATAAATGAGCAATGGGTTTCATTCATCTTTGATCTTTCTATCGCTTTCCTGGGCTCACGGCATTTAACTTTCACCTGAAAGCCATGCCGGTCTAACAACAGGAACTAGAACATACAGCAGACATTTTCCTTTTATAGAAAAGATATTTAGCCTCAGAACTTCACACTGAAAGATCTAAAGATACTCACCTGCAGCTGGGATATAGTTAAAGGGTATCGGAACAATATCCAGGTAACTCCTTCGCTGCACGGTGGGATAGTAAGAGATCCTTCATAGACCCAGTAATCCCGCAGAAGAGGGTCTGTGCAAACACATAGACAGGTTGTGGATAGACTTAAGACTCCAGCAGCAATTTTCAAAATGGCGGTCAGTCCACATAACACTCCTCAGATGGATGCCATTTTTAAATTAGAGCCTCATATACAAATTCTTACACTACCACTTGTGAAGAAATTAGTCAATGAAAAACCTAATTAATTCCCTTTATATTTACAGAGATTTCTATCAATGGATCATTACACATATCTATCATATGTCTTAATATCGTTTGGAAACTATTAACAACTGATTCACAGCTGATTTCTACTGAACTATGTGTCCAGTGTTCTTTGGAGTAGTATATATCAATTCATTGACTCTTCTCAACAAACAAATGAGACATATTAGCCCTATTTTATATGGGAAATCTAAGTTACAGAATGTTAGCAATTTATCCAAGATCACACAGCTACTAACTGGTGGAGAATATGAACCTAAGCAAAGGCGGTGATTTTAAACATTCTGTTCTAGCAATCTCTACATTGCTTCTTCAACAGCACTTTACTAAAAACCTACTGGGATACAAGAAAATGAGTCAATTATTTGAACTCCTTCACGCTAAGAGGAACTGGCGATTAAATATATGATTAAATATATACCAAGGGAAGTGTCCAATATATGAGGGAAACTAGTTTGTGATAGAGCAGCTATGTGTAGAGAGAGGACACAATGTAGCGACATGGTTGGTTTAGTTTGGAACACTATGGAACAGCACATAATTTAAACAGAGAAATGTGAAGACCAAAACTATAACTCCAAGTTATATTCAGGGTGTTTTATATATAATTATTACTTGTGCATAAATACAATCAGAATATTTAAATAGTGACACTGTAAGGAAGTAACGTTATAAAAGTAGATATAAGGTTTATTTCATTCTAAAAATAATCGGATTGTCTTGGAAGTGAATCAGTTATTTGAGGTTTGTGGGTTCTTTACGCCGTGGTGGCCACTTTACATTTTACAAATGATGTCACTGAGAAAGTTCCTTCTGGAATAAGGAAGCAGAGGCGAGGGTTTCCTAACATTCAAAAGCCTTCCTGCCTTATCAAGAGTGATCTGAAACTGCACCTGGTACAGAGAACAGAAATTCCAAAGGAATGTTGCCAGCTACTAATAGATGCTTCTGAACACTCAAGGGGAGTGGGGAGGGTTCACACACAGTTAAAGTTCACTCAAGGCCATCAGATAAATGCTTACCTGGTAATAAAGTGTTAGGGTTAAAGCACGGGATTGTTTTGGATTTTCCCTGAAAAAGAAAAGATAATTCAGTCTCTAATGTAAAATTTATAAACATTTTGAATAAAAATTATTAGAAATAAAGATCTCTACACTTAAGTCTTTTCTGATGGTCTTACCAGATCCCGATATTAGCGATGGACCACTCTTCTCATTGGAGTGAGATAGACTGGATCCAGTAAAACACACCTCCTCTGAGTCTATGGCTGTTTGTTTTTCAATTTAAATTTCATTTATAATGCTTAGTGTAGAATATGCAGCTGGTGCCTAGTGCCCCTCAGAAACATTTTTACTAAAACAGATGCCATAGGAAAAGTTATCAGAGGAAGTCTCGTCCTCACTTCCTGGACTCTATCCTGACTTCAGGAGGAGCCCTTTGGCTGCCTTCCAGAAGATGGCCTCTGAGCCCTTGGAGTACCCCACCCCCACCCCTGGTAAGATGTTTTCTTATCCCTCAAGGCTTGGGTCATGCCATATTTAAGGTGCACTCCTGGTGATTTTCAATCCTTCCCTCGGGACCTGTTACACCAGTGTGAGCCAGTGTGTTTATCCTGAAAATATATGAGTGCCTGGCTTGACTCAGTGTTAGAGAAATAACAGTAGGGCGTAAGAAGCCAGGGAAAATTGACTAGGCAATTCATGATAAATGATCAGTCCCTGAAAATATCCCTAGACATCAAGGACATGGCAGTTCCTAGTTCACACAGGTGACACATCATGCTGGGACTACTAGGGGCCCAGAAGAAACACTAGGAAGCTTGGCTCCAGGTCCCCCTAGGCTTCACCCCATGTCCCCTTCCCAGTATCACACTGTAATAAATCATAACCATTATCTTTAGCAGCTATTAGAGTCCTATATGTCCTTCTAGAGAGTTATCAAGCCTAGAGATGACCACTGGGAATTCATATAAAACCATTAAATAATGCTTTACCTTATATTGAATATCCTGGAGTATCTCAGTCACAGCCTTCAAGCCAACATGTTCCTTCCCTATCTGAAACACATAAAGCACAAACCACAAACACATTTTTCGTGCTTAGGTTTTACCCAAAATAACTACCAGAAGCAAGACTCCAGTCCATCTGAAAGACCTTCTTGGGAACTAAATTACTTTTCTACTTATGCTCAGACCAATACTAGAGGTAACATTTTTCCAAGCCTTGAACAATATAATACCTGAGAAACTATTCAAATCCATGTTACTATAAATATTTATCATTTATGATGTCATAGACAATATACAAAACCATAGAAGCTTCTATAGAAAAATAGCATAAGTAGTTGTGAGTTAAAGTTAGGCAACATGTGTGCCTTCTTTAAAAGACAGACACTCTCACTAACTAGCCTTGAAATGTGGTCTGTAGACCAGCCTGGCCTCAGACATCCGCCTGCCTCTATCTCTGCCGCCTAGGTGCTGGAATTAAAGGCATGCATCACCATGCCCAGATTTTTCACTTTTATTTATTTACCTATTTTGCCCTGTATTCTTGCCTTTGACATTTATAGAGCATTGCCATAAAAATTTCATCAAAGTTGAAATTTTGCATTAACTCAGAGGTGGATATATTGTTTCATATGTCAATATCAAAATTAAAACGTCTCTTGATTATCACTGATCACTATTCAATAGCCTCTTCTTCATAATTTTTGAAGCTTTCATATATATAATATATATTTATTTATATATTATATGATACATATTTATATGTTATTTATAAAATACACATTTCTACTTTAAATACATATATATATATAAATTGTGTGTGTATATGTGTGTGTGTGTGTGTGTGTGTGTGTGTATTTAAATTAATGTTCCAAAAACTGATACTGGAAATAAGTTTCTGTCATCTATGTCCTTGTCTTTGTAAATGTCTAGTGACACCTGATTGCCACTTTCAGGCTCCCTCCAGTGGTCCTGACAATGGAGAGAAAGAGCAGGGCTCAGGTATCACCTCAGACAGGCACTGCTGTCCTAGGCTTTTTCTCTTTACAAATATGTCTGCAGAACGACCTGTAAGAAGCTAGCGTAGCTGCCAATATGCACACCTTTCTCCTAACATTAACTGTGAAATGTGCAAGAGAAAGGAACAATGAACCAAAGAATGGCCCGTCAGCTCAAGATAATCAAGAGCTTTCCTGAGACGGGCCCTAAAAGCAGAAAATAAAATTTCTAGAGTTTAAGGAAGCAAGCCCCCAATTAAGTGCTTCCTTTCATAGTTGCCCTTGGTTATGGTGTCTCTTTACTGCAATAAAACAATGACTAAGACAACATGATAGACAACAAATATTACTAGATTTTCTAGAAAAGACTGCAACGCTTAAAATAAACTTGTAAATATATTCATGAGTGCAAAAGCCAGTATCTCAACCAGGAGCTTCCCTAATCATCAGAAGAAATGATATTTCCTTATTTTCACGATTTTAAGAGGAGGTAGCTCTTAGAGGCATGAACGTCTAAATGGGATCAATTCTCCCTGTATGAATCTCCTGTCAGATCATAAACTCTGAGAAGAGTTCACATCAGAACATTGTAAAGCCACAGAATCCAGTGGTCCTGTGGTGATCTCTCACACACAGCACGGACCAGCCGGCTTCTGTGTCTGACTCTGTCCCATTCTAGTTCCGTGATCTCAGACCAGTTCCTTGACCCCCTCTACCCTCCTAGCTTTCGTTTTGAAGTTTTCAGCTCTAAGAGGTCACTCTTTCTGATCAAGCCTTCACACTCACCCAGCCCTCTGTCCCTCTGTTCTCTCCTTTCACTGTGGTAGCAGCCGACACACTCTGTCCCCTTGATTCATCGTCTCTCATTAAATTGAGTGACATCTTTTCCACCACTCCCAGGTCTCCTGTCCCTTTATCCTCCTAAATCACCTACTCTCCAATTGACCATCACAGCAATCTACTGAAATGTCCTTCCTCCTGTGTGGATGGAGAATAAGAGCTCATGTGCCGGCCCACCCAATCCATGACATCCAGCCTTAAGTGGGTTTGCTGCAGACTTTATTACTCCTCTCTCCTGCCTGTTTCAAAGCCAAACCCTATACTCAGATTCCTCTTACTCTATGATACTGCTTTGCATGTCTTGGAATAATGAAGGACCCCAAGCATGAGCTTCCCTAACTCTCTGCCCTCTCTTTACCTAAGAAAGTGGTTGTTCTGTGAAACCTTAAATCCAAGTAGCCTAGGCAGCCATCCTCAACTTCACACCCTCCCATCTCCTTTAAGACGACTCTGCATGAACCGGCCCCTCCCCTCTCTTCTCCATGTTTTAAACTGTGTCTGTAGCTCTCAGATCACAAGCCTGCCACTGACTGGACTCCTTTGGGCTTTTCTCATTAGAACTCACATCCGCCATCACCGCCCCCACTTCCTCCTCTGGGGCTCCATTGCTGTGGCCAGGGCCCCAGCCTAGGAGGTGGAGACTTCAATGCCTTTCTCCTTCCTGAGTCTTTCCTCATAGCAAAGGCATGGAGGTGAGAATGTCTGCACATGTTCTGGGCCTTTCTGTGGCCACAAGCTTGCTCCCGGAAACACAGAGCTGGTCCCAGGGGGCTAAGTTTTCAACCCAGGGCCTTTAGCCCTCAGACCATTATCCATATGCAGTACCAGACAATGGTAACAGTAAACAACCAAACCGAATAAAAGTCCAAACCCACCAAGTACCAAGTCTGAGCATGAAGCTGTTCCCATCTCGCCAGACGACGACGTCTTGTTTATGTTGCTAAGTTATTTATCCTTATTCTTATTCCTACAAATGATGGAATGTCTTCCACTGCCTCATCTTGGCCAACTTTGATACTCCACTTATTTCCAGGCTACAGAAAAAAGTCTTTCTAAGTGAATTCCTCAATACACTGAAAATTAAAAATATTTTCTGTCCACAATTTGACATTTCTTTCTCCCTATATAATACTTGTAAAACTAAAGGCATATTGAGCTGTGCCTGTGTAAACATGAAGTAGAGATGGGGAGAGAATTCCATTTAAAATGCTAGAATGTGTTTTGATTCTGTCCATGGTCCTTGGATGCTCTTCTTCTAGCCCAGAAGGCTGTTAGAATTCCCAAGGACCCTTTTACCTCTACTAAGTCTCTCAGCATACCATGAGGCTGACGACGAAGTTAAAACTCACCTTAGGAGATCTTTTAAATTTCTACTTCACTGCACATGGTTCCATTTTATTCACTTGCTAAACCGTGTTATAATCTCTGTCATCACGGAGCTCGATGCCTACTCAGACTGGCTAAATCTGCCATGGTCTCCACCAATCTTTATTTTACCACTGTTTTCTATAAAGCATTTCAAATCATCTTTGCGTGAAAATTATTAATACCAAAAAGACAAGGCAATTCACTATATGATTATATTGTTTATTTTTCTTAGATTTTGTAGTAAGCTTGGGTGTAAAAAAATTTTTCTGAAATTCCTTTTCCTAAATAAAATGATGCCTGACTTCAGGAGACATTTTCCAAGTCGCTCCTCCACTCTGAAGAAAACATCTAATAAATAAATGAACTGCTTTATACAAGAAATACAGCTCAACTCTTGGGAACTGACTGTCAAATTGTCAGCATTTTTATGTGTTTAATTTGACCTCTAAGTAACAAACTTGAGAGTTTAAAATATATTCCACAGAATGACTGAGGGAAACATCTCTAAACAATGTCACCTCGCAGCAGAAAATTTACCTGAACAAACAGTGCAATGATGGCGATGCCGTGGGGCTTCCCAACCGCCTCATCGATGCTGCCGAACAGGGTGGAATTCCAGTGGATCAGGTGGAGCTGAAGGTACAAGACAGACCGACCATGTCACTTAACACACTACTCAGAAAAGCAGGCAGGGTCTATCCTACCCACGGAATCTACATGGTATCCAGCACAAAATGGGATCACAACCAGTCATAAGCAGACTACTGGCCCACAAGAAGCTGTCTGTAAAACCCCTCCTATTTCTGTTCTGCTCAATGTGACTCAAGGATGATTTCACACTGGTTGAACAGCTTTCTTTAAATCCAGGCCCTGTGGGTTGCAGTAGAGCAAAACCACGGGTCTAAAGGCAAACACTAGTCCTCCTTGGAAGGACGAGGGCAGGGTGTGTGTGGCTCAGCGGTGGAGAGGCAGTACGCTTCAACCCTTGCACCAGCAGAGTAGGGAGACTTGGAAGGACCTGCATCTTTACCCAGCATTTCCATTAGCAAATCTTTAAAAGCCGCTCTCAAAATCTGGTAAATCATCTCAACCATTTGACAATATCCAGAAACAGCAAACTATTGGGTGGGGGAGGGGAGCTTTTTTTTTTTTTTAAGCTATGATAAAGTAATGAACGTGGATGCACATTTCTAGAAAAAGATCATTTCCTTGACTACCGATAAAACCTCATCTCTGAAGCAATGGCAGACAATGCTGAGCCTGCACTACCCACAAAGCTGTGCTGCTTTCAGACATTCTCTCTAGAATATGCACTTGTTCCTCCAGCTCCCATACACACTGCAAGCAGCCAGACTGGGTCCCCCCACATGACCTCCACAAGAACCCCACCCCCAACCCTCACACTTTCCCTATCACCCACATGAAATAAATAAATAGACATTGAAACACTTCCTCATTTAAAAAGCAGTTCTCACCAAAAATAAAAGCATACCTAAAATTTGATCGTTGTACATTTTAGCATCTTGACATTTTCAAGGGAGATTGCTTGAAGTTTGATTTCCAGCGGCTGAATTTGTTCACACACTTTGAGCTTAGTGTTTTCATGGAGCCCCTAACTGTGAGAACAAGTGGGTCTCTGACTCCCGTGCCTGCTCTTGGCACTCTGCCTTGTCCAACTTCTACAGGATGCTTTTGCTTCGTCTTACCGTATTTTATTTTGTCATGTTTGGTTGTCGTTATCTCTTAGATGCCTGTTCTAATGAGAGACAGAAAGGGAGTGGATCCAGGGGGGATGGAACTGGGAAGAACTGAGAGAGGGGAACCTATAATCAGGATACACTGTGTGAGACAAGAGTATATTTTTGAAAGATTAAAACACCAACTGACCACTAGAGGGAGGTAAGAAAGTCAGTAACGGACCGAAGGACCCGAGGCCAGGCTGCGCGCCCATCCTCTCTGGGGCTGTACGTGTCCAGTATTAACTCTCAAGGCACTGCCTTTCTGAATGCAGCCTCGTATCACTCCCAATTCATAATAAAATGCTGAATAATTTTGGTCTTCTGTGGTTGCAACAATGGCTTTCCACAGCCCCGTGATACAGATTCGGGCTAGTGGCTCCCGCTTATCAACAAAACTCTGAGCGCTCCATCAGAAGGGAGTTTATTCAACATATCACAGACTTTAAAGACATTTTCTTCCCATAACAATATTATGGGACACTTTTTTCCAGAAATAAAATATTAAAAAACGTTTTTAAAGCATGACTTTTTGTTTTCTGTTTGTTTGGCGTGTGGAGTCTGGTTTGATACTCTCCCCTCTCACACCTGCCCTTCAGAATTTTGCAAAGTCCTTTAAGCACTTTAACAACCTTAAGGCTCCCTGCCCTCTATGTGTGCATATCGCATGGTGACTGTTTCAAGAAATACAGCACACGGAGTAGGTAAAGGGGGACTTTCTAGTAAAGGAGCCCAACAGTACCACACAATCAAGACCAGCTTACATCTCGGCACACTGACAGTAGGTGTCTTGATATATAATGAAGATGGCACTGAGCCTGTGTGTTCTTCCTCCCAGCAACCCTTAATAACAATGTCATCGGGACTAGAATGTCAGGCAGGACATCTGGCCAGGACATCTCAGAACTGTCAAGACCATCAAGTAGAAAATGAGAAAATGCCGCAGACAAGAGAAACTGAAGAACAAAAGAGCATTAAGAATGATAAGGTTTCATAAATGGGATTTGGAGACAGAAGGAAATTCCATAAAAACTAAGGAACTATGAATGAGATATAAATTTAATAACGGATTCATGTTAGCCCACTAATTCTAACCAACGTATATTGATAGGAGAAAATTGCTAAGCGGCACACAGAAATTTTTTGTATTATGTTCATAATTTTTCTGAAAATCTCAAACTGTTGTAAAAAATGGTGATTTTTGTTTGTTTGTTTGTTTGTTTCCCTTAAAGGAAAATAAGGGAAACCCTAGTATTTCAGCCATCCCAAGATAAAACAGACACCAGCTCTCTGTGGTCCCCACATGTCTAGCACAATAATTAAAACTAAAAGTGGCAAGAAAATCTCTACCTTTCTGTTCTCCTTTGTCCAGAGACCTGGTGGCTTAGGGCCAAGAAGACTGTCATCTCAGAGTCAACAAGCATCCCACACTCTGACCCCAAAGGACCATCCTGGTCCTGAGACTATCTTCTCCTGAAGATGTGTTTCTCTTACAGGAAGGAGACAATGGGAGAGTCCATTTCCCCATGAAACGAGATTAGATGGCTGACTCACGGTCCAGGCCAGTTTCCGACATATCCTGGAAGTTGGCCAGCCTAGGCTGTCACCCACAGCTGTAAGCAGTTGCATGATCTGCAGGCACAGCACACTGCATTCTTGCTGCTCCTCAACTCTAGGCTTGCCCTGGTCCTCGAGGGCTCTTCTGCTCTGTCTATACTCCCCCTATGAGGTACACTGTCACAGCAGGCCAGCCTGGAAGGTGCAGCAACAGGAACTTACTTTCTCAAAGTTCCAGAGGCTGGAAGCGTGAGAATGAGGTGCGGACAGAGTTGTCTCCAAGTGACGTTTCCGTCCCATCATGTGGCATCCCCCACCTGTGTGTCTATGTCCTAATCATTACTTCTTACAAGAACACAGTTATACTAGATGAGGGTCTGTGCATAAGAGCCCTTTCCTAGTTACCTCTGTAAAGATTTGAGTTCCAGATACACTCATAATCACATGCACTGGCTTCAATACCTGACTTTGTGAGGGACACGAGTCTGTCCATAAACTCATCCATTTATCTCACCTGAGGTAAGCAAGCTCAATGTAGCTGCAACCAATTTGAGTCGCAAGCACCATGCCTGCCCCGAGTAGGTATCATGTGTTCTCCTGCAACACGATTTGCAGCTTACGAACTATATCCTAGATTGACATATAGAGAGGTCAATGACCAGCCCTTGACACTGTCACCCCAAGGAAAGTGCCGGAAAGCTTGACTGTCACGTGGGAGTCACCTAGTAACTTGTGTGAAGCCAGTTTTCACTCCCTAAGGCCCCTCCCTCTCACCCAAGTCGGGGAGATCCACCAGTGTGCCTGCCTGCTTTGGATCACACTTCCGTCTGTAAGTCCTCCATGGTCCTTTATAATAGTCCATCTGTCTGCCGCTCCCGTCTCCAGCACCTTCCGCCTCTGGCAGCCAGATTTTCTCATGGGATTTTCCCAGAACTCTCGCCTTTCCTGTCTTGCAATCATAGCATGATCTGTTTGCATGTCAAGCTCTTGATTTATTCAGATCCTCTTTGTTCTCCCCCGCCCCCCTTTTATTCCTATAATCTTAGCAGTTCCTCCTTAGAGCAATGTCGGTTCAAGTCCCTGAATCAAAGTCAGAGAAGTAGGAAGATCCTCAAGGTATATGAAGAGCTAGAACACCTTGACGTGGGTATATCTAAGTCTGGCAACAGTAAGAGGGCTGGAAGGAGAGGGAGTCAGACTGCAAGCTGACTGCAAGCTTTAGATTTCGTCATAGCTCTAAAAAGGAAACACTAGAGGTTTTACCACAGTCATTGCTATAATTTACCTCTTTACCATTAGTTATTGGTACTCTGTACTGTGCCCGTTTCAGCCTCCTGCCTGAGGTCTCAGAACAAATGCCCTTCCCAGATAAAGAGACTCTGAATAAATCCAGTGTTTTGTAAAATGCATGTGTATTATGCCTCATTCTGAGGGAGGCATTCGTGTGGAGACAGATGGGTTTGGACTGAAATCCACACACGGAGGCTATAGTTCACAACGGGATGAACTGAACGGAAAGGGAGGTCATACCGCTTTTCCCGTCCTCGTAAGAACTGGCTTTTGAGAGGCCCAAGGAGACAGATATTGTGAGGGGAAGGGCCTCAGCAGATGAACTTCAAAGACAGACAGGGCAAACAGTGCAGACTTGCTGAAGGTGTGTCTGGCTACTACAGGGTCAAAGGGAAAGGCTCCAACCTGAGCACCTGCATCTCTGGGCTCTCACAGGCTCTCGCAGACCTCAGCTGGGAATCACAGACATAAGAGTCTCCTTTCAGCCCCGCAACTGCAGCCCTGTGAACTTCACAAGTCACTCCTTCCTTTGAGCATCCAGCTCTCTGTAACCTAAGGAGCACCGTGCTTCATAAGCTAAGTTTCTGCACACCTCTGGGTCTCGCCATGTGCTCTCTCCTCCCATATGCCCGTCCCATTTTGCTGACATCAGCATTGGTTAAGTGGAGCCGGCAAGGCCACTGAAGCAGAAAGATGAAGTCTGAGGATGGAGGGCAATTTGCCCAGTTTCCAGTGCAGGCTAAGAGTAGCGATGCTGCTGGCTACTGCTAAGAACTAGGTGGCTTGTTACTATATCCAGTGACGGGCTTTAGATGGCCCACTGTGCACAACTACCGAACTCTTTCAAAGGACAGAGGATTTAAGATGACCCCTAGGTCAGGACACAGCTGCCCCTAGTCCATGAGGAACTCGGACAGTCTTTGCCTTGAAAATACAAACTACAATGGGTTGTCAGGGGCTACCTTGTACAGACTGAACACAAACTCTTACGGCTACCAAACACCTTCAGTGAGTCAGAGGTTTGGCTTTCTCCTAGCCTGGGTGGATGAGAGCAACAGAAAAGCTCTTCTCTGACAATCAAACACAGCCCTCCTCACTTGTTACAACTATTTCCCACCCACTCAGGCCTCAGTGAAAAGACAAAAGGCTACAATGATCCAGCCTAGCCCGGGTGCTGTGTGACCAGGTTACCAGCCTACTGACGACAGACCATAGGCTGTTACATACGGTCATTGTAACGCCCTTTTCTAGTTCCAGAGAAAAGCCTTGACCGTGTTTTCAGTACAGGGCTCACAGACTCTCATTTCCTGGAATTGAGTATGGGACTTTACCGTTAGTCTCTGAAATACATTAATCTTAATCTATTTACCTCACAGAAGCAGATAAACTTGTCCACAGTTGTGAAACTCTGACACGCCATAGTCATATAGCCATTCCCTTGTCACTGGCAAAAGTAAGTCTGAAGATTCCATGGTGGCTTAACAGGAAGCTATCTCCAAGATAAATGAGATTTATTTATTAACATAGATAACATGACAGTATTAAAGGACAAAAGACTGAATCATGAGACTGGAATAAGTTGTAAAATCTGAAAAGGCCAATGAGACTCAGCAGTTTCCCCTGCCCCCCACCCGTCCACCCCCAGCCCACGCCCACCCCCGTACTCCTGTGAGTCTTCTGGAGTCTCCTGTCTGCAAATCTTAACGGCACTTCCTTTCAGATGTCTTCTTGTCACCACAAACAAAAGAGTTCTCGAAC
Organism: Uromys caudimaculatus; assembly: GCA_028551405.1. Taxonomy (NCBI): domain Eukaryota; kingdom Metazoa; phylum Chordata; class Mammalia; order Rodentia; family Muridae; genus Uromys; species Uromys caudimaculatus. The sequence goes on along the minus strand of CM052702.1, from coordinate 20,517,199 downwards.
TGACACCGATTCCTGTCCGAGGTGCACTCTGGCTGACACTGAGCAGCATGCGGCATCTCCAAGACTTCACACACGAGCCCTTATCTCCGCTCACCAACGCCTTTCCTGCCTCTACCCATTTGTGTTACGGAGTCCCACTAATCTCTCTCGAGAGCCTGGATTTCACATTTCCTCTGTTCAAAATCTCTAATTGCCTTTATTTCCTACTCCAAACAGACTTAAATATCCCTAATCCCTTCCTTCCCACATTTAACCATCTAGTGCTCAAGGCAAGGGTGACCCAGACTCCTCAGATCTGCTACACTATTCACCTTGCAGCCACCTCATGCAAATCCTCTCTACCCTCTGGCCTTACTCTACATCTGATAAAAAACCAGACTGGAGAAAGGCATGAGCAGTGAGACAGGAGGACAGGGAGATGAGGTACAGAATATGGATGAGAACCTAAACTCATAGATATGAGAGAAAAAAGAAGAGAAGGATAGCTAGGATTCCCACCGATATGCCATCAAAAGTAAGATGAGATCACTTTTAGACTGGACTTTACGATGTGAACTTGGTGCTCTGTTAAAGACAAAGTCAGAACTAGAGCCACCCCAAGAGTGCAGACTACAGATAGATACAACCTATCATGGTCCAGAGATGTCCCCCAAAGCCTGCATGCTGAGTACCTGGTCCCCAGTGGGCAGTGCTGGTAGTTAGAAACTTTAGAAGGTGGAACCTAGCCGATGGAAGTGGGTTACCAGGACATGCCATTGACGGTCACACCCTGTCCATCCCTCCTGGCCACCATAGGGTGAAGAACCTCCTCTCACAAGCTCCTGCTGCCAGGATGCCTGCCCAAGTGTACACAATCAAGTGGCCATGGACTGAGGCCTCTGAAGCCACAATGCAAGATAAGACTTGCCCGGAGACCGCTTCTTGCTTCTTGGTATTTGCTCACAGCAACAACAAAACTCATTCTCAGCTTTCAGCATCTGTCTACCTGTGGGCCTGAGATAGTTGACAGAAACAAGAACTGAGCTTGGGAAAGGCTGAGACGGGAAAACAGGCCTACAAATAAGTTTCTGGAGGAGCTCAAAAGACTCCAGACTTCTGTTAGCACAAATGAGACGAGTTTTCCAGAAGAAAACGTGCTCATGACCATGTCAAGACTATGCTAACAACTAGGCTTCAAGAGCTGCAAAGAACGTGGGGAGGGCCGGGCAGTGGTGGTGCACGCCTTTAATCCCAGCACTCGGGAGGCAGAGGCAGGCGAATTTCTGAGTTCAAGGCCAGCCTGGTCTACAGAGTGAGTTCCAAGACAGCCAGGGCTATACAGAGAAACCCTGCCTCAAAAAAGAAAAAAAAAAAAAAGAACATGGGGAGGGGGCTGTACGTGCGGGTTTTTTTAAGTTATGAAGGAGCTGTTCAGTGACAAAATCAGAATGTGAAGGCATCCACCAATATGAGGCAAGGCCACCCATCCTAGGAAGTGGGCGGGTCTGTCAGAAGACAGTGAAAGGCAGCTGACGGAAGTGCTAATCAACTGTAACAAAACCCAGAAAAGTCGGCACTCCTGAATTTAAGCAAAATTCTCCATGGACTTTCAATCTTCTTCTCATCTTTTCTTTTAGTAGTCCAGAGCAGAGCCTAAGCACATCATACAAGCTGCTGTAGATTTTGATAATCACAAGCACTCACTGTGACCTCTGAACTCAGACATAACTGAATCTGGAAAAGACCTCCCTCCCCATCTGGGGTTATGAAGTGCTTTCAACTGAGCTAGGCTGCCCCAGCAGATGTCTAGAGGACTCCAACATCAGGTCCTGCTGTGTATCCTGGGTTTGTTCAGCTGCCTTCCTTGATGCCAAAAGATGCCAGCCATGGAGAGTGAGGTAGTCTCAGGCAGGCAGTCTGTCATCTCAGAAGCTGAGTATCTCACTTAACCTGTTCTTTACTAAGCCCCCAAACGTGCATTTGCGAGGCATCTGGAGGAGCCACGGTTTTTATTTTCTATGGTGCTAGGGACCAAACCCAAGGCTTTATACATGTTAGGCATGCAGAGTTACAATTTTAAGGAGGAAAAGTGTCCTTATAAAACCAGAGATTGAAAGACAAAAAGGTGTTAAGTATTGTAATACAAAACAAAAATGGCGGGTGAATAACAGGAAAGAGTTAAGTGGTGTTTTCCCCTGGAGATAGTGCTCCAATCTAAGACTCACTATCAATACATGAGGTGCATGTTACCCAAGAGGACGTCTCAAGGTGTAGACAGATGTCACTGTGATGCGTGGAACTGAGTTATTGGACATTCTCTCTCAACACGATACCCACTTGTTATGGTTGCCAAATGTAATGAGCAACCATGTCATACAGGTGATGGAGAAACAGGCGCCACGCTGGAGAATAACAAAACAGAACGTGTAGTATTCTTGGGGCTAAGAACCTACCAGGTCAAAGGCACTCAACTGTCTATGTAATTCGTAAAAAGACTTTCTTTTGGAGCTGCATGCTTTCCTCTCTGGACACTGACTTCCTTTTGTCTCCTTGCTTATTGCTGCCCTGTGAGGAACAGGACACTGTCAAACCAGTGGGTTCTCTCCCAAAGTTAAGGTTCCTGTAGGAAATTGACCAGGAAAGGTTCAGAACATCTTGTGGAAACGATTTCGTGAGTCAAAACAACAGAAAGCTATGACATTTAAAATATTTTATATTTCTCATAAAATCAAAAAAAAAAACCTCAAACTTATACAAAAAAAAAAAAAAGGTGAAGAGTGCTGATAGTTAAATTGGTGCATAAGACAAGTGTGGTGGCACACACCTTTAATCCCAGCATGCAGGCAACAGAGGCAGGCAGATCTCTGTGAGTTCAAGGCTAGTCGGGGCAATATAGCAAGTTCCAGAACAGCCAGGGCTACATAGTAAGACCCTGTCTCAGAAGAAAAAATAATGTGCATAAGTATACAAGGAAATTTGATTGTGTGCTGCTCTCCTTTTTCCCAGGAACTAGCCTGCTGCTTCATTCACAAAGCCCTGATTTGTGGGGTATGGATGCAACTCATCTGCTGTAACCTGATCTATACTGTACTTATTATTTTGTACAGTAAAGAAGGCAAAATAAAGAGACCATCAAAGCATCTGGGTGGTGTTGAATGTCACATGGGTTAGGTCTGTTCATTTGTTACAGGGAACACTCTCTCACGGGGGACATAAGCCACACTTGACCAAGAAGCTTGACCAAGAGGCTCTACCGGCTCGATGGCCTCGTTCCTCCAAGCGCTTGCTGAACACCACATTATCGAGTGGTTGAGTGTTCATACCTTTCGGAAACACAAAGATCTCAAGTCTCTTTATTAAAAAAACCCAAGGTGTATATAAATAAAAATATGATTGTTTACAGAACAAAGGAAGAAGAGTGGAAGGCTTAGTACAGAAGGAAAGACCAGGATGTTACAGTCTGTTCTCCATATTAAATCGCTCATTCTTGATTGACATCTTTCTAATGGTAGAGTCTATCAGGATCATTGCAGTGCTTTGTCTCCTTTGAGAGACATGCAGTAGTTTAAAACCCACTGTGGCAGCTGTGGGGTGGCGAGGTCTCTGAAAGAGAATTGGGTCTTTGAGAGGCCTGCTTGTTTTTCTTGCAGACTGAGCTAATGCCTGCTGTTATGTGTTCTTGTTTTCTTAAGGTGTCTTCGTTTCCACAAGAGTGACCGCTTAGGGGGCAAGGCCACCCCTGTGCTTTTGACATGTGTCTACTTGCCCTCCTGACTTCTGCTCCAGGGAACATCAGAAAGCACTCACAAGCATCCAATGCTGTGCTCTTGGGACTTCCCAGGTCCAGGGCTGGGATAAAGCTTTGTTATGACAATCTACCTCTCTATCAATGGTCCTCAACTTGTGTGCCATCCTGCATATCAGATGTTTACATTACAATTCATGACAGTAGAAAATTACAGTTATGAAGTAGCAACAAAATAATTTTATGGTTGGAGGCACCACAAAATGAGGAACTGTACTAAAGGCCCACAGCGTTAAGAAGGTTGAGAACTACTGCTAAATAGACACACGCTGTTGTCTCCACCCTTGAGAGTCTATACAGTTGGCTTTCTGTAATACTCTCTGAAGGGTGCAAAGAAAAGTTTCTTCAATGACGGGTAAGTGCCACACTTATTTGTGAGAATAAAAATGAGTATTTAGAATGCAGTTAAGGATTGTGGTGATTTAGTAAAGTGGCAGTAGTAAGTTCTCCTCTAAGACCATGAGGTCACCACCCCCCAATAATTAGCTAGGCTTCAGTATTAGGCATGATTTTCTTCCTGTTGAGCAGGCCTTAAGTCCAATTACCACCAAGATGTGAATCTCTCTATTGTGCTCTTATGTAGGGTTATAGTGTCACACTGGTTGTTGTTGTCATTCCTAAGTGTCACATCTAGGTAGGACTTTTAAAAACCAAGTAATTGTGGGGTGCAGAGCCCCAGATGATACATCTACAATGCAACTCCTATGTCCAAGGCTCATCCCAAGAAACATCTTGGGAGACTGGGCAGAAAGATTGTAAGAGCCAGAAGACCAGGAAATCTGCTGTGGTGTTGCATGTCCTAGAAATATCAGAAAAGCTACATCTGTGAAGTCTCACCAAACTGGCTGCCTACCTATGAGCAGAACAAGAACAACTCAATGGATATGCCAGTGGGGGGGAGGAAAGCTCACAAGGCCTCACCCCCAAAAAAGAACCACAGGCAGCTAAGGAATGCCAAGAGCAGGCAAAATTGTCTTCCTTAGGGACAATCCCCTAAGTGTTGTCCAATGCCATGTGGGCCTCCTGCAATCATAATCACATACACAAAAGTAGCACTGAGCAGAGTGAGTAGTCTGTGGTTGCATTTATAGATACATATGCAGCAGTGACAAAGAGAAAGAGGCCATGAATCTGAGGGAGTAAGAGAGAATTCGTGGGGGGAGTGGAAAGTGGGACGAGAAAGGAAAAACAATATAACCATATTCTACTTTTTAATTAATAAAGTAAAATAAAAATTGATGCCTGTAAGTCACTCCCCTGACTAAAGGACTCCATCTCAGGTACGTAGGTGCATCTAAGCTATGCGCCAAAGGGCTAAAAGAACTAATTCTTGCTTTAGTGGGATAATGTGGTTTTCCTTCCTACAATTCCTACCCCCGACTGTAGTCGCTATGAGCTACCATAAGGTTCAGCTGAATCCTTGCTTGTAGCATTTCTGGCATAACTTTTACTGCATCTTTTTTCTTTCAGTTGCTAGCCAGAGCATGAGGATGCTTTCGCTAGTATTTGGACTTCCTTATTCTTTCTCTGAAGTTCTCCTCCCCATCATGTGGCTGCCTGTCCACCATGTGGCTAACCTCCATGCTGCTAACTCAACAGCGTAGCTTGATTTTCCTTCTCCTCCCCATTCTCCTTTAGGCAGCTGCCAAGGTGTGCAGCTTCCCTGCCCTGGGGTTTTGAGTCTCTCCAAAGAAGTGGGGTTGAAGAAGTCTGAACAGGGTAGAATTCAAAGAATGAACGTTCATGCAAAGACTAGACAGACAACAGTGTTTTCTGTAGAGACAAAATAACCAGAAGAACTAGAGTCTACAACTCAAGGATGACCAGTGTGATCCAGGAAGAGTGTGCCAGAAACAACAGCACATGTGGCTGAGTAAGCCATCTTGCTGCCCGCTGCAGAGGTACTGCATGAGCTGAGTCTTCACCATAGAGACCAAAGTAGATCATCTCCATTTTGTAAGACACTGTGAGGACTACAAATGATGTTGGAACGTTCCTGGGCTACTCTGAGTAAGCAGATGCTGGCTAGAGCCCAGGTGGTGTGCAGAGAACTGAGACGCTCCAACAGAAGGTAAATGACCTGGTTGTTCTCTGCTACTATAAAACAACGACCAGACCAGCTTAGGAGAAATGGTTTCTTTGGCTTACCGGTTACACTCCTTAATTGAAAAAAGTCAAGGCAAGAGCTGCAGCAGAGGAGGGACACTGTTCACTGGCTTGTTCCCCGGTGCACAGTTTTCTACAGTCTATACCATAGCAGTGTCACTTGGACACAGTGGACTGGGATCTCCTCCACCCATTAGCAATCAAGAAAAGGAATCCACAGATGTGCTCAAGGATCAATCTGATGGTGGAGGCTCCTCAACCGAGATCCCCTCTTCCCAGGTATGTCAAGTTGATGCTGAAGGTAACAATGTCATTCTACATATAAGGCCTCTGGATTATCTTACAGGTGATACCATTTCAACTCATTTATTTCCTTAACCCAAATATAACTAATATTTCTTTCTACTATACAAAGCCAGGCCACTAGGATCGTTCATAACTTCAAGTGTCTTCCAAGCGAGGACTGAGAACTGTGTGAAGGAAGAATAGAGCATCGAGGCCAAACTTTACCAAGCACTGGTCTACTGGAGCCAGCCTTCAACCCAACCGCAAAGCCATCCGTTAATGTCAGGCACTTGTCAATATTCTCATAAGAAGGCATCTCATTTCCAGGACAAAAGAAACCCTGTCCTCTTCCTGACAGAAACACTTGCCCAGTCTTTCTCCCAAACATCCATCAACACACTGGGCCACACCCACAAAAAGGTCTATAGTCCATCTCAGCCTTTGTCCCCCTCCTTCTAAGCAGCTACCCTCTCACCACCATTGGAACATGTGACTCCCTTCTTCTCACCTTAAACTAAAAAAGCAAACTCTCTGGACCTCATGGCTCCTCCCACTGCTTCCTCTTCCCAGCAGGTTTTCTTTTTCTTACATGTATCTCTGATCACCATCCTCACTCCTTCCTGACCATTTCTTCCATGACACCCCACAATCTATTTCTCATCACCACCATTTTAGCCGACTGCTCACCCAGGACTGCCTTTCTGCTGTGTCACAGTGTGTCCTGGGCATACTCGCTCACTTCACAGTATCTGCTGTCCCCATCACTCTCACATCCTCCCTGCCTGTGGACTACTCGATGTGTTCACACTCCTACATCCCTCTGCCTCCAGCTCCTCTAATTTCTTTCTTGTGACTTGGCTCCCCTGGTTCTGTCAGGTTCCATCTTCCAGCCTCTTCCGTTTCCTATCCTTCATACATTTGGTGGGTGATCTTATCTAGTCCGCCACCTTAACTATCACCTAGAATCCTATGATTCCAAAATCAACATCTTCAACCCAGACTCTTGAGCCTAGGTCTCTGTGTTAAGTTGCCTAGTAAAAGTCCTCTTGCAGGGTATTTTAACATTGGTGTATCACAGCCCTCACTGACACATGCCCTGTGTTGTTTCTTGTTTCTCAACTCTAATGGCAGAACCAAAGCCAGACATCTGCTCCAGCATGTCCTTGTTATGCACAGCCAAGAGTTACATCTCACCTTCTACCTCCACAAAGCCCCCAAATTCACCCTCTTAGCCAAGCCTCATCCATTCCTTACTTGGAGTATCCAAGTCACACTTACCATCCAAATCTAAGTGGAGTCGATTCCTCCAAGGCTGGCGTCTCCCACCCACCCCCTTCATCTTCCTCTGTTTCCTCAGAAGCCATCACTACCCACAGAGCAGTCGATGGAATCCAAAGTCTACAGTGTCCAAACAGAGCATCTTTCCACAGTCATCAAGCGTGACAAATATGACTTATACTAACTATTTCAAGAACGCTGATAGTTACCAATGTGAGGTCTTTTTAGTATCAGGAACTTTAACTGGATTTCAAAACCTAACATGATTTCATTTCTCTGCGAAATACCACTGTCCATTTCTGACCTAACTTCAAGTTTATAAGCTTCATACTTTGCCTAATAACCTCATTATTTAGAACAATATTTTAGTCCCAGTTATACCATTTACACTGAAATGAATTTACCTGGTAATTTTGAAAAGGGACAATACTTCACTTTAATTATCACTTTATCTACAAGAGACTCAGTTAACATAGTATTTCTGAGGCTTTTTCATTAGGATTATCCAAAACAAAAATCAGAACCATTTTATTAGAAATGGGAAAGCTATACCGTGTAGGGAAGAGAGAATGATACGCAGTCGCCATCTGAGCCATTGCCTTAGTAGCTTGGGCAACTTATTTAATGCTTCTTGACCTGATTATTCAGTTGAAAATAGACATAAAAAGAGTATACCTATGACAGACCAAATAAGATATGTCATGTGTCTGCTCATACACAGTCTTCAGAAGCATTAACACGACTCTCACCACCCTCTGGGAATCGTAGTGGAATGCATTTTGCATTAACCTCATGCTCACAAGACAATACATGGATATAGAACTGGCCAACTGTATAACCCTGTCTTCAGAATACTGTAAAGAGCGTGAACTTTGGCAGGTTAAACAGACATGAGTACACACAGCAGCATGTGTAATAGAATTTTACCAAAATCATTCTCTGAGTTTGTTCTCCTTCTCTATGACCACATGAAAATGAAGAGGGGGGCCCTCATCTGAAGACAAAAGGCTCTGTATAAGCACACACGCATACTTTTCTAACAAAGTACTTCCTTATTTATGTAAGTTTTGTAACTCACTTTAAAATCAAAACATGCTAATCCCACTCACTCGTTGCTCAAGAGAGTAGCACAAAGCAACTATTCTTCAGCAAACACATGGTGAAACACATTCCAGGTCCTTTTTCTATGAAGTAAAGGGAACTGGACTCCCCTGACATCCACTAAAACTCCCCTGCTCCCATGGTACTGGAGACTACGCAATGCTATAAACTAACTGTAAAGGATATTCCACAAAAATGGAGCTTAAGAAATTACTGATCCAAAATACAGAGACCAGCTCTTTCTCAATGTTAGGAGAAGCTGCAGTATCAGGTTGCTTGACTGAAGTAGAATTTGAACAGGAACATTTAGAGTTTGGAAGAATAATATGGACAACTGGACACAGGGAAGAGATCAACGGGTATGAACCAGAAATCAGATAAGAAGTTTTACCTACATTTTCTAGCACTAAACTTCAATTCTGTGCAGATTATGATGATATGGGGAAACATTTCTAGATATTATACCTTATATACAATCCAAGATTCATCATTAGGGTGGAGATATAGCTGAGCCACAGAGTGCTTACCTGGCACAGAGAAGGCCCTGTCAGCACTCCTCTTCCCCAGAAAACAAGACTAGAAAAATAATTAATTAATTGAAATTAATTAATTTTATTAAAATTAATTAATTTCAATTAATTAATTAATTTGCTAGGTGTGGTAGTACATGCCTTCATGCCAGCGATCCTGGAGTCCCAGCACTCAAGGAAAGGCCAGCCTGGACTATATATCCAGACACAGTCTCCACAAAACAAAGAGCAATTATGATTAGCATCAATGACAAAAGTGTTTAAAGTGTCCTAGGGCTATGCAACCATTCTCTTCTACATCAACTTTAATAACAAACGAAATGGAAGGTGTGACTGTGTTTATAAGGTGACAAAGAAGTTGGAAATACCCTCCTAGTGACTCCATAGCTGTCATAGAAGAATCCATCACTCCTGTATTTATAATGATGCTAGCATTGAAAAAAAAATCAACTGCAATGTCAATCACATTAAACTATATGCAGTTATATAATATGTGATACCTGATTAGGATAATAAGCCATTACTTAATTGTGCTATACTAAAACTTTTTGTTAGATTTGAGTTTTTATTTTTGTTATTGATGTTGGTTTTTTTGTTTGTTTGGTTGGTTGGTTGGTTAGTTTGTATGATGCTAAGATTTGAACTCAGGTCCTTGTACAAGGCAGGTAAATATGCTCTTCTGCTGAGCCGTATCTGCAGTCGCTCATTGTTATGTTAGATAGCAGCCCTTCCACTTAAGCTTTCCTAAGCTTACCATGAAGCATTCTGCTCTGTTAGGCCAGCTGAAGTTCCCTGGTGCTCACCAAGTCACCTGACTCTGTGTCTATGACTGACGTAGACCATCAGGGTTGGTGTGACTACATCCCAGTGTTCCCACCGTAAAAGAGTGGCCCACTTACGTACATCCTACGCATCCCCCCGTATTAGGCCATGCATGACTCTACTCTTTTATTGAAGACTTCCCTTTTGGTTTAGACAAATGAAATCAGTACAAAGCCCAAACTGTATTTGATATGCTTATCTATGCATTGAGATAGAGGCCTTAGGAAAGGAAAGACTGTAGGGATAATCTCATGTGCGCTGTGTAAAAGCATCCCCTATCAATAAAGAGCCGAATGGCCAAAAGCAAAGCAGGAGAAGAACGGGCAGGACAGTTGGCAAAGAGAGAGGAACTCTGGGAAAGAGTCGGGCACAAGGAAGATTTGCCATGTTGACTCAGGAACTAGGACATATGAAACCAAGGAAAGGTAACTAACCAGCCAAGTGGCAAGCACAGAATAGCCCAAATGGGATAATTGAGTTATGAGCTAATTGGGAAGCAAGCCCAGCTTAAGGACATAAGCACTGTAAATAAATTTAAGCCTCTGTGTCATTTTTCAGGAACTGTGGTGGACATAAAAAGCCCACAAGGTTACAAAGGACTCTCCTTGCTCCACAGTAATGAAATACAACAGACAATTCTGCTTCCTACAATTCTAACAGCTGTGTATTGACACATGCCTGTAATCACAGCACTTGGGAGGTTGGGGCAGGAGAATACAGATTTAAGGTAAGCCTGGGCCACATAATGAGAAGCTGTTTCAAAAAAAAAAAAAAAAAAGGAAGACGATTAAAAAAAAAGAGAGAGATAAGATTTACATTTATTTTATCTTTGCTTCACTTTGTATGAGGCTGCAACAGATATTTTTTAATCAATAGGCCTTTTAAGTCTTCAGCAGTAATGAAAGCTTAATTAAAACATTATTTGATGAGGTAAGTGGTAACCATTGCACAGTTAGCACTTCAAGATATGGTGAGGTGTGGCAAAGCAGACTTTTGCTTATAGCAGAGGGCTTTGTTGACTTACAGACAATTCCGCTAGGCTCCACCCATCAGCTACCTAGCAACAGCTCGTGTAGCCTACAAGCTGTGAGCCAAATGTATAAGACCGATTGCTCTCGGCTCCCCTCAACTCTCTCTATCCATCTCCTGTTCTCTCTCTTACCCCTTCTTCTTCTTCTTCTTCTTCTTCTTCTTCTTCTTCTTCTTCTTCTTCTTCTTCTTCTTCTTCTTCTTCTTCTTCTTCTTCTTCTTCTTCTTCTTCTTTTCTTCTTCTCCTCCTCCTCCTCCTCCTCCTTCCCCTCCTCTTCCTCCTCTTCCTTCTTTCTTCCTCCTCCTCCTCTTCCTCCTCCTCCTTCTTCTTTCTTCCTCCTCCTCCTCCTCCTTCTTTCTTCTTCTTCCTCCTCCTCCTCCCTCTCTCCCTTCTCCCTCCCTCCCTCCCCACCCACCCCCTCTCTCAACATTTTTGGCCAGCATCTTCCTCTTTTCCTCTATCTCTTCTCTTTCTGTCTTCTCTGATGACCCCTGTCTCTACCCCTTTTCAGGTCCCCTTCCCTTCCTCTGCCAACAAATCTTCTTCATACTAGGTCTGTCACGTGGCTTGATTGTTTAGGGGAACACCTTGGCTGGGACCCACATTTTACTGCATTTTCCAAAACACAACATGCTTAAGGAAAGTACCATTAGAAAAATAAAAATTAAATGATACAAATGTCTACTAGAAAAATTATCCACTTGGTGCATAACTAGACAGTGGCCCTGAAACTAAGGCGTCACACCTGTGAAAGTGAAATGAGTTACATACTCATTGTTGGAGAAGTTCTGTTTCTGTCATCTATCTATGAAACTGACCCTACAAAGTAAAACAAATTGAGCACAGGGGGGCGCACCTGTTACACTCAGGAAAGTCAGGCAGTGGGAGGGTTAGAAGTTTAAAACCAGCCTGGGACTATACAGGCAACACAGTCTCAGAAAGCAAGAATGAAAAATGAAAAATAAAAACTGCACAAAAAAAATAGGTAATTCCACCTGTATGAAGCACTGCAAACAATACCACCAAGAAGGAAATAAATAAATAAATAAATAAATAAATAAATAAATAAATAAGCTAGGAAATGAGAGAAAAGATTTGTAAAATCATTTGTCTGATGACGTTTTCCAACTCAACAACTAAGACAACCTGTTTTACTCTCTTTTCTTTTCTCTCTCTCTCTCTCTCTCTCTCTCTCTCTCTCTCTCTCTCTCTCTCTTTCTCTCTCTCTCTCCCCTCTTTCCTAGTATTTAGGGTTAAACTCAGGGCCTCACACATTCTGCAAATGTTTTACAGTAAGATTTATCCCAGCCCAGTTCAATGTTCTAAAGTGTGAAGAGTCTTTGAATTGAAAGGTATATAGTCAATAAGCACATGAAAAGCTGTTCACTGTAATGTAACCATCAGAAAAATGCTACTCAAAGCCATTATCCTATATTACTTCACACGGTCTAGAATGGCTACAGTCAACAATCTAATGGCATGTTAGGGTGCAGAGAAATCAGTATCTACATACACTACTCTACTCATAAGACTGTCAATCGAACAGCCAGCAGTGACCTTGGGAAGGAAAAGAGCAGTTTCTAACATGGAAACAGGGAACTGGCCTATGTACTGGCAGAATTTATGTCAACTTGACACAAGCTAGAGTCATCAGTGAGGAAGGAGCCTCAATTGAGAAAATCCCGCCAAAAGATCCAACTGTAAGACTTTTTCTTAATTAATGATCAGTGGGGAAGGGTCTAGCTCATTATGGGTGGTGCCATTCCTAGGCTGGGGGTCCTGTGTTCTATAAGAAAGGAGGCTGAGTGAGCCAGGGGAAGCAAGTCAGTAGCACTGACTTCTGCAACAGCCCTTGCCTCCAGATCCCTGCCCTGCCTGAATTCCTATCCTGACTTTCTTTGGTGATGAACAGCAATCTGGAAATGTAAGCTGAATAAACCCTTTCCTCCCCAAATTGCTTTTTGGTCTCAGTGTTTCATGGCAGTGATAGACACCCTAACGAAGACAGCATATGACCTGTCCCAAGTATATAAACCCAAGAGAAACAGAAACATGTACACAGAGAAATACAACATTCATAAGGCACTTTACTCATGAGAGCCACAAAATATCCAACAGCTAATGAGTAGATCATCAAAGCATGTCCACCCAACAAAACACCAAGGGACAGTGTGATGGGAATTTCCCCTTTCTTATGCTAAGTGACAAAATGCAGAAAACTCCACAGAGGCACAATCCCTCTTACGTGAACTTTCTAAGCAGGCAATTCTTAGACTCCAGGAAGAAGGTATCAAGAATGACTGTTTCAGGGCTGGGGACAAAAAAAAAAAAAAAATTGTTTTCTAAAATTATACTACAAGCACAGGCTGTATGTGTGCTAAGCCACTGACTAGCCATTTGGATAAACTGCAAGAGACTGCAAGCCCTTCTCTCACTTCTAAGGACTAGTCATCAGGACTGAGGCTTGCAGATACCACCATTTCCCAAACCAAATGGAAGAAACGGACCGTTAACAAGGGGGAGCAGCCAGTGGACACCAGAGCTGAGCAGCTGCATCACCCAGCACTGGATCTGTCCTTGATAAGTTCTTGTATATGCTGTGGCAGGGGAGAATGGCTATTAGATGATAACCTTCGCTGGCCTCCACACACATGCAGAGTAGAATGGGTATTAGATAACCTTCACTGGCTTCCACACATATGCGTGAATGCACCCACATGTGCATATATTACACAGCATACATATACAACCAAGAGAGGGAAAAAAAGAAAGAAAAAACTCTATCACCAGATGCCATTTTAAAGTCATGTACCTATATATTAAAATATCAAATCTTTTGCATTTATATAAATATTTCCTAAATACCTATCTATGGATTATATTAGCAGTAATTTGTTATTCAGATGTGCTTAATAAATATCAAAAAATGAACTGACGGTGGGTGTGACTAAGATGCTACTATGGTAGCATTGCTCATACTATGGCACCTAGGCACATGAGACAGCCATCACCTAGGATCAAGACTTCTTTTGGCAAAGTCGTACATGGTTAGGCTGGCTAAGCAGCATTCCATTGCCTGCAATACCAATAAGCAAGGTAACAGGACGCCACTTAACACTGTAACTGTCACCAATGACATTGGGTAAAGAAAGGACACTGTGCTCCCGGAGGTATCACTTCCATAGAGCCTGATTGAAAGAGATGAATGAGTGAATACTAGCCACTGGCATAAATCTAGTCTGCTCTGTTCTGCGTTACAGATCAATAATCCCAGCCCCTTCCTGGGCATTTTACAAAATGAGTGGCAATTGTCAGATTCAAAACATGTCAAACTCTACATCCTGATTTTACATGGAAGCAGTGTCCAAAAGCTCCACCTTTCTTCCAGTTCCCAAGTCACAAGCTCCACTTCCCTCTGACCTCCAAGTAAATTCTAAAGCCATGACAGACTCTGAAGGTCCCTCTCTTCCCACCTTTACTCTTGGCTCCCCGTTTCCTCTTTGCCAAGGCCACCATCCCATCCAAGGTCATGTAAACATTCACACCTGGCTGTTTTTGATATTTTATTTACATTTCAAATGTTCCCCTTTCTAGGTCTCCCCTTTGGAAACCCCCTATCCCATACCCCCTCCCCTGCCTCTATGAGGGTATTCTCCAACTCACCCACCCACTCCCATCTTTCCTCCCTGGCATTCCCCTATACTGGGGCATCTAACACTCTCAGGCCCAAGGGCCTCTCCTCCCCCTGATGGCCAACAAGGCCCTCCTCTGCCACATATGTGGCCAGCACCATGGGTCCCTCCATATGCATTCTTTGGTTGGTGGTCCAGTCTCTGGGAGCACTGGGGGGCCTGACCAGTTGACACTGTTGCTCCCTCCCCATTGGGCTGCAAACTCCCTCAGCTCCTTCAGCCCCTTCTCAAACTCCTCCATCTGGGACCCTACGCTCAGTCCAACAGTTGCTGTGAATTGAATCATGGGTGTTCTGAATTTTTGGGCTAATATCCGCTTATCAGTGAGTACATACCGTGTTTGTTCTTTTGTACCTGAGTTACCTCACTCAGGATATTTTCAAGTTCTATCCATTTGCCTGCAAATTTCATTAAGTCATTGTTTTTAATAGCTGAGTAGTACTCCATTGTGTAAATGTACCACATTTTCTGTATCCATTCCTCTGATGAGGGACATCTGGGTTGTTTCCAGCTTCTGGCTATTATAAATATGGCTGCTATGAACATACTGGAACATGTGTCCTTATTATATGTTGGAACATCTTCTGGGTATATGCCCAGGAGTGGTATAGCTGGATCCTCAGGTAGTATTATGTCCAATTTTCTGAGGGTCTGCCAAACTGATTTCCAGAGTGGTTGTCCCAGATTGCAATTCCACCAGCAATGGAGGAGTGTTCCTCTTTCTCTACATCCTCGCCAGCATCTGCTGTCACCTGAGTTTTTGATCTTAGCCATTCTGACTCACACCTGGCTTTTAACAATGATCCTTTAAAGTTTGTCATCTCTCTTGACCAAGGAAATCATTGCATTAGAGTCAAAGTCTTCTGAGTGTACTGATTTCTACGGATTTGTCTATGAAATTTACCAGTACTGAAAATTGTCTGGAACAAACAGAATAGGCACCCAATAAATGTTTAGTGGGTGAATAAAGAACTTGTAGCTGAAATATTGCACAGCAATATTCCACAGCTCTCCACTTACACACCAAACATCTGACCACAGTCATTTTTCATCAAAACCCTGTGGTCGTGCTTCCATTGTCTGTCCCTAACCAGCCATCTAAATTCATTTCCAGGTATCTAAATTCTATATATGCTAAAACCCAGCTAGAGTAGACTATTATGAAATAGCTGTATTCCTGCATTTATATGTGTGTAGCAATATATAACTATAAAGCTGCACATATTTCATATATATAGCTATGTTTATATCAATAAATTTCTACAGAAGGATATAGTGAAAACCCAGCTAAACAAGGAAGAAAGCTGGGGTTTGCCTCCCTGTTTATGTGGCATGGGAATAGAGCCCCAAAGACACTGAAGCAGCAAATCCTGTAGCTCTCTGAGTGGAAAGCACTTGAGATAGCAAACAGGAAGTCTCCAAAGTGGGAAAAATGACCTCCCTGTCACCTTTGTGGCCTCAGAACCTGGCACTAAGCCCAGAACTCTCTCAACTACTCTTCACTCGTTTATCTGCTTGTTTTATTTACTTAAACCTCTCCATCTGCCAAGAATTGCTGTTCTGTAAGATGTCAAGACAAACGACCACGTATGAAAACGTCTTAGGATCTCACTGAGTTTATTTTAAATTTGACAACGATAACAACACCAGGATGACTATTTGACCTTGGAGACTTTCTTCTGATTCTCTTGGTCTCCGTGTAGCTGCATTGTTAATAACATTGTTCCCCCCCAGGGTCTCACACTCAATACCCAACTCATGAAAATTATCACATACATGCTTACTGGTCATTGTGCCAAAAATGACTTCAAATATTTGATCAGTCTTAATCCTATCTTTTTCTAGCTTCTCCAAAACAGAAGGATTGGAGAGGAGAGTAGCATAGTTTACCAGTCTCTCAAATCTCCACATCCCATTGGACACAACAGTCACTTTCTCAGAGGTGAAACCTACAAGCTTTTGAAGTTAAACCCCTGCCCTGTGAGGAGTCCTCCAGCTGGAATCAAGAAGCAATACACTTTGTACAGGGAGATAGGAATGGATCAATCTGCATTCTTCTGCATGTAGACCGCCAGTTGAACCAGCACCATTTGTTGAAAATGCTGTCTTTTTTCCACTGGATGGTTTTAGCTCCTTTGTCAAAGATCAAATGACCATAGGTGTG
>CM052702.1:20446925-20499907 GCA_028551405.1 Uromys caudimaculatus | reverse complement strand
ACCACTCCGGAAATCAGTTTGGCAGACCCTCAGAAAAATGGACATAATACTACCTGAGGACCCAGCTATACCACTCCTAGGCATATACCCAGAAGATACTCCAACATGTAATAAAGACACATGCTCCACTATGTTCATAGCCGCCATATTTATAATAGCCAGAAGCTGGAAACAACCCAGATGTCCCTCATCAGAGGAATGGATACAGAAAATGTGGTACATTTACACAATGGAATACTACTCAGCTATTAAAAACAATAACTTCATGAAATTCACAGGCAAATGGATGGAACTTGAAAGTATCATCCTGAGCAAGGTAACTCAGTCACAAAAGAATGAACATGGTATGTACTTACTGATAAGTGGATATTAGCCCAAAAGTTCAGAATGCCCAAGTTTCACTTCACAGTACCTGTTGGACTGAGTGTGAGGTTCCAGATGGAGGAGTGGGAGAAGGGACTGAAGGAGCTGAGGGAGTTTGTAGCCCCATGGAGGGAGAACAGTGTCAACTGGCCTGACCCCCTGGTCCTCCTGGAGACTGGACCACCAACCAAAGTATACACATGGAGGGACCCATGGTTTGGACCACATATGTGGCAGAGGAGGGCCTTGTTGGCCATCAGGGGAAGGAGAGGCCCTCGGGCCTGAGGGTGTTAGAGGCCCCAGTAAAGGGGAATGCCAAGGTGGGAAGACAGGAGCGGGTGGGTGGGTGGGTGGGGGAATACCCTCATAGAGGCAGGGGTAGGTGGGGAGGGGATAGGGGTTTTCCAAAGTGGAGACCTGGAAAGGAGGAAACATTCGAAATGTAAATAAAGTATCAAAAAATAAAATTTTTTTAAAAAAGAAGCAATACACTAATTCCCAGAATGTTTTTCTCCCTGGACTAGGACCACCAGCAAAACAAGTTCTAATAATTTTAAATAAAATTCTGTATTCCTTGACATAAAACTGTTTTCACTTCTAAGTCCAAATTAGGTCTCTATTAAAATGTTGAAAAGGCAAATGTGGGAAACCCAGTTGCTTCTCCCTAACTGCTTTCAGTTCAAACTCTTTATTTTCTTCCCTTTTTAAAAAATATATGAAAACATGAAAGTTATGAGACCTCCCTTTACTGGGCACATGACAAAATATAGATATCTATATAGGAAAATACCATAGGTAATGGAAGTAGATAAACAGAGACTCTGGAAGCAGCTGTCAACAGCAGCAAGGGTAGTAATTTTAGGGAACAAAGGTATCAAGATAAAGCCCTTCAAAAAGTCTCACCAGATAAGAAAGAGTGTGGTAGATTTTGCCTAGGAAACCAAAGGAGAAATATACATTTTCCTGTGGAGATTAATAAATTAGGATGCTAAACTAAAAAAAAGAGAGGGAACATTTGAAAGCTGAATCTCCCCCCAACAATGCAAATCAAAGGCAATTAACAATAAATAAGGACTAAAGTTAATGATTTTGTTGAGTTAATCCACATTGTTACACAGAGAAACATTACTGTCCTACTTAAGACTCAAATTATATACGACTTCCCACCTGTTTATATCTTTACCATATAGGTGGCCAAGGGCATCTTTATCAATACCCAAGGGGCTAGGACCTTGTACTATTATTCTCTGTGTAATTTGAAAGTTAGAAGGTCTAAAAGCACAGTAGACAGTTACCCGATAACAATGGCCCTACTGTTAAAACCTGCTGGCTCATTCAGCAGCTCCATCCACTGTCCCCCTACTCAACTTTTTTTTTTCCTATTACACAACTACCATCCCTCATCCCAAAATCCGAACTCCAAAATCCAAAACCTTTTCAAAATTATGACATTGCCAGTAGAAGATGCCACACCACGAACCTTTGTTTCGTGTATATTATAAAGACAGTAAACGTTCACCTTTAAGCTATGCGTGTCAAGTGTGTGTGGAATATGTATGAATCTCCTGTTTAGACTTGTGTCCAGATCCATCATATCTTGCTGTTGGATGCACATATTCCAAAAGCTCATATCAGAAGCACTTCTGGTGGCCCCTATTTTGGATAAAGGATGCTAGGTCTATAAGGACTCCATTATGCCACTACTCCGTCCAGGAATGCTCCATTGTGTGTGTCCCATTTCTCAGCATCCAGCAGCTTGTTCTAATCTGTCCAGCTTATATCTTCTACCACATCACGCACACCCCTCATCTTCCCTGACCTTTGCTCCATTCCCACTCCACCACCGCAATCTCACCCTGACAATCTATCTGCTTAAAAGTACCTGTACCTCCGAGCACGCTGCAGAAAAGAGAGTTTAATTCTCAGCAACTCAAGAAGATCCGAGGCCCCTTCTCATCCTGGATGGAGTTTAAATTTTCTACCCTAAATAATGCTACTCCTTAGCCCAGAAACAGCCTTCCCAGCCTTGTTTATTGAGCAAGCTCCTACTCCACTATCAAGACCTAGTTCTAAAATCCATTTGTGCCGGCTTGAATACACTTGGCCCATGGGAAGTGGCGCTATTAGAAGGTGTAGCCTTATCGGAGGACATGTGACCTTGTTAGAAGAAATGTGTCACTGTGTGGGTGACACATTTCCAATGCTTAGGCTCCACCAAGGGCAGAAGAGACCCTCCTCCTGGCTACCTTCAAATCAAGATAAAGAACTCTTGGTTCCTCCAACGCCAAGCCTGCCTGGATGCTGCCATGCTTCCCACCATGATGATAATTGACTGAACCTTTAAAACCGTAAGCCAACCCCAATTCAATGTTTGCTTTTATAAGAGTTGTGTTGGTTATAGTGTCTCTTCACAGCAATGAAACCCAAAGTAAATCACCATTCTCTTCTAGTTTTCTCTGAGCCTAGCAGAATTCCATCATTCCATGATCCATATCCTCTTTGCACTCCCACCTAAAAGCCTTTTTCAAACAAAGAGCCATTTTGAATATGTCTACCACCCTTTGAAGAATGAGCACTTCTTTGTCATCTTAGTGAACTCCAAGCACAGCAGGGAACACACAGCCATTGCATCCTAAGCCTATCCTGGTTTGCTGTACAATGTCATTTAACAACAGTCCAGGTGTCAAATATGTTTCTTTCTTGGTACTCAAGATCCACTGAAAATAAATATTGCCTTCTTGTGTTTCATATTTCTCATGGGAAGATGCATTGAACACACACACAAACGTGTTCACCGAATGCATCAACTACTCCAGTGTCTTCCTTCCCAATAGACGCAAGCATCAGAAACACTTCTCTTACTGCTACAGTTTGAATCTGGAATGTTCTCCACAGGTTCATGGTCTCAGTGCTTCTTCCCAGCTAGCTCTGTCTGGGGAGGCTGCAGAAGCTTCAGGAGATGAAGGCGGGCTGACAGAAGTGGGGGACTGGAGTAGACCTTTAAAGGTTAGGCCTGGCCTTTAATGCCTGCTTCTTGGTCCCCTGGGGTGTGAACACCCTCGCTGGGCCCTCCTGTTGCCACACCGTTCCCACCAGGATGGACTGAGACCCTCTGAAACCCTCAGCCAAAATAAAGCTGTGTTCTTTCAGCATACTTCTGTCAGGTGTGATGCAAAAGTAACTCATGCATGTGTGGCCTGCTCGCGTGGCCTGTGTGAGTTGCCAGCATGGAAGATGCCTCCAAACCACAAACACTCCTAAGGAGAGAACCTGATGGTGTTGGGCTGTGAAAGGTGACAAACAGCTATGAACACCATGATCCTTCTTCCACTGTGACTCACCCTGCGGCCATACACAGGAGGCTTTAATTTGGTAGAGCAAGAGTGAAAACAGCTCAACAGCACTTCAGGGCTGGTGTGTCAGTTGTGAACAAAGGCCACTGATTACAAATCTGAAGTGTCTGTTCTCCAGAACAAGGGGGATACGTGGTATTCGTTTTTGAAAAATCACTACAAAATATTTCCACGGCTGTACAACCGAAATTAAGAGGAGGATTGGTGGCTTAAGCCCTGGACCAAGGCTACAGTGGCTGTAAAGTGTGACAACCATAAAGTACCCTTTGTTGGTACCCGTGGTTTAGTGATCGGTCTGTGCTAAGAGCGTGGACTGGGTAAAACCTACCTAATAGATTAGAAAAAAATCCTAGCAAGATTCAAAAAATCTCTGCCCACCCTATTCCCAAAACTTTTAAAAGGGATATGAGGGCTCACAGATGGTTAAGATAAACCAGTCTTCAGTAAAGGTAGCCTTTGCTGACTCCCAGATGCAGTGGTCTTCTCTTTAGTATCTAAAGCCATGGAGCCTTATAGGGTGAATGGAAAAATCTGAGGAATTAGCACCACTAACAGGAAACACATCTTCCCTGTTCCTGGTTTCTATAATGAGAGACTTTTTTTCCCTAAACAAAGCCTGCCCTCTTCTCTACTTCTCTACCCCAAATAGCTCCTTCCTCCTCCTTTGTTTTTTTTCTCTCTTTTAAGCTTGTGTGAAATTTGAACTACTTTTAGGAAATTAACTAATTAGCCCTACCCTCCCTCCTGCCTAAAATCTAACTGCCCAGGCACACTGTTTAATCCCCTCCAGTCCCTTTCCTGTCTCACACTGCGCTGTCCCCAGTGTATTTCCTCTGCCACAAAGGTGATGTTTTTACAGGCCATCCAGAAACCTTCATAATGCCTTACTTCTTTATAGTGCAGAAAACACGGGGGGGGGGGGCACTGCTCAATCCTTCTCGCTAATCTCTCCAATGTAGAGTTCTCAAGGAGTATTCCTGGGAAATACACCAATTCCGGAGCCTATTAAGCAATTCCACTAAATAAATCATTTAATGTAGAGAGCTTTGACTTATTAGACAGGGTTCAGAGAACTTACTTGCTGTGGGGTCTCCAAATACAGATATTAGTGAATGACACATGTCAGGTTTTAAGTATCTTCCATTTATTGTTAATGTTTATATTTAACTTGAAACTTAGGGTTGTTTGTTTGTTTGTTTGTTTTTAAGTCTTTTGGCTTCTAAATAACAGAGTAACCCACAGCCCTAAGTTACAGCATTCACATGGAATACATCTAAGTTCATGGAATGCTTTTAGAAAGCATCAAATAAACACCTGACTCTTATTATTAGTGTTGGAGGGGTAATACATGATCCTGTTTATGTGTGTGCGCTCACGCTCGCGCATGTGTGTGTGAGAGAGAGACAGAGACAGAGACAGAGATGCATGTGCCTGTGGAGGCCAAAGATTATGGATGACTTCTTCCATCACTAGCCACCTTTTGTTTTTTAACAGACAAGTCTTTTCACTGAATTGGTGAAATCTGGGAATCCACTTATCTCTGCACCCTGAACTGAGGCTAGGGACACAGACTACCACTGTGTGTTGAGAATACAACATCAGATCCTCTTGTTTAATGACAAGTATCTGCCCACTGAGCCATCACTACAGCCCTGATATTATTAGTTTTTACAGCTTCATACTGTTTCACATTGTTAGGGACAAATGTATTTTTATGTGTATCGATGAAGGAATTTAAGCTAAACAACTATGTGGGAACCAAACAGCAAATACGGTGAACTAGAATCAGGATAACACTTTCTCTCTTATAACACACATCACCAGAGTCAGCTGTATCCTGGGTAATCATGCCCCTCACCCCAAAAGCCTTTCTGTCTGAGAATATGGTATATGTTGTTGTAAGGTTCTGTAGTGAACTTTTGTTGTGTAGAGCCCTGTGAAACCAAAAGAAAACCTATTTAAGCACATCCAAGAATTGGCAAAAATGCAATTATCCTAGAAAATCTTCCTCTTGTTTTCCTTTTCCCAGTTCTGAGGATGGATCTGGGTGACACCAGGCAGGCTTTCTGCCTTCGTGCCACACACCCAGGACCAAAACTGCAATTATTAAAGCAGACAAACTTGAATGTTTGTCAGACTAAGATGTTACAAAGCTAAAAATCTTCTAACATCCTCTCATTGAGCCAGCAGCTTAATGCTGAAAGACCACTATCCTCCCCAGATCAGTTAACTGTGGGAACGAGGTCCAAGAATGGAGTCGTGTGAGGAGAACTCAGAGGGCTTGTGAGAAAGCTCCAAGGAAATGAGACAAGAGTCTTGTGACCTCAGTTTCTTCAAAACACAGAATTGTTCTGAGAATGTGTTTTCATTCTCCAAGGTAGGGCAGACAGGAGCAGTTTACTTCAGATTAGTCATTATTGCTTGCTGTTGTTATTCAATTAAATATTTAAACTAGCTGTATATGCCTCTGTGGAAAAACAAGTTTTTACCACAGGAGGCTTGTCATTGTGATTGCATACAGCTTCGCGCATGAGCAGTGCTCACGTGACCTTTCTTAACCCTAAGAGTATAAATTGTCTGAGGCTCTGAGTAAAGTTAGCTATTGCACGAGACTTCAGTGTGCCTTATTTATCAGGTCCATTCTCCAGGTCCCATAGCCTCTAGATCAGTGACAGCTAAGGATGGAAACTCAGGTTCATATGCATACATACTAATCATAGTAAAAAAGACATCAGGAAAGAGGGCTTTAGAAATGGATACTGACTACAGCTTAGTCATTAGATTATAATGCTAATATATTCCGCTGAAGAGGACTGAGAAGGTACAAGAATCAAATCAAGGCTTCCTGTGGTTTTTCCCTGTGCAAACTCTCTGTGTGTCTTATTTGCAGTAACTTCAAAGGTGCTATCACAACCACTGAGATCCATCACCCCTAAGTCTCTCCCATCTCTTCCTAGTCATAGGAATTACAGAAGGGTTGGCCCTGCCAATGTCTGAGCTAAATTCTTGTCCATCATGGAATGTGGAACTTGGAAACACTTAGTTTACTGGCATATTCAAGACTGAAGAGCTTACATGAAATCAAGATTCTCCATTCCAGCCAAATTGGCCAAGGTTCCCAAATGACCCTCCTTTCTTAACGCTTCCCTGTTAGCGCTTTCTGTCCTAAGTCTCACTGGGTCTAACTTTGTTAGGTTAGTGTAACTAATTTATCTCACTTCAGCCTGTGCCTGGGTTATGCCAGGCACAATGTCTTTCACACACTAGCTGATACTCTATAGGGTTGACAAACATCTGCATCTCAAATGATGTTTACATTCTAATATACGTCTTTAAAGAGTATTCTCATTAGTTTCTAATGATCAGAATTTACATATTGTATGGGCAGATTAAAGGGCTGGAGTCCTTTCTATATCACAGAAATATTTATCGCTTCTAAATATTCTTCCTTTTAGGAGAAAACTGGGAAGGAAACAAATCACATTCATTACATCCCAGCTCCCACGTTATGTGAAAAATTCCAAGCTCCGTGTTGCATTCATCACCAATAGGGAGCCAAGGGCCTTAATATTAGTAGTAATTTTTTTTTAAGATTTATTTATTTTATATATGTGAGTACACTGTAGCTGTCTTCAGACGCACCAAAAGAGAGCATCAGGTCCCATTACAGATGGTTGTGAGCCACCGTGTGGTTGCTGGGAATTGAACTCAGGACCTCTGCAAGAACAGTCAGTGCTCTTAACCGCTGAGCCATCTCTCCAGCCCCTAGTAGTAAGTTTTGATAAAGTATTTTCAGATGGATGGACAGGTGGATAAAAGATATGCCCAAAAAGATGTAAGTTTAGAGACAGTTGCTCAGTTAGACAAATATCAAAATCAATGTTTATTGTCTGAAACCATACTGAGATGAGACATGATTTACTACAGACCATCAGTCTGTAGTAAACTCAAGTTTATAACTACTTGTGCATTAATTACATATCCATGAATATTATGGGTCTATACCGATTTGCTTTGTATCATGAAATCAGCCAGAATATGAATGCCTCTTCCAAATTTAGCTTGACAAAACAACCTTCTGTGTATCTTCAAACAGTTATAAAGAAGGAACTGCTTACAGATTGAAAAATCAGAGGTGTCTGCCAAGAAAAGGTCAGATGGGGAGGAAGGGCAGGCCCTCCTGGGGGGCCCCTCACCATGCACGCCCTCCACAGTGTGGTGCGGCTGCAAGAACATTTCTGTTTGCTCAACATCATAACTTTGTCTTCTAGTCAGTACTCTGGTAGGTTTCTGCACACACAAAAGTATAAGAAATGAAAATATAAACATGAGGGATCAAAGCAGAGACCATTATTTTCATGGAGTCAAAAGGCAAGTGCTTGGGAGAATTCAGGAAACATAAAACTTTTTTTGGTTGTTGCTGAAATAGAGTTTCTACAACTGTGACCACTGGAGAGGTCAGTAGTCAGTTTAGCTAGGAGGCTCAATGTGCTAGTCCCATGGGGGATACCAGAATACTAAACAATACTTATAGTCAAAGACAAGATATTCTTCCTCATTGAAAAAATAAGAAGACTTTATTGGAAATAATAAAACTGACCAGTAAAGCTGGACATTCAAATTGCAGAGTTTCTGTCAGCAGCGGCAGCTGTAATTTCTCTGGATGGCAACTGTTGGCCCCCAAAGCAACGGCAGACCAAAGTATTAGCTACCTGTGCAAAGAAAAGCCCAGATTGGTTGATTTCCTCATAAGAATTGGCTTGGAGAGAAGGCCCTCCTTGAAGCAGACATTGATTCTTAGGTATTTCTGAGAACTGTGATCCTGAACATAGCCGCCTCCCTCTTCGGACCTAGGAGGTACAAAGTAGGCAGAGCTGGACTATCCATTAAGTACAGCATTCTCAAGGCACAGTAGGTGCCCCACCTACGCAACACACACCTTCACCTTCATTAACCCACTGGGGTCTTATTCACAGCCGGCTTTAAGTGCCACAACCCCCAACCCATTCCCCATTGGCTCTGTATTTGAGATGGCTGCAGATACAACAACCAATCACAGGGTCAGGTATCATGAATGCCCCCTCTCGTGTGTGTCCATTGGATACACTAGCAAGAACAGCATTTAGGAGGACACCTTTCCCTTGCATGAACTATTTAGCCAGCCTCTACGCTTCATCAAGACCATACATTGTATTTCCAACAATTACCAGGTCATACTAGACCCTTCCAAAGCCTCAGAGGTTTGTCCTGTATAAGATAGGTTTTTGGATAGCTAGTCTCAAAAAAACCTTTTAAATCTGGAATGCTTTAACTATTAAGTCTCTACATCTAACCGTTACCATAGTCTGCCATAAAGCCTCCATTTCCTTGAAAGTCAGTGGACATCTCTCTTAGAAAAGATTCATAGGCCTTAAGCTCTCTGTAAGTAGCTCCTGGAAGTCAAATAACTCACTCTTAATTCCTCTGCTAACCAGGCAAACTATTCCTGGGATCTCTTCAGAGCAGTGAAGAAATGATGAAAAAGAAGTATGTCTGGTTTGTTTTGTTTTGTTCAGGGAAATACAAAAATTACGTGGAGGCACTGACTATAAAGCCTTTGTTACCAAGGCTGCAATTCATGGTAGACACCCCACTCCCGTGAGGAGAAAGGGGGAACAGGACAGGAGCAGAGCTGGCATGTGTCTCAGTGGAGGGGGGCAGATAATCTTCTTTCTCACTGAACTCAGCATCCCATAAACTGCCAATTTTTTGGCTCATTCATCACTTAGCCCACTCAGAGTACACAAAGCAAGAGCAGCTTCTTAAATATAACCTAAATAAAGACAAGGGCCTGCTGCAAAAGCCATTCTTAAACCAGAACGTTCCAGCTCAGGAAGCTAGTGTGGGCCGAATCGGTGCCCATCCCCCACCACACTCCTGCATCTGGAGAGCACTGAGAAAAACAGAAAGAGTATCTAGGTTTTTAAATGCTTGCCCTGAACCCGCCAGAGTAGTGCACACCTGTCATCTCAGAGCTCAGGCAGCTGAGGCAGGAGGATTTTGAGTTCAGGGACGGACTGGGCTACATACTTGCCTTAAATGAGAACAATAAATGGAGAAAAAAGTTGGTGTTGGATGTAGAGAAATCAGGTTGGAACTGACTACTTAACTTTCAGAGTTCTAAGCCGGGCAGTGGTGGCGCACGCCTTTAATCCCAGCACTTGGGAGGCAGAGGCAGGTGGATTTCTGAGTTCGAGGCCAGCCTGGTCTATAGAGTGAGTTCTAGGACAGCCAGGGCTACACAGAGAAACCCTGTCTCGAAAAAAAAAAAATAAATAAAAAAAAAACTTTCAGAGTTCTAGAAGGTGCTACACAGGCATCTGGGGAAAGAAAAAGGCACCAGTGGTTGCGAACCCACAAGTTATAATACTAACCTGTCAGACAGGATACGTCACCATGTATGATACAGACACAACTGTTATGGCGGAAACCAAGTACCCTAACTGGATTTGAGGCCTACCCCACAGGAAGGAATCCATGCTTAGTCCTACAGACCTGGTCAAAACTCCATGCCTAAGGAGGTAGACATACTCTCTCCTAAATTTCTGTTTAAACCCAGACAAATGCTGCTCTCAGCCCCAATCAGAGAAGTCTCTCCTCAAAAAGAACAGTGGTGAGTGCAGAGGCTCATAGCTGCCCTAGATGCTGATGCTAACGTCTTGGGGTTTGGCCCTAAATACGACATTTAAAGCACCCCCTTTCATGCTCAAGGAACATCAAAGAAGATGCGAAAGGATATAAAATAATGACAGGGAGAGAGCTATGGAACGCCACCTTCTGGGAACATCATCGCAGATTATCCACACAGGTTCTGCCCAAGACAAGTCCTGCCAACAGTCAGCGGTGGGTGAGGGGAGCCCTTGTGGGGCCTTGCCCGTTACTGCAACACTACTGGCTACCGACATTCTAGAAAGGAGTAGACGTTGTCTTCAGTTGCATATTCCCTAGTGAACCCACTGGCCAGTGGATAGTTCTAAACCCAGAGTCACCCAGATGGCCCTGGGTAAGCGCAACAGATAATAAAATAAAACATGAAGCCATTAAGTATGGCAAAGAGACCTATAGGAAAGAGGGAGTGGGGGGGAGGAGGGAAGAGGGGGAAGAGTTAGAGTACAGTATGTGCATGTATGAAACAATCAACGCAGAACCAATTAATGATAAAAAACAAGCGACACATTCAGAAAATTCTAAGGGTCAGTCAAAGAACTAATCTAATAACAGATGTTCCAGAAATTATAAAAGCACAGAGGATTTGGGAAGAGTTCGGGGAGGGATAAATATGGTCAAAATAGACTATATAAAAATTTCAAAGGATATTACAAAAATTTTATGATCATTGCCATAGCTCTCTTCCAGAAAAGTCTACTAGCTTATAGCTTCCGGCAATAATGTGTAAGAAGCCTTATCTTCTCAGCATTAATATTTCACTCTTCCCCAGAATCTAAAGTGAGAGTCCTTCAGACAGCAGCAGTTAACTAAATGACATGCTGACTCTTTTTAAATGGCTCCCTCATTTGCGTTACTATGGGTTGAGAGGGCCTCACATGTATCATTATAAGGAGATACAATGTGTCCCATGGGTTGCACCATCTCATTTTCCTTCAGGCTGGGTTTGTCTTCTGCTTTGTTCATAAAACCTCTTGATAAAGTTTCTTGACTATCACGCGGTTAAATCTGTCTTTGATACTTGACATATCTTTGAGACTACACGGAGTATAGTCTTCTGGGTTATAAAACTGCACGTTCCCATTTCCCACTGAAGTTTTTATTTTTTCATTTACATTTTTACAACAGTAATGCTAACTTTAATGCTGACATTAGTTAATTTTTAATAGTGACATTATGAATGCTATGAAGCGTGTTCTATCTCAGGCCAAAAAGTCAGTAAAAATAAATATTTTTAATCAAAAAGTAGTAGAGGCAAAACAACTTCACAGATTTGCAGGAGAGAGGAATTTTTAAAATTATCCAACACTACGTAAAATGGCAGCTATGGAAATCAAGACTTAAGAACCACACAGGGAAACTATTTATAGACAGTTCTATAGAGTGTGCTTGCAGGAGAGGAGGCTATGCTCTAGTAGCAGTAAACCTGGAGGGATTCGAAGAAAGAAACATTTAACCTGCCCAATTTATTCAGGTCCGTGAGTTGTTCTGAGATCATATATTCCCTAAATTCAGCAATTAAATTCCTCTCTCAAAGGATGGGCAGAAGGTGAGTGATATTCTTACTGAGAAAAGCTAAGACTTGACCACATGCTGGGCTCCTGATTGATTTTATTTTTAATTGGCCCAGCATAAACATCAAAGCAACATCCCCTAGGGTGGTGAAGGTAGCTTCTCCTGTGCCAACACTGGTAGTGATTTGCCAAGAATCAGACAGATGGCTGTTGGGCTATTTCAGAGCAGCCAGAAAATGATGCTTCGTGGAAGAGAGAAGGCTGTAGGATTGAGAATCCCTGGAAAGAAGCTGCAAAGGTTGGGTTAGTAGTTGCAGTTCCAGAGGCTAACGACTAAAGAGCCATTCTGGGACCCCTTCCGTGATCCACCTAACACCCTGTGACTAGCCAGACCCCACACCCTGGCAAACAGATAAAAACCTTTTGGAATATGTCAACTTAACAAAATTTTCACCAGTCAAGAGGCTAAAGATTTTGTCAGACAGCACCGAAGGCCTATAGAGTACTGCTCCACCCCGCCTTACTATAACCCATCTACTACACGTGAAAACAACGCCCATGGAAGTCTGAAGAAAGTGCAGCTGGAGTTGTAAGTAGTTGAAAGCCGCCAGACATGGAAGCTTGGGGACAGCATGTGGGTCCTCTGGGAGATCAGTAGATGCTTTGAAGCACAGAGCCACACCCCAGTCACCGTATCCTTCAGCTTTAAGAACTACAGTGCAGAGAGCCTCCTCTAAACCCTGTGAAGTCACAGCCCTTACACACCAGTCCAATCAGTTCAAGCGAATGACAGGTGACCAATGTCAATATTTTCCCTGGGACTGCACCAAGGATAATCTGGGATAACAAAGAGTGCAAATACCACCCCTTAACAACGCTGGAAAAAATGAAGCTAGTAATTCTATTATCCCCAATATAAATACCTCTACAGAAGCAAAGCCTGACTGCCAGAATTTAATCTTTATTCAAAATAAACCATTGCCTGCACTTAAAGGAATGAAGCCCTTAAAGCACCAAGTGGAGAAACCTACCTGAAGTTAGGTCAGAACTCTCATCTGACTGCCCAGGTGACCACTGACCCCAAAAGAGCAGAACGTTTGCACAGCTGTGAACCGTGTGAGAAACAGAGCCTCAGAATCGCATCTGTGGCTCTCTCTGCCCCATTATGCCCATCCTCGCCTCCGGGACCTCCGGGACCTCCGCCTTTGAGACTGATTAGAATAAAATAGTGACACTGACCTTCCAACCCCAACAGGAGGGCAGGGCTTGCTCCGTCCTCCCCTCTGACCAGCCCCCCTCCCACCCCATCCCATCCTCCACTGCTATGTGTGTGGTGTCTTCCTTCCTCTTTGATGTTGTGTAGTGTACACATTCTTCTTTCTCAGGTACACTCAGGGCAGGACGGGAGCCAGAGATAACATGACATGTTGGTCAAGGCGGTAGAAATGAGAGGGTGTCTCTATGCCCAGGGGACGCAGGGTAAGGACAAAGCAAAAACAAAGAGCAAGGAGATACACGTGACCTTCTCAGCAGAAACCTGATGCCATCTTCTCTTCCTGAACTCCTGAGGCACACCTCACACACTCTTCAATACACCACCATTTGGGTTTTTCTTCCATCCCTGAGGCATTTCACATTCCACTTTTAAAGTTTGGGTTTCTTTTGAATGAAATAAATAGCTAGAACATCTGAGACGATTTTTTAAATAATGATTAAGATAATGCTGAAAAATATTCCAGTGTAATTGTCCAGTCCATGTAAAATGAGGATTGCACATTAGTGATTTCTAATCGTGGAGGGGTCTACACACGGCTTCTTTCCAGGAAAAAGACCATACTTAATATGAAGTACATCCAGAGTATGGAGGACCGAGAAAGAAGCCTAGTATTGCAGCAAACCTCAAAACAGTTCTTTTTCACAAAGGTCTTAGATGATCTTTACTCTGTAATGTCTACCAGACATCCAACATGGAAAATCCACTAGGCAGTTGACTATCTACATGATTCCACAAGGAGGTAAAGTCAAGGTCTGATATAGTTAAGGTGTGAGACCTAGAAATTAATTAAAACACAGGACTGGGAGTGAGGGTGGAAGGGAGGAAAGAAAGGAGGCCCTTAGATACCAGTGAACATCTGCTTACTGAGGAGAACGGAGATTTCTTAGGAATGAAATATAAGTCCTGCACCAATAGGATCACCCCATCAACTCCGCGGCCTTCGGGATGAGCCTGGCAGTTGGTAATGGTCGGAGTCATCAGAGGAATGAAGAGGAGACCTGGTCCTCAAACTACCAGAGCCAAAGACGTCAGTGGACTCAACATGTGCCAATCCATGGGATGAGCGCGTGACAGGAAACTATCAAGTTCAATGGGAGATTAGAAAGGGGATGAAGAATCTACCTAGGCCAGGATCCCAGAAAAAGAACCGAAGGAGATAGGACACTTCATCTGTGTGTTAAAGAATGTGTATGAATTCACACACACACAACACTTCTAAGAAAGAAGTGTTGTAGGGATTACTTCGGAGGACACACACACACACACACACACACACACACACACACACATAGAGATGTTCTCTATGACCTGAGACAGCCTAAGCTCTGATCATTCTGTGGCCTCTGCCTCCTGTGCACTCTGAGACCAGGGAGTAGGCAGGTCGTGGCTCATGAGCCACCCCAACCTGACATTCACTAGGTATTTTTTTGTCTTGGCACAAACATAAAATTCGAGAGTTACGCATCTTCTTTCAAAACAAAGATCTTCCGTAAATTGCTGAGTTCTTTACTGAGTTATGAGAATTTTACAAGGTTCTTATGCTTACCTCCATGGGAAAGGCTTTGAAATTGACGGTGTGCTCAGAACCGCGCTGGTTTTCTCTTCCCCAGTGAAATCTAACTTCATACAGCTCAAACTCCTGTCCCTGAGGCAGCGGTCCTCCTGACAAAACTGAAAAGAGAAAATGATGCTGCTGAATGCTGTCCCAAGCTGTGCATACAGGACGCGTTGTGATTGTGATTGTGCTGTTGTTGTTGAACTAAAAGGCTCTCCTGGACTCTAAAGACTGAACTGCAAAGTCGAAATGAGAAGTGTATTACAACTGAGGTCAATTGAAACTGTCCAGATTTCACTAAGCTTTTTATGCTTGCTATTCAGATAGGACCATGGAAATAATATGTATATTTTAAGTTTTCTTATTTTATACTCCAGGAGTAATAAATCCATCCTGAGACTCTTTTTTAAAACACTCATTTCACATTATGTTCAGGGGTTCATGGGGCAAGAAAGGGGTGTAAGAGCCCCTAGAGCTAGAGTTATAGACAGTTACTAGCTACCTGATGTGCATGCTGGGAAACAAATTTGGGTCTCCTGCAAGACTAGTGCTGCCTCTTACTCAATGAGCCATCTGCTCAGTACACACACACACACACACACACACACACACACACACACACACACACACACACTACTGTGACTTTTACGCTGATCACTGATCAAGACACACAAATATAGTCAGAGCCCCATACAAACCAGTTGCTGGAAATCTATCAATGAACTAAGCTACATCTTTGGGTCATCCACTGGCATTAGTATAATTTCAATCAGAAAATAGGTATAAGCTGATAAAATACCCAAGAAGAATGAATACTAATACAACCAGCAGGGGCTGGAGAGGTGGCTCAGTGGTTAAGAGTATTCGCTGTACTTGTAAAGGATCTCAGGATTCAAGCACCCTCATGAGGCAGCTCACAACCTTCTGTAACTCCAGCTCCAGGGGATCCAACACCCTTGTCTGGCCTCCTCAACATTCACACACATGTGGAACACACACACACACACACACACACACACACACACACACACACACACACACACACAAGCACACATGCACGTACACACAAAGTAAAAATAAATACAATCTACCAGGCAGCAGTGGCACAGGCCTTTAAAATCTAAGTACTTGGGAGTCAGAGGCAGGCAGATCTCTGTGAGTTCAAGGCCAGCCTGGTCTATAGAGTGAGCTCCAGGACAACCAGGGCTACAACAGAAAAACCCTGTCTCAAAAAAACAAAAATAACTTTTTTTAAAAATTAAAAATTAAAATTAAAGTAAATACAGTCTATTCTTAAATCATAGTTTTAAAAACCAATGACCATTCAACATATCATTTATACTGTCCTAACTACTCTTGGGATGAAATTGTAATCAAATTGTAGTAATGTTCAAAATATTAGCATCAGTCTAACTGGGCCACATCTAGCGCTCCTCTGTCCCAAAGAAGGACACATGAAAGTTTGGTGGAAAATGCATCTTCATGATAACCTGCACTTAAGCAATTTCTTATGTATTTTCTTCAACATACCCTAGAAAGAGCGTTTGTAACTTGAAATAAAGTATATTATAATTCAATGGTCAGTTTCAATGGAAATATTGATTCCAGATTTTGTTTCCCCTCTAGCAACTCCTAATTCAAAAATAGCATCAATTAAGAATTTTAGGTTCTTTTACACAAATATCTGACAACCTTCCTCCTCGATACCCTAGAAGAAGGGTGAGTGAACAGACCACCGTTCACATAGGAGCCTGACAATTATCTCTCTGGGGTCAGCTTCATCACCATCCTCAAATGCAAGAGACAAGAAAGTGAACTCATGCAGCACTGCCTGTTGTTTGGTTGATTTTCAGCTAATAACCATTTCTAAGTGGCTTTATGTCCATCTGTGTGCACTACAGCCAGAAAATGTCAATTAGAAAGAGAAGAAGAGGAAAGAACATGGCAGAAATAGAGGCAAGATAAAGGCATCTTACACATCATGATGTCCTTGAAAGTATCTTACAAGGTTGGTTGTCATCTTCCTACAACTCAGGAGGAAAAGGAGCATCCAGGAGAAACGCTAATAGTTCTATAAGAAGTGAACAAGCCCTATAAAGCAGGTGTGTGTGCACCTGCATGTGTGTTTGTACGTGCACACGCAGAATAGGTGACCATCTGATTGAGACCCTGGCACAAGAATCTAGCACCCTCTACCTTCCATCACAACAAATTCCCAGGTTAATGCTCTCATCTTTATGGACAGAGGGAAAGGTAGGCTTGAAGGATTAAGTGTAATCAGCCACAGTCCCCCAGCTAGTTGGGTAAGATAACAGTAAGGATGTCTAAAA
Organism: Uromys caudimaculatus; assembly: GCA_028551405.1. NCBI lineage: Eukaryota > Metazoa > Chordata > Mammalia > Rodentia > Muridae > Uromys > Uromys caudimaculatus. The sequence goes on along the minus strand of CM052702.1, from coordinate 20,482,811 downwards.
GGGTCATAAGAAATCATGCTGTGTATAGGCATATGTATACAGAATAAATAAAATCTTCCCATCTGAACTGACAATGTCCCCCCCAAGAGCCACACACTATCAAACAAAAGCCTCAACACCAAGCATCAGAAGCCCCTTTTGAGTCAGGGTTGTCCAAGAGACTCCCAAAACATAGACTATTGTTCTTGCTCTTGGTTGGCTCCCAGAGGTGAAAGATAAGTCTCTGTTGCTGAAAATACCAAATACTCTGGGTACAGGATCCAGAGGACCTGAGATGCATGTGACCTGAAATTCCCCTCCCTAAGGACTAGTCTTGATGGTGACAAAAGGCGCCATGCAATCTTCCAAGGAGGAAAATCAACCAATAGTCCTAGCTATGATGAGTATGAAGCACAACGACCAGCATGGCAGAATAACCTTAGGGTGCAATAGTGGCATACAAACCTTGGCAGTAACCAACAGCTCTCTACCTCGTCTTAGGAGCCACCCAACGAGAGAGAAATCATGCCTGGAACTGGATCTAGTCAACTACCCAGGCCAAGTGTGGTCATGAATCTTGGAGGAGACCCTACAACTACCACTTTACTGAGCCAGAATACATTCTAACTATGTTTTGTTTAGTCTTATTCCACAGATACATGTAGTTCTCAGCCCTCATTAAAGAAACTGTTCTTTCTGACAGACAGAGATCATTACTCAAAACCACAAACAACCAAGCTGCAGAGAACAAGAGATAATATAGTACCCAACTGATACATCTACGGTACAAACGTTCCTAATCTCTAGGATCATTGTAGAAGAGGGGACAGATTCTAAGAACCAGAGGAAGTTTTCTCTGAGATCGTGTCTCCTAAAAATGTCCGAGAGGTTATATGCATGAAGCTTCATCAACGGGGTTACCTAAACAAGACTTGAATAAGGATGACAGCAGACATGCTAACGTGGAAGGGAGGAAGCCTGCGGGCCTCAGGTCTAGACAAAGAACTGAGGAATGCTGAGAGCAGGGAAAATGGTCTCCTCCAGGGAGGAGCCTTCTGTTGTTCCACCCTAAGATCATATTCATCAGATACTTGTGTACGTTATATAGACTGAGAAGATTGTATTTATGTTTTTAAGAATGTGTGTGTGTATGTGCGTGCGCGCGTGTACACACAGGCTCATGCGTGTGTAATAAGTTTAAAATAAGAGGCAAACGTTCTACCATGGGTGCTGGGAACTGGAAATGACCTCAGGTCTCCAGGCTGACACAGCAAGTGCTATTTATCCATGAACCAATCTCTCCATCCCCAGAGATGAAACCCAAGCTGTACAGACCCATGTTTGGACAGGAAGATACTCAAAACCCAAGGAAACCATTTATAAATATTCTTTATCATCTATTACATGATCCTAGACAGTATCTAAAATATATAGAACACAATGGTTTTAACAAAACAGAATTCCTGGCTTCATGGAGCTCACATCCATTTTGGATGAGATTGAATTCATCTCCATCATCTCAATCAAACACAGCCAAGGCATCCTTGGTCACTGTGGCAGCTTTATAAGCTGCAGTTAATTGTATCCCATTAAATTATAATGAAGCAACAGGATCCTCGTGGACCACACATGCTGTGAGGGTACGTGAACACATAAGAGGAAGGCACTATTCCCAGACTGACCCTTGCGGAGAGGAAGCCAAGAGGTGGCTTTGTCCAGGTGTCAGGGTCTGTGTACTCTTCACTTTTGTGGCTGGTTAACAACTCAAAAGTAAACCATACTAATCCCATGAATTTAGTTTGAGATGCCAAGGAAATGAACTCCTTATCCATCTCTCAAGGTAGACTGTTCATACACCAACATGAATTGCCACTGTTGGACCCCATTCAGTGACATCTCCTAAAGATACTGTATCCATTTCCTACCAAAAAATGCTGTTTATTAGGAAGCCAGTCAACCCAGCGAGTGCCTCTCCTATGTAAGCACACACTGAGTCTGGAGAGTGCTTGGAAGATTCCTTGGGGGGGGTGACATCAACTCCAGTGAAATTACAATGAAATGGCATAGGATGACTCTTCTGAAATGCTTCATTTCCTTGGAGTGACAAAGCTGGGAGAAGAATCTGCAACGAGTTGCTGTCATTGCTACTGTCCCCATTTCTTCTTAACTGCTCTTTAATGGGCCTTGCCATGGTGCTTAAGAGACATGGAAAAAGCCCCTAAAGGAATGCGCTACAAAATTTGAGGATAGTGTGACAACTTAATGAACAAACATGTACCTAAACCTGTCTAAGTCTCACAGTCCTTGGCTGAAAACAGACTTACCCTGTAATTCAGAAGCTGTGACTGGAGGAGAATTCCTTCACAGTTCATTTGAACTGAACACTCCTCTTGAGTGCATTGGCCACAGAGGAGACAAGGCAAAAGAATCTGACCTCAGCAGCAGCTAGACATCCCCAGTGCAGTCAGGCATTCCCCAGTGCAGCCAGGCATCCACAGTTCAGTCAAGCATGCCCAGTGAAGCCAAGCATCCTCAATGCAGCCGGGTATCCCCAGTGCAGACAGGCATTCCCAATGCAGCCAAGCATGCACAGTGTAGCTAGACATCCTCAATGTAGGCAGTCATACCCAGTGCAGCCAGACATCCCCACTACCTAAAGAATGTTTCCTACAGGAGGTATAGGAGACAGCAAAGAGGATGTTTGGACGGTAGGAGGGTATCCACCCAGAGTCATCAAAATCCAGATAGACAGACTCAGAATCACTGAAGACTTTCTAGAATGACAGGCAAGCTGAGCCTTGAAGAATGTACTAAGGGGATGGAAAACTGTAGCCAATGCAGGGAGAAGAGCCTTGGAAAGGCTCGGAGATTCCAAGCAGTTCACATGTGTTCTGAGAGGAGAAATCCTAAGTCACCAGTGGACAGAGACTCAGTACAGGAGAAGAGGGGTTAGGAATAATCATCCAGTCTAAAAACAGACTGAGAATTATAAAAGACCCAGAACTAAACTTTTCTAATTAAAGTTGCTATAATAAGAATCAGTGGAAGCACAAATGATCTAGAGTGGTTAGCAATTTCTCTTATGCTGATGGCCAATTAAAAATGTCATTATCTTTGCTGGGCACAGGGGGCAAGCACTTGTAATCCCAGCACTCAGAGGCTAAAGGGAGACAAGGGAGAACTGGAAGCCAGCCTGGGCTAATAGCAAGGTCATGTGTCCTAAAAACCAAGTATTTACCCTTCATAGCCAGATGGACTGATGTGCTATCTTATGTCACACACCTGAGTAGCACACTGTTCCAGCAGAAATCTGTCCTTATCCGTAGTCACAATCTATGGTTTCTGTTATCTGCATTCAACACACCCTGAAAGTACTCAATCAACAATTTCAAACATATAGAGAGACTTCATCCATATAATTTGTATTCTAGTATGTGTTTATAATTTTTATATGATTGTTACATATTGCTGTTAATTTCATTCTGTGCCTAATTTATAAGGCAAACTTTATCATAAGTATATATAACAAGAAAAACAGTATGGAAAGAGCTCATAATCCATGGAAGCTGAGAACATAACCACTGCCAATAAATGAAAACTGTTGTCATATTATATTTATGCTATATTTCTTATCATCATTAATATGTTCAATTTTCTTTAGTCTTCATACCTCAAGTGTGATGATTTCTGCCATTCATCAGTCCTGATGAGAAATCAAATGGTATATGTGACAGCTTTAAATAACGTCTCCAGCTCCAGGAGACAGTGGGGCACATGGCCTGGTCAAGTCATCACCCACAGGCTGTGCAGATGGGCCAAACTCCAGGCCAAGTGGATTTCGGCCACTTTTAAGCAAACCCAGTACAGAGAGGATAGTGACAGGATCCGAACTGTGGTCCAGTCTCAGGGACTCCACCCCTGCCCATCTCCGCCCATTCCCTCTTCTTCCTACTCCCCACGGTATCCACTAGAGCTCTGCAGATGACACCTCAGGATAGCCTTGTGTCAGCCCTACTTTTTCACGGGTAGGTACCACAATGACCTTAGTCATTGTTGGGTAATTTGGTTTCTTGCTCTGAATTTTCAACCAGCTCCCCATCTCGTGTAGGTCCCAACTCATTCTGTGCTGCCATGTTAGTTTTCCTAGATCAACATGTTACTTAAGACTCCTGTGGGGGAGGGGGAGTCTCGTCCTTCAGACTCTGTTCATGGCCACTCAAGCCTGTGCACTAACATACCCTTACTCTCGCCCTCCCTTTGACACAAACACATCTTCTTCCAGATGTGCTGGTCTTTCCTTTCACCATTATCTCTACATTTCTCCCACCTCCTTGTGGTTTTTGCAGCTCTCTGCTCCATATTCTTACCAACCTGCAAGCACATTTATCCTTCAAGATCACTTCAAATCCTACTTCTTTTCCACGCCCTTCTCTAAGAATTTCCACTAAACAATCGCCCCTCACTAACTGGTTGCTGACTTATATTTATCCCATCCAAAGTCTGTAACTCTTTGAATAAGGTAAAACTACAACCTTGCCCCCTGTGTTCCACCAGCCGGAGAAAACCAATGAGCTAATGGGCTGCCCAGCACACACCCTCCAGCTTCTCCTGACATATCACACGGCTGGCAAACCAGGCATACTTTATCCAGGCCCTGCCCTCCCAACACTACAGGTAAATCAGACATCTGGTAGCTATCTATGGCCTTTTGTTCTCCTAGCTGTGAGTATCTGATTAGTTCTTACAGACAGGTGAGTTTAAACTGCTGCAGTAAATAATCAGTAAGTGTTGAGAGATAAGGGACTATCAGGAACTGGAGGAACACGTCAGAAAGGAAAAATGCCACCTTCCTGATGGGATGTCAGCAGTGTCCAAAGGATGCCCGAGAAAGTCTGGTACACGTGCTCGATGTAGGTACAGAACTCCAAAACAGACATGCTGGGAAAGGCACGGAACTGTCTGGCTTGGGGAACTGCTCAAGTGCACAGTGTGCTCCTCAGTGAGGACTGACTTTTCTTCCCTGGGTTGTTCAAGCTGAGGCTATCCCAACCTGCCGAGGGGTATGCAACGTAGGGCCAGTCTGATGACAGAAACGAACAGGAAACAAAGCAGCACACGGTCTCTCCATTGCACTGCCTGTGTGATCAGGGCTGAGGAGGGAGCCTAGAGATCCCAGTGTGCTCAGGATGATTGAGTAGGAAGAACTGATGACAGGGAGAAGCAGTCAAAACTCAAACAGCCGGCAGGTGACCTCGCCTGAGACCAGTTTCTACACATGTAACTTCAAACCCGGCAGTTAGAGGATGATAAGGTTTTTACTGTTGCCCCTTGGGAGAACGTGTGGTAAGATCACCCGTGGCCTCAGCTCAAGGAGTCTCGGCAAAGTGCATGGTGGGGACCCAAGTCAGGATGTCCCGGGGGACCATAGACAGGAACTACATCGTTAGGATACCACTAACGGCTTTGGTTTGTGAAGCATAAACACTGAAATTATACCACAAAAAAAAAAAAAAGAAAGAAAAAAAAATGGTGTCGTCATTTGGAATAATTCTTTGTGAAGAATTTTTATTTTTACAATGAAAATAGAAAAAAATTAAAAAGAAGGAAAAAATGACTATGTCCACAGTCACTGGCATCCTCACAGAAACTAGGACCTCAACATGGCAGGTGATAAAACCTAAGCTTTAATTCCTAAAAAAGAATACTGCGCTTACACTATGAATACTGTTTTTTTACTTAAAAAAAAAAAAAAAAAAAGATAACCTGTGCATCAGCAAAATGGCTCAGGATGTAAAAGCACTTTCTTTGAAGCCTGACAACTTGAATTTGATCCCAAAATCTCCGTGTAAACGTGTAAGGAGGCATAGAATCACAAAGTTGCCCTCTGAACCCCTGGTCCTCTGCATGAACCCTCAACACACACACACACACACACACACACCATATATACACACTAATAACAAAAATAATAATTAATAAAGTACATTTTTAAAAAGCATGTGAGTGGGACATTGTAGGTCATGTTTATAATCCCAGCACTTGGAGGTAGAGGCAGGAGGTTGTTGAAACTCAAAACCATCTCCAGCTACATGGTGGTTTTTACACCAGCCTGGATAATTTACACCGCTCCTATCTCAAAAGCTTAAATAAATAAATAAATAAATAAATAAATAAATAAATAAGATAAACAACAAATAAATAAAATTTAAAGGCGTCACACTGCCATCGGGAATCGTCTCCATTTGAACAAGAAGTGCTTCCTGCCTGCTCAGGCCTCACTACACAGAAGAAGAATATGAAAGCGCAGACTGGCCAAGGGTAAACATGTAAAGCAACAGAGAAATGCCAAAGAAACCAAGGGAGCTGCTAAGTGGCCTGGAATTCTCATTTCGCAAAATAGAAATTGCTAGGGCAGAGGTGACCCTGGAGGTACACTTACCACCTGACACAGCAGATACTAAAGCCGGGTCCCAAGTGCAGCCATGTTAGAGATGCCTAGGTGAGGAGAGTTCTGTCCTGGAGAACAGGAAGAGTGCTCCCCTTTGCCTTTCTGCAACTGAGGACGACAGCTAGAAGGTGCCATCTATGCAGCAGAGCATATTCTCATCAGACGTCACATCTGCACACACCCTGAGCTGAGGCTTCCCAGACTCCAGAACTGGAAGACATAAACTCCTGCTATTTATACGTCACACAGTCTAAGACGTTTTGTCCAATGGAAAGAGACAGAAGGACAGACTCAGAATGGAGGGGCACTGGGTATGCCTGGATGAGGGTGGAAGCATAGAGGGGGGGACTTCAAACAGGAAATGCATGTCCCTAAAAAGAGCAGTTCTTTCTGAACCCCATCCTCCATAGCCCAACAGCCGCCTTTACAGTGCCTAGCAGATGAACAGAGACTAGAAACAGACTATACAGTGGCACTCTCTTGGCTGTTGACAACCAGAATGCAAACATCCACATGTGGGTCAGTCCTCCCTTGACACCTACCCAGTGTCCCTCATAAAGCAGAAACAGCAAGCAGGTAAGTTCTGAGGACACCGAGGCCCCCTTCAAAGCTATCTCTAGCACACCCGTGTCACCACCAGACGCCATTACTGACCATGTGACCAGACGTCAGCCTCTGCCTTCCTGCACTGAGTATTTGAGACTCGTCTAGACTCATCTTAAGTAAGACCAGGGAGCCAGATCACTGGATATTTGAGGAGAACCTCCAAGAGGAAAAAAACAGAAAGGAACTGAGAGAGAAGGAACCCAAAATAAACAAACAAACAACAGGAAGAAGGCAACAGAAAACGATGAAGGGCCTCGCTTTCATAAAACACTGCATGGTGAGAGTCAAAGGAAGATCAAGTCAATCAGCACCAGCTTTTAGAAGTTGAAAGTGTGAGAGCAAAATCGAAAAGTCAGGGGCTGGGAGGATGGCTCAGCGGTTAAGAGCACAGCCTGCTCTTCCAGTGGTCCTAAGTTCAATTCCTAGCAACCCCATGGTGGCTCACGACCATCTGTAATGGGATCCGATGCCCTCTTCTGGTGTGTCTGAAGACAGCTACATTGTACTCATATACCTAAAATAAATAAATATATCTTTAAAAAAAAAAAAAAAGTCTATGAACATCAGTGTTTCTGTGGCAGTCTGGAAAGAGGGGCAGCTCCAAGGGGCCAGAGAAAGGACAAAAGGGAAGAATGGATGACCTGCTGCCATTGAGTGTCTTGAGACGGGATCCGTCATCAGTCGAAGTGAAAGTGAGTTCCTGTTAGGTAATGTTAAAAATACATAAACAAGAATACAGTAACTCCAAAGGAAACATTGTTCCGTAAAGGAAACCCAACAGAGCCTCGGGCAGAAATGGCAGGTGCAAGGTCATAGCAATTATTCTCTGAGTATTACTTTTAATAACAATATAATTTAATTATGTGAGGCAAAACCAGGACAGGAAAGAGTAATAAGATCCACCTCTCCTTCCACAGCAGGGAGCCTGAAGAGCTCTTAAATATCAGAGCAAAAAGCACAAACATGTTATTAAGAAATACAGAGGTAATGACAAAGGAAACAACTTGAAAAGGTTCAGCCCTGAAAACAAACATCTAGGTAATATTATACAGACGGAGCAGGTAATATGTATATATATATTGCAGATATGTACATGAGAACAATTAATAATTAATGAAAATGGCCATGAGTTTGAAAGATAGCAAGAAGGGGTAATATGCAAGAGTTAGGAAGGAAAGAGATGGGGAAATGATGTAATTATATTATAATATCAAAAAAACAGAAAAAATAAATTTTTAAAGGTTGAAAATAGTTGTTACAGAGAAAGACAGGAGTTGTAGGCTGGGCAGGACAGGCTGTAGCTAGATGTAGAGAAAATGCAGACATAGCCAACTATTCAAATTACATCTGTAGCCCATTTTGATAAAGAAAAAAGCTTCATTAAATTAATTAATTCATTAAAATGATGGCATTCAGAGTTTAAACACAATTCCTTAGAGAAACTGAAGTAGCCTAGGAAAAGTTGTAAACTAATTAAGAGATTTTTTTTTTCAGTTACTTGCCTTTTTTTTTTTTTTTTAAGATAAGCTATCACTGTGTAGCCATGGCTGGAACTCACCATGTAGATCAGGCTAGCCTGGAACTCAGAGGCCCCACCTTCTTCTGTCTCTGCTGTGCCGGATTAAAGGTGTGCACAATCAGGCCCAGGACTGATTGACTTTTAAGTTTGTTGAAATATTAAAAGAGAGGAATTACTGCAGTGACAGAAGAGGACTGTGCACCTCAGGGAGGAAGTTCCCAAAGAAGTGGAGAATGAAGTCTGGATCCGGCACTGCAAGTCAGGACAGAACTACCCTACCGGCAGCAGTTTCTTCTGCTCAGGAGTGGAGCTCAGAGGAGGGAAGGGGTGGAGGAATATATAAAGTATACAAAAGTGTAAAATATATAACGACCAGAAATAAACATCTCCAAAACATTCAAATTTAAGTTCAGTGTGTGTGTGTGTGTGTGTGTGTGTGTGTGTGTGTGTGTGTGTGCAAGCACACACACGCGCGCGCGCGCACATGTGTTTACTAGCTCCATGTAAAACACACACTGCTCTTTAGGAGCTGTCCCCACCTTGATTAAACTACCAGTAGCTGCAAAGAATGCATGCTCTGCCTCATGGATTTCAAATCAAAACTGGGAAACATGATGAGCTAAAGGAAGAAATCAATACCGTCCTTGCCTAATGACAGACCTAACGGTTTCATGGTTTGAAATCCCTAGCTTGTCAATTTGGACTTAATGCAAGCACAGTCTGTATGTAAAACACATCAACATTCAACACACTAATGTTCCATTCTCTCCGGGAGGAAAAATAGTCATTATTCCCCATGAAAAACACAATCTTAATGCTAATGTTTTTTAAATCTGCTTTCATCTCTCCTACATTTAAGCTGAAAAGCAATTTTCCTGGAAATTGCATTTTCCGCAAAACATTTCAGATTCATTTCAACGAGGTTCAAGAAGGGGGGGGGTCAAAATAAACAAAAGCAGGTGCTGAGTTGCGGCTTAAATATCCAGCTGCGTTCAGCATTAAAATTATTCTTGTCATTAATAGAGAAGGGAACTTTAATTTGAAAAGTTTATCTCGGACACAGGTGATATCAATAAATTCCAATCTTTGGTCTCACAAACTATTTTCAAAAAGGATTATAATTAAATGATTTCAGTTAATCAATAATTTAGAACAAAAAGCATAGCAGAAAATCTTAAATCAGCATGCCTGTGTATGCATTCCTTTCTTCATAGTTCAGTAAATGTTTGTTTAAGCAAGAGGCGGCTCCAGGCACAGCTTTGGAAGAGCGGCTGAGATATCCATCACTTCACCTAGCCCTTCAGAACTGTATTAGAAAATAATTCCCATTAAAATGAAACTTATAAAGAACTACAAACATAGAAACTGTGTTGGTGTCACCTTTAAAACCATACAAGTCAGATCAGAGGCTATCCTCTTGCTTACAAAAGCGCAGAAACATGCGTTCCGAACTACCTGATTTCGACTTCAGGATGACTTGAATGGTGTGTCCATCGTTGGTAACTTCACAATCCCGGCACACCACGTAATTCGGAGATAGGCGGACATCCAGCAGCGAGGGGTCATACCTGGCTTCTCTGGAGTTTAGGTTGATAGGTGACTGGTACTCCCCATTAGCATCAGGAAACACTAAGCCCCATTCAACACCTGAAGACAAAGTGAGACTAGGTTGTTTTTTAAGGTTAATGACAGTAAAATATAACATGGAAAAATTCATAATCCTTAGCCTTATAGCTGTGACGATCATCTGTATGTAGATGAACTTGAGAAATGTGTGTGGGTTTTTACATTCATTACGTGAGTGATCTGTTGTTAAATATCACACACAAAATCCTTTACTGTCTGTGCATACAAACGCCTTGATGTAGGGATCTAGGAAACTTATGCCATCTTTAAGTGACTAGAAAAAGACAACACAGAAATCTCTTCTGCTCATCAGTTCAATTACGTGCAGTACTAGGAAATTTCCGCAACACCAGAGACAGCAGAAAACCCGTGACGCTAATGAGCGCCACTTGTTTAAAATGCAAATACAATGTCCCATACATATATTTATGTGCTCTTTTGAGCTTTTCTCCGTGTATACAGTAAACATGGACACTAATGGCTATTTGGAGCCCTGGGTCTGCAGAGACAGGTTTAGGAAACTCTTTTTAAAGTCCCCAAGAGCCATGACCCAGCCTGCAATTCGGAACACGTCTAAGGCGTGTTTGGTTATACTTCCCAAGACTAGAAAGCAACTAGGTTGCACATCTGCTCCAGGCTAGGAGATGAGGCTGCCCGGACGCAGCAGGTGCGAACCGCACTCCGGCAGCCTCGGAGGGGCAGGACAGGGACCGCGTGGGGGAGGATCAGCCGCGACAGCAGCTCCACGAGCCTACCTTCCTCGTAACCCCACTCCACACCCTCCTCCTCCTCCTCTTCCTCGTCTTCCTCCTTCTCGGGGAAGGCGACTGCATCCTCAATGAAGCTCAGGTCAGCCATGGGCAGCTCTGCGGCGCGGGTGCGGGCGCGACAGGCGCGGGGCTGGGGACCGCGCGGAGCGTGGCAGTCCCCGCGAGTGCGAGCGGCAGCCGGTCAGGCACAGCTTGCGCGTTTTAAGGTCGGTGGGGCGTGTCTGGCCCGAGGACACGCCCCCGCCCTACACCCCACCTCCACCCCTCCCACCCTCCAACCGCGACAGACAAGCCTATGAAAGCCAGGCTGGGGCTGCAGCGATCCCAGAAGCCTGCTACACCCAAGCCCTATTAACCATTCCAGAAGCCTGAGGACCCCCCAAAACCGGCCCGTCTCCGATGCTCCTCTTGCTCCAAACAATTTTCTCAAAGAAGTTGCCTTGCTTTTGGAACGGGATTGAAAACCGTGAATCCAGTAAGACTCCGGGATCGAGGGGTTTATTGGCCATCATTTACCGGTCAGTTTTGTTGGGGTTTGGTTTTGTGAGACTGGGTCTGAAGGAGACCAGGCTGGCTTCAAGCTCCTCCCAATGGAGAAATGGATGACCTTGAATTGCACAGGCCTTCACTTCGCAAACACTGGGATTGCAAGAATGCACCACCACAGGGCCAAGAGCTGTGGTGGCAGCTGATCTGAGCTGGGTTTACTTTTTAATCTGACCTTAGAGCACAGTGAAAATGAATATAGATTTTGTTTTTCCAAAATTAAGTCCTATAAACATTTCACGAAAAAATAATTAGCATCGAGAAGTAGATATAGTTTGAGAAATTTTTACTAAATGTATTTCAAAGACAATGAAATAGGGTGTTTGGTTCCACTTTCTACGTCTGGGGTGCTGTTGCAGGCTCACCTTGCTGTGTACACAGCTCCCAAGCGCCTCGTGAAATCATGCAAATAATGAAATGCACACACATTATGAAACACACAGGAACTTTCCCTGATCCAAAGAGGTCAAGTCGTTACCCCTGAAACATGTTTCCCAACCTCAGGCTAATGCTTCATCCCGGTGTTCCAGCCCTGTTGAGTAACCCCTAAACTCCTTTACTCCACGTTGATAGGAGGTACATTTGCATAGTAAACTAGGATTCAGGCCTGCAGTATACGATTTACCTTTTACACAGCCCAGGCGCACTCCAAAACGTCTGTGAGATTAATGGATGCATGCTAGTTCCTCGACAGTTCAGAGGGGATTGATTCATTGGGAAACTTTAAGGTACTGGGTGGCTATCCTTTACTGACTGCTGGGGCCTTAACTTAAAAAAACAAAAACAAAAAAAAATCACATCACAATATATTACATGTCTTCAAGAAGTGGATGGAGGCTAAGGAGAAAAACATCAGTCGACCTACTCCACCACTGTCTGTTTATATATATAAAATTCACATTAACCAAATGTTTTAGGTGATGAAGTTCATGCAAAGGCTGGACAGGACCTCTATAATAAAATCCTTGGGGCTGGAGAGATGGCTCAGCCGTTAAAGGCTAGGCTCACAACCAAAAATAAAATCCCTGGGCCATTCTGAATTCAACATTAATATTCCCCTGTGCCCTCAAATGAGCATAGATGTGATATTGTGGCCATTGTGTGACCACTGATTGCATTTAAAGAACATGAACATGGAAGTGTTTACCAAATTAAATGACATCAGACCATCCCTGACAATGAAGGGTTTTATGAGTAAATGGTATGCCATATTTACTAGGGACAGGCTGAAAGATTGAATTGTTACTATTGAGGTTTGCAGCCAATAGTGTCACATTCAGCAACAACGCATTGCTATTCAAAAGTGTAGCTGCCTATAGACAAGCATTTATTTGGCTCATATTTTTTCTTTCTGGACTTTCAACCTTATTTGTATAATGTAACGCCTATAAGCAAGCAAACAGTAACTCCAGCTACACATGAGACGTTTTGCTCTGCAACCAAATATTCAATTACCATCCTTAATTGCTTTGAGACTGTGTGCTTCACATGCTGCTAATTATTAACACCTTAAGACCTCTCCACAGGTCCCCTGCTATATTACCACCAAAGATGGCATTTCTAGTTCTAGTTGCTATAAAGTTCTGCCATCAGAAAATCTAAACACAGATCAAAGATATAGGCCAATTCTTTAATTGACAAAGTAGAACAAGCACACCCAAACCCAATATCAGAATCTAAAAATAGCCCTGCTTCATATCAGGCACGGAAGTATCTACTGACTTTGGGTCTCTCTTAAGCTAATATCGTATTTGAGTCTTTAAATTGTCTTCATTTGCTCAAACTTAGTGTTTGCATAACTGAGGTCAAACCATATCAGCAGAACAATCTCTAAACACTAGAATCTATATCACTAAGTACCATTTGATATAAGCACGGGTCCCTGAAAGAGACAAGCGCCACTAGATGTCAGGGGAGCAGAGAAGGTAGGGTCTCTTCTCAGAGCTTATGTCCTCCCAGTCAATCTTCCTTAACCTTTGTCTGCCCTCCCAAGACTTGCTTAAGTGCATTGATGAGGTTGGGTCCCGGAGTGATCATGTCTAACTGTCACCCTCTTACATTACATGCTTCTTATCCTCTCAGAGTACTGTGACAGTAGACCTAGCTTGTCCATGGCAAATGCTCTCTAGGCAGATTTGAACTCTGGATCTTCAGCAGCAGTGTCAGTGGAAGACCCCAAAGGAAATGAAGCCTACTTCTGCCCTCAAGAGAGCTACAGTTTCCCTGGTACAATATCATGAGTGCATTCCATGTTACTTTTTATCCAACTACCTCCACTGCTCCCCCCTTCCCCCCCCCTCCTCCTCTTCCTCTTCCTCCTCTCTGTGGTCCTCTTCCAACTCACAAATCATCTCCCCTTCTGCATCCACACCACATATATTCCCCTAGGCCTCCTGCTCCTCACCCTCAAGCCTCTCCCTCTCTCTAATATTCTGCTTTCATGTCCCATATGTGTATGCACACACACAAACACACACACACACACATATGGTTTATATGGCATAAAAATATGCTCCAATTCTAGTTTCCTATAGTTGTCATAATTTCATTCTTCCTTGTATCTGACTAAAATTTCATAAAAATTCCATTGTGTATATGTCCATTTTCTCTATCCATTTATTTGTTGGTAGACATCAAGTCTGGTCCGTCTCCTGGGTTTGTGAATAAAGCAGCAATAACCTTGCAGGGGCAAGAGTGTCTGTGGTGTGCTGACTTTGATTCCTTCTGCTGTGTACCCAGACCTTGTATAGCTGGCTCATAGGCCAGGTCTACTTTTACGCTTTTTTCAAGGAGTATCCAGACTGACTTTCATAGTGGATGTACTATCCTCACCAACAGTGTGTAAGTGTTCCTCTCCAAGACCAGCACGGACACAATGATGTACAACTGTATCACAGCACCAGGGAAGCAAAAACAGGTAGATTGGCAGAGCTTGCTGGCCAGTCAGCCTAGCCTACTTGACAAGCTCCAGGCCAAATACAACATAGATGACATAGAGGAATTACATTCCAAGTTAACGCTAGCTTCCATGTCCACCTGCACACCAACACACACACACACCACATACCATATCACACACATACACACACACACCCCAGATACCATATGACACACACACACCAAATACCATATCACACACACACACACACACACACACACACACACACACACACACACACCACCACCACCACCACCACCACCACTTCTCAACTAACCAAACCAAAAAAGCCAGCGCTTCCTCCCGGGATCCTGAACTGGAGAGAACCCAGGAATCAGCCCTCTTTCCAGAGGCCACCGCAGTTACGCTAGGGCTCCCTTGCCCACTTTAGCACCAAAATTATTTTTGTTACAGTTGGCATTTTTAAGATCGTTGCTCTGATAAAGTACATTATCACAGCAACCAAGCCTTCCCTAGGGAGCCTCTGCCAAACAAACTCCTCACTGCAGGGGCACAGTGCCTCTCCCCTGAGCTTCTGTAATACACGTGATGGTTAATCGTCATTGCCAACTTGAATGGATTAATAAATGCCTAGGAGATCAATAAAGCACGTCTTTGGCTGTGCCTGTGACAGCATTATAGTTACAGAGACTGTTAGACCATGAAGGCTCTGAGCTAACGAATGGATTAATCCTCAGATGAATTCATACGATAGCATCACTGAGAGATTTTGAAAGGTAGAAGGCGGGGACTCTCTGGCTCGTTCCTGAACTCCCTTCCACGTGACGTGAGGCATTCCACCACTCCTTCACCGTCACGCTGGGCGAAATGTTCTAAAAGTATTTCTATCAGATATTTGGCCATAGCAACAAGAAAATAACTCACAAAACACCGTACAGACCTCTAACCCTGAAATATCCCATGTTAAAGTATGTATTTCTTGACCTTCTTCTCTAACATACAGTGAGCTTCCTAAGCCTCATTGCTTTGTGTAGCCAGCCCTCACACAGCCCATGGCATGTGCTTAGAAATTAGTTTCCTTATGTTGCCAGCCATAGATCGGCCTGGTTGACTTTTATAAATATACTAGGGCAATAAACTTACAGTTACTAAGGTGGGAGCTTCAAAGGAAATAAAAGGGTGTGGTCGAGTTTGCCTGATGGCAGGTGTGTCAGCAGGGGCTGCATCAAAGGAGTGACACAGGACAGACCACTCTTGAAAGATAAATAAGAGCTCCTTTGCCCACAGAAGGGACTCACAGGGGCATAGAAGAACATTCCAATTCAAAGGAAAATACACAACAAAAACAATTACAAAAGCCAGGGTTGGTTCATACTTTTGGTCAAGTTTTTTGTTTGTTTGTTTGTTTTTTGTCCTGTGGTTCTATAAATAGGAAAAAATACCTATTTAACTAGTTAGTCTATGTTTTCATTTTTTTAAGGCCTCAAAACAAGGTTATAACTTGGCTGACAGATCTATAGGACTCAAAATTCACTGAAACCTTTAGAATCTGAGAGGAGATGCCCTAGCCAAGCGTGAATGGGTTCCCCCTATATCTGTTCTTAAGTTCCTGAAGCAATTTGGACACCACTCTACCCTCAATAGGCAGCCATGCCTGATACTCAAAAGCAGCAAATCAGACCAAAAATGGATAATCACTTGAGTCCTGTGGCCAACTTCAAAGATGTCTGCCATACTAAAGTCTGAGTCCACTAAAGTCTGAGTGAGCCCCCAGCCAGCTGCACGGAAAGGGAAGACAGAGGCACAGCTAGAGGGTACAGCAGAACCTGCAATGAACACAGCTGAGCTAATAACGTGAGCAGAAAAATTGTCCATCTCAGTCCTGCCCACCCACATTCCCAGCCTCCTCACTCATGAGAATACATGTTTCAAGCCACTTCGCTTTGGCTTATTATTCAGCACAAATCGAAACAACATCCATGGATACTTTAGATAAAGTTATCCAGGAGAGGAAAGATGCTATAAGGCTCTTCAGACTGATCAAGAAAAAGCAAGACCTGGTGCTTGGAGAAAGGATGGCCAACTTTGGACAAGTCATCTGGCACAAATGTAAGCATATCTTCTACCTTGGTACCTAAATAAAAGACACAAAAAAAACCAATTCTTTACTGTGTGGACTGTTTTGTCGATTGATACATGAGAAACAAGTCCATATTGAAGCAATAAAGAAAAGGAAAAGAAAAAAAATCTCCAGGCGAAGTTTCCACACTCTCTGAAGGTCAGAAGTTAGGTATTATCTAACATGAAATCTGGAATTCCTGGTTTTGTTGTTCTTCCAGCATAGTCTATGTAGTGATGTGTGTATGTTAAGCAGTTTATAAAGAAATGTGTTGGGGCTTGACAGATGGCTCAGTGGTTAAGAGCACTGACTGCTCTTCCAGAGGTCCTGAGTTCAATTCCCAGCAACCACATGATGGCTCTGATGCCCTCTTCTGGTGTGTCTGAAGACAGCTACAATGTACTCACATCAGTAAATAAATAAATAAATAAATAAATCTTTAAAAAAAAAAAAGAAAGAAAGAAAAGAAAAAGAAATGTGTTAAACACACAATAACAACAACAACAAAATAAAACAGCAGTTCCTTATGTGCCAGACACCATGTCATCTTCCTCAAATTGTTTCTTTTTATTATTGTAAAAGTCTAAAAGCTATGGTTCTGTATTCTGATGATAAATGATGGTGATGCTGCTGATGGTGGTGGTGGTGGTGGTGCTGGTGGTGGTGGTGCTGCTGGTGGTGGTGGTGGTGGTGGTGGTGGTTCAGACTCTGCCACCAGCAGAGACAT
Organism: Uromys caudimaculatus; assembly: GCA_028551405.1. Classification (NCBI taxonomy): domain Eukaryota; kingdom Metazoa; phylum Chordata; class Mammalia; order Rodentia; family Muridae; genus Uromys; species Uromys caudimaculatus. Next base: position 20,465,572 of record CM052702.1, on the reverse strand, counting down.
GGGCCATGAATGATCTGAGATCTGTCTCTCATGCTGGAGTCTATGATCTGAGCCACCAAACCTGCAGTTGAATTTTCTAGAAAGCAGAACTCAGTCAATATGTCTACCCTATCAGAACCCTATCAATACTGCCCCAACCTGAAGCACACTCCAGTCCCAGTACATTATTCATGGCCACTAGACATGCATCCTACTCGGCACAGTGCAGAGGTAGACGGATCAGTACTGACAGCTACCTCTGAGTGGTTTAAAAGGAAAGAGTAAGGAAAACAAGTAGATATGAGTACAATATAAACATTTTTTTAAAATAAATTATATTTCTGGAATCTTTTCCTGTTCTTTAAGCAATTTTTTATTACAAGGAAAACTGAACAGGAAGCACTCAAATACTTTTTCTTCTTTTCCAGTTTCGTCTATTACTAATGGCATGGCATATATTGACTGCACTTCATGAGTTGGTGTTTGTTCATCATTGTTAGCCAAGGTCCACCATAGCACAGAGATTACTGTGTTAGACTTACTATTAGTTACGTTTCTCCTTGATCTTATCAAAGGAATTTAAGAAAGAACGGGTTTATCTTGGCTCACAGTTTGAAGAGATATAGTCCATTCATGTTGGAAAAGGCATGCTGGTATAAGCACTAAGTAGAACCAGAGTAGAATGAATGCTGGTACTCAGCTTACTTTGTTCTTTGTTCCTCGTTACTCAGTCCAGGAGACTAAGCCATGGGATTGGTACCAACCACATTCAGGCTGGGTCTTCACTGAGAGTTAAACCTCTCTAGAATAACCCTCACAGAAACACCTAAAACTGTGTCTCCTAGATGCTTCCAAATATAATCAAGTAGACAGACAGTCTGAATCCTTGACACCCAGACACAACATTTTATTATTTATTTTTCAAACACTTATGTATATGTAAATGTAGAAAGAGATGTGTGATATATGAGTGCTAGTGCCCATGGAATCCATAAGTGGGTGTCATATCCCCTGATGTTGTAGATATAGGTTATTGTGGGTCACCTCAAGATGTGCTTAATCCATCTCTGAAAGACCCATGCTTCTAAATTGTCCCAACACATTCAAAAGTCCAGTTTCTTCTCATACTAAGGCCAAACCAGGCAGTCCAGTTAAGGGAAGAGAGTCCAATGGCAGTCAACAGAGTCAGAGACAACTCCCACTCCAATTGTTAGGGGACCCACATGAAGACCAAGCGGCATGTCTGCTCCAAATGTGTAGGGGGCCTAGGTCCAGCCTTTGCATGTTCTTTGGCTGGTGGTTCAGTCCCTGTGAGCCCCCATGGGCCCAGGTTAATTGACTCTGTAGGTCTTCTTGTGGTGTTCTTGACCCCTCTAGCTCACTCAATCCTATCCCCAACTCTTCCACAAGCCCCCCAACTCCCAAGCTTTACCTGATGTTTGACTGTGGGTCTATACATCTGCTTCTGAATGAAGCATCTCAGGAGACAGTTACACTAGGCTCCTTCCTATAAGCATAGCAGAGTATCATTAATAGTGTCATGGGTGAGATCTTTCCGATGGGATTGGTCTCAAGTTGGGCCAGTCGTTAGTTGATCATTCCCCAATCTCTGTTCCATTTTTATCCCTGTGCGTCTTGTAGGCAGGACAAATTTTAGGCCAAAGGTTTTGGGAGTGAGTTGATGTCCCCTGGCTTCCACTAGAAGTCCCACTTAGTTTGGTCTCCATATCCCCAGATGCTAGGAGTCTCAGCTAGGGTCCCCCACATAGACTCCAGGGAGTCTCAGAGATGCCCCACACAGATTTCTGTTCTCATTCCCAACTCTCTCCCACACCCCTCTCCCCACACCTGATCTGAACCCCCTTCCCATCCATTCCCCTTCTCACCCCATCTCCCACCCAGCACCCTCCCTCCATCCACCTCTGATGATTATATTTTTTTATCTTTATGAATCCTCCCTTGGGCCCTCCTTATTAGATTCTTTGGGTCTGTGGATTGTAGCATGATTATCCTGTACTTTATGGCTAATGTCCATTGATTCCCTTCCCCTAGCTGGACTACCTGGTTTGGCCTCAGTATGAGAGAATGAGATTAGTCCTGTTTCAACTGGATGTCAGGGTGGAGTGGAGGGAGTCATGGATTTGCAAAGTGGGACTTGGTGGGGGGAGAACAACTGTGTTCAAGATGTGATGTGAATAAATGAATCAATTAATGAGGGAAAAAGGAGTAGGCACCAAAATTAAAAGCTGGAAAAAAAAGACCAAAAAACTTCCATTTCTTCTCAGACTCAAAGCAATCTCCTGACTGTAAGTACTTATAGAATCATCAAAAAGCAAGTGAAGTTTTGTAAGATACAATGTCACAGAGTAAGCATTCATATTCCCAAAGGGTAGAATGGGAGCACAATAAGGAATGTCAGGCCAATACAAGACTAAAATCTAACTCAGCAAATGCAAACCCCACAGCTCCACATCCAGCATCTGGAGCTCTTACTATATCAGCTGGGATCACACAGTCTTAGGTAGCCCTCACTCCTCAGCTCTGCTACGATCAGGTCACAACTTCTCTTGTAGGCTGGCTCCATTCTATGCCTACCCACCCCATTGCTAGGTCAATGTGCTGTATTCTGGCATCCCCAGGATCTTTGGGGCTCCATTAAATTTGGTCTTCACCTTTAGAGCTTTAGGCAATGTTCCTTGCAAAATATCGAACCCAGCTTCACATTGTCTGGCCTTAGTGGCTTTCTGGAACCTTATCACAGAGCCCCATGACACTACAGCGCTTGTCTGCAAAACCAATTCTATTGCAAACTTGAGATGAAGTTAGGCAGACCCCTTCTGCAACAGCTGTAGTGTCCTCTGTGTACCATGGCAGTCGAAACTGGGAAAACACTTCATTTCTAGGCATTTTTAGTACAGAGAATGCCTTCAATGACATTCTCTGTCATCCTACTCCCTTTCAAGCAAATTTGCATTTTTAGCTCCCGAAGCTTTCAGTAAGTGGGGTCTTACGTTCAAAGCACCTTTCCTACTGCCCCAACATTGAATGTGAGGATTCTCTTTAATCTCCTTAATCATGTTAAGCTCTTGCACAGTTGCAGTACCTCTCCTTGAACTTTCCCTGTCCACAGTTTTATTTACTGACCTATTTCTCAACAAACTGAACACTCCATGTTTTCTACTGCATTATAAACCTGGATAAACCCAGAAGCCATATTGTACCTGAATGCTCTGCTTCTCTCTTAGGCTTGAAGTTTTTCCAAGGTACAAACTAGTTTATTACTTTTGAATTCAGCCTCACTCATGTTGTCCAGACATAGGCAGAATGCCTCCAGGTTACTTGCCAGATGTAACATGTATGGCCTTTTAAGCCAGGACCCACTGTCCACACTCAGTCAGTATTCTGGTTTTCTGTATTCTCACCAACATGGCCCATTAAGCTCTACTTTCAAAATTTTCAGTCTTCTCTAGCCCATGGTTTCAAACGTTTTCCAGTCTTATGAACCAAATCCAATTGCCTACAGACCACATGGCAAGGGTTATAACAGCAACAGCCCCCTTTATTCATTATCAGTTTTCTATATTAGGTGATTGTAAATCCCTTCAAGTTGACAATGAGGATTAACCAGCACTCTATGTGTTATTTGAAGATTCTGCTTATGTACAGAAAATGGAAAACTGGCTAGAATCCTCTACTAAAGAAAGCTCCAACCCCAACCCTTCTCTGTAAACATGTTTTCATATAACTCTTCTTGCTCCAGGTCTGCCTTTCCACTGTCTTTCTGGGCCTGCTTGTTTCAGACCATTTTCTAGATCCAATATTTTGAAAATATCAAAACCTAAAGCATGTTACAATAGTTAATGTGGAGTAGTTAGTTCTCTGGATACCTGGTCTCCTTCTTCCTAGCAACCCAGAGTTCCATCTTTTGATAGATTTCAACATCCATTTTCATTGGCAGCTAGCTTACCAATTACTTATTGTGTATTTTGTGTATAATATGGTTGAATATATTATTGTGTATAATAGTCACAGCAATATGAAATAAAAGTATATTTAATAGCTAAAGAAATTAAACCTGGAGGATTCCATGTCTGGCCATGGTTACACAGCTAACATAGGGAAGGTTTGAGATGTCAATATACCTTTGACCAGCTCTTAAGCCAGAACTCATTCCCAACTCTCTTCTTGCTTCTCAACTCAAAATGAGGAGATATTAATCACTGTTGTACAAAAAGATCATTCATGCACCATTTGTTATTCATCCATTCGCATTTGCCACCAACTCTCAATGAGTATCTGTGAAGTGCCTATTTAGCAATTGAAAAGGCTTCTCCTCCAAAACAGAAAGCATTCAAATGTTTTATGTTAAATATTTCTCTTCTGTAAAGAGATTGTGTAGTGAGGAAGAATCAGGAATACTAACAAAATACAAAAAAAAAAAAAAAAAAAAAAAAAAAAAAAAAGCATTTGGAATGCTAATGCTAACGGAATTCATGGCATTCACACTGATTGGAAGCCCTTGATCAGGCATAGCTGGGTGTTATCAGCATAATTATCAGCGATGAAAGAGAAAGTAAAGCCTGCTGCTGAACCTGTATGCAGCACTAGCAAGACTGACATCACTACTTTCAACTAGAACTCAATTATTTAAGGGTCGGTATGATAAGCAGCATGATAGCCTGCTATTCCCTGACCTTTGTAGAGAAGAAAATTAAAGAACAGACTAAAACTCAAACATGAGAGACTTAAGACAAAATAATTGTCAAGCATTAAAATATATTTAAAGAGAACTTCTCCAAAATAAATCATACTTCAAAAATCAAGTGGAACCACATCATATTAAATGCATTTTATCACTGGGATACTATAAATATCAAAGGTCAACATAGTATAATGGCTTTCACATTTAAGAAATTGTGATCTTTGTAGAGGAATTTTAACCAAGCAACATGACTACTCTGACAAGGGATCACATCCAAAGATATGATCCTGCCCAAATGCAGACATGCCCTATATTACAGGACTGGAATACAGACATGCCCTTAGTGTACATCTTTAATCCCTAGCCATGAAGGTAATTACTTTGTGAAGGAAGCAGCCATGTTTGAATGTGATGTCTAATTGAGGGGCAGACAAAGTGACAAATGAGAGAAAGATTTAACGGAATGAGTCAGAGATAGGATATGGCCAACTCACAGAAGAACAGGATAGGAAAGAAAGGCTACTTAAGGGGAGAGAGAGAGAGAGAGAGAGAGAGAGAGAGAGAGAGAGAGAGAGAGAGAGAGAGAGAGAGAGAAAGAGAGAGAGAGAGAGAGGGAGAGAGGGAGATGGTGATGTGATATGTGATACATATATGTGGTAGTTTACCTGGACAGTTTTACAGAAATAGGTTGTAGAAAGAACAAGCTAGCCACAGGTGAAGAAAAAATAATTCAGTGAATGAGAAGGAGCCAGAGGATTAGAACATATTGCCAAAGTTACTATGAGGTCAAGCAAAGCAATTCAGTTAGAAGCCAGATTGAATCAGTCAGCTTGGAAGAGTAGATTGTACTGAGGCTAGAAGCTTCCATGCCTAGGCCTAGGGATAGTTAGAATATAGAAGGAAATGCTCTAGCTCAGCCCAAGTCATGAATTCATACACCTTGGGTATGGCTGTTATCTCACCACTTCATCTGAGGAAATAAGGCAACATTGATAGATCTTCATCAACTTATTTAACCCAATAAGAGAAGGCAATGGCTACACCAAATAAATTGGCTATTGGGAAGAATAAAGACATTAACATAGGCAAAACACTCCAACTAGAACAGTCATGCCTATAAATTAGAATGTGTGTTTTGAAAATGCAAATTCATGTCAGTGAAGTCAATATAATTGTATAATATAGTTAGAGAACAATTATAATTGCTAAACAATTTGAGGGTGTGTTTTCTCTCACCTTTCCCCATGGGTAATATTGGAGAAACACAGAAACAGTATACAGGAGAACTGAGCCTGCAAAGAATACACAAAATTCACAGCACCCCACATGTGCTCCTGACACTCAGCCTATTATGTGCCACTCCATCCCTATCTACCACTGCAACTAACAACCAGATTCCAGCCTCTCCTTCACAAATGCCAACCTTCAGCCTGAAACTCAATTGCACAGCACACATCAGCTCTGTCCAAACCTAAAAATGCCATATTTATTTTAGCATTTGTGAATGTTCTCCTATTGTTATTAAAAACAGTTGTTAATTTATTTGGTTCATCTGTGTTGGCATGTATGCACATGCACATGCGTGTTTAGTATGTTATTGTTCAGATAGTTTTTTAAAGTACTGTTCCCTTAAATTTGCTTTCCCAGCACAGAATAAGTACCCTTAATCGTTGTTGTAATTATTCTAAGACGCCATGTATTTGTATACTTTCTTAGATCATCATGTGTTGGAATTAACTTTATTATTAGTTTAAATTATGTCCGTATCACTTTTATTATGACATTCATATTTAGAAATGTCTTTATGATTCTTATATTTCCAAGATTTTCCCAAGTACATAAAATACAAGAACCATCATCACTTAAGAATCCCAGACTTGGTGAATGGCTCAGTAACTTAACATTTATCCCTTTGAGACCTCAAATCAAAATAGGATCTGCTGGGGGTCTTGGTGACAAGGTATTTGACATCAAGAAAGTCCAAGTTTAGACACAGACATGTATTCTGGATTAGTTACCCACACCTGCCACCACCCATGAGCAAGCAAATAGAATACTCATGTTTACATTTCAGGTGAGGTAGGTAATGAACTTATCCATTAAGGAGCTGAGGTCATGGAAAGAAGAGAGGAAAATCATTGAGATGTGAGCTTTCTGTACATTCTAGGAACGATAAAATTACAAATATAATCATGAGTGTCTTGATGGGAACACGTTCTGAGAAATGCAACATTAGGTAAAGCCAATGTTTCATAAACATATGATGTATCTGCACAAGTTAGGATGAACACAGTGTCACTAGACAACATATGTAGCCCATCATTGATTAAATATATAAAATAAATACATTTATTAAATACACTAGTCATACAGTGTATTGCTGTAGCAAAGTCCTAGGGTTTTTCATGTAGGAGTGACATCACACCTACAAGTACATGTGACTATGCTCATTCATCCATTCACACAACTAACATTTGTTGATTAGGTATTCTATCTTGCTTTCTGTTGCTATGCTAAATATCATGACCAAAAGCAACTTGGGGGAGGAATGGGTTTATTTCAGCTCACAGAGTACAGTCTAGCATGAAGGGAAGTCAGAGCTTCAAGCCATGAACCTAAAGGCAGAAACTAAAGCAGAGGCCATGGAGGAATTCTGCTTACTGACTTACTCTCCATTGCTTGCTCAGCTTACTTTCTTATATGAACCAGGAATTCCAGCCCCTGAAAAGTACCACCGACACGGGTGTAGGTTCTCTTACATCAGGCATTAATCAAAAAGTCTTCTAGGCATGCCACAGGCTAGCTTGATGGAGGCAATTTCTCAATTGTAGTTACCTCTTCATGGTGACTCTAGCTTGTGTCAAGTTGGCAAAAGCTAACCAACACAGATACTATAGAAAACACTGCACAAGCATTTGGGATTCTATGAAGAGTAATATTTGTCTTTGTTTTTGGGGAGTCAAAGCCATGAAATAGCATATTAAGACTCAAGATCTCAAGGGATGACCACAAGAAACCAGCCTTGGAGACAGTGGTATGGCCAATGTAAAGCATCCCAGAGCTTTTTTGAGGTTTCAGACAGAGCCTTTCACGCAGCCTGCCTGCTGTGTAGAAATGACTATAACAGCAAAGACAACTTCATAGGCCTTCACTTTAAAAGAATCATACTCCATTCAACATTCACAAATTACTATATTAAACATGGTAGCATTTCCTTCTCTGTGAAAAATATGATTTAAAGTAATAGCAACTCATAAATTGTAAAAACATAAACTAATATATATAAATCCTAAAATTTGTAAATAGTAACACAAATTTCAACTGGCTTCCAATCTTCCTTATTTAACTGCTTCTCAAATTTCATGTCTAAAATAAAACTCACTGGTAACCTTGCCAGACGGTTCTTACCATTATTTATGACTGCAACTGAAAAAGCTACCATTTTTCCATGTGAAAAGCTTGGAGTCAATCTGTATTGTTTGCCTTCTCATAAACTGGATTTTCATCTCTAATTCAATATTGTGAATTTTATTTCAAAGCCTCCCATTTCAATTCTGGCCTAGGTATAACCACTCTAATGTTTATTCGTCAATTGATTGTTGTCCACATCAATGAATGAAAATTCTTTGTCTTTTTCTAAGTTAATCTACTGAATCTTTCATACTTAATCTTCCTGATGCATGCACTCTGTAAAATCATTTCTGAAAATTTTAGCCACCTATATATCTCACAGGATTAATCTCTGGAATATGCAAAGAACTCAAAAAAACTAAACACCAAGAAGACAACCCAATTAAAATGTGATCTGTGAAACTGAATGCAGAGTGCTCAGAAGAAAGAACACAGATGGCTAAATAAGAGTAGATCTGGAGAGAAATGGAGATGAATATTATCAAAATATACCTTATAAAATTATCCATAAAATTTTACAGTAGTAAAACTAAAGTTAAAAAATTAAGATCCACTTCCCATAGTATTGAACACAGGGCTTTAAACTGACTATATTTTACTACCTAACCTCAATAAATTCATTAAAATTGATTCCAATCATCAATACATGAAACTTAGCATCAATTTAAAAATCCAAGATTGTTCTGTGCTGTGCTTTCTCAGAGAAAGTCCCCACTCCTGGGCAAGTTTAAAGAAGAAAGGGTAACAGTGTACAACAGAAGACTCCACATCACTGAGTACCTATGTATCTGCCTATGAAAAAGAAACTAGTTAAACATGTCTCATCTTTATCAACTGAGCCATCTTGATGGCCTTACCTTACTTTTTGAGACAAAATCTCTCACTGAACCCAGAACATATCAATTGGCTAGCCCACTAACCGGCGATCTCTGGGCATCCACATAGCTCTGCTTATATCCCCTCTGCCAGCACTAGTTTTACAAACATGCATCACTTCTTGCAGGTTTTGTGTAGATAGTGGAGATCTGAACTCAGGTCCTAATGCTTGCATGGAAATCTCCCAAGGCCCCAGATCCTTAAAGGCATGGTTCAGAAATCATTAGGTGCTTGTACTGGCTAGTTTTGTGTGTCAACTTGACACAAGTTGAACTCATGAAAGAGAAAGGAGTTTCAGTTGAGAAAATGCCTCCATGAGATCCAGAGGTAAGGCATTGTCTCAATTAGTGATCAAGGGGGGAGGGCCCCTTGTGAGTGGTGCCATCTGTGGGCTGGTAGTCTTGGGTTCTATAAGAAAACAGGCTGAGCAAGCCAGGAGAAGCAAGCCAGTAAGCAGCATTCCTCCATGGTCTCTGCATCAGCTCCTGCTCCTTGACCTTCTTGAGTTCCAGTCCTGACTTCCTTTCATGATGAACAGCAGCATGGAGTGTAAGCTCAATAAACCCTTTCCTCCCCAACTTGCCTCTCAGTTATGATGTTTGTGCAGGAATAACAACCCTGACTAAGACAAATTGGTAGCAGCAAAGTGGGGTATTCCTGTGACAACCTGACCATGTTTTGGGGAGGACTGTGGAAGGACTTTGGAACTTTGAGCTAGAAGAGCTATTGGGATGTTAAGAGTTCTGTGGGGTGTTCTGTAGGAGCTTGGAAGATAATGTTGAGAACAGTGCAGAAGATGGAGGCCTGACTTGTGAAATTTCAGAGGAAAGATTAAAGACTCTCATCAGGGCTGTTGCTATTTTGACTGTGAAGGTTCTGTGGTTTTGGTTAGCTGGGACTGAAGGAACACCTGTGATTAGCAAGATACCAGAACTACTAAAGCAAAATCATTGCATTGCTGGGATTATTGATGCTGGTTGTTTGGAGCTGGGAAATTGGCAGTGATTGAGAGGAGACCAGCATCACTGAGGTGAAATCTTCTGAGAAGTGTTTTCTGGAAGGCTTCATTCAGAGGCTGCATTCCAGAGATAGTCAGGGTTGTACCTTGTGCTGTGGCTGGACTTGGTAATGTGTAAAAGTCACCCAGGTGGTATTGGTTTTGAAGGCATGAAGGAGTCGAGACTCAGTACTGCGAGAGGCCTCAGAAGGCCATTGGTGAAGGTGCAGCCTCAGTTGCAATTGACAGCCCAGGACTGAAGGGGTCATGCAAAGGAGTTGAGGCTTGGCACCATGAAGAGAGCCTATGAGAGGCGGTCAGTAAAGCCTGGTTGCAGCAGAAGACAACAGTGTTTTGGAGATGCCAGTACCGTGAGATGACCACCAAGAACAGCAGCAGCAGTGGAGTACAGGCATCTGGAGCCTAGAAGACAAGGTGTGTGCTACAAAGGGCAGAGCTGGAGAAGTGACTCAAGCCCTTGGAGGAATCCAGAGGATCATGAGTGGATCCCAGACATTGGACAGTTGGAGTTTGATTTGCTTTTGATGGTGACTGTGCCCTGATATTTTTCCCTCTTGAAGAAAGAATGTATTTTAGTGGAGCCCACAGTTAAGAGACTTTGAACTTTTAAAAGACTTTGAATTTTAAGAGATTGGATGTTTAAAAGGGACTGAAATGTTAATATGTGAGAATTTGCAAAGACTGTGGGACTTGTAAAGTTATTTAGATCTTGGGGATGAATAAGAAAGTAAGGGTTGAGGCTTAATGGTGATGTGTTTGTGTGTCAAGTTGACAAGGGGTCAATTGTACTGACTGGTTTTGTGTGTCAACTTGACACAAGCTGAACTTATGAAAGAGAAAGGAGTTTCAGTTGAAAAAATGCCTCCATGAGATCCAGGTGTAAGGCATTTTTTCAATTAGTGATCAAGGAGGGAGGGCCCCTTGTGAGTGGTACCATCTGTGGACTGGTAGTCTTGGGCTCTATAAGAAAGCCAGCTGAGCAAGCCAGGAAAAGCAAGCAAGCAAGCCAGTAAGCAGCATTCCTCCTTGGCTCTGCATCAGCTCCTGCTCCTTGACCTTCTTGAGTTCCAGTCCTGACTTTCTTTCGTGATGAACAGCAGCATGGAGTGTAAGCTCAATAAACCCTTTCCTCCCCAACTTGCCTCTTAGTCATGATGTTTGTGCAGGAATAGAAACCCTGACTAAGACAGTGCTCAAACTTGAAGTTTTTGTTGATGGACATCCAATAGCTGAACAAGTTTCAAGTGTGTTTTTTATGCTGGACTTATTTCCCAGTTTACACATTGTGTTTTTGGTAGGAATGCATACTCTAGGATTTTGTCAAAGTTCTTTCTCTTCTCATTGAAGCTGGTGTTTTCCATTTCCATTCTGAAAGTACATTTTCTTTATGATCCCAGTAGGAGCTCCACAACTGGTCTTTATAGCTGCAGTTACCCCAGGTATCCATAGCTCAATGAAAACACCAAAGATTTCAGTAATGACTATCTTGCCATCTGTTTTTTCTAGCAGTCTTGTGTTTTATTAGCATATTTAACAACATCTACAATGCAGAATCATGCCCTGCAATGAAGAAACTTCTTAAAGTCATCACAATTGAAAAAAAATCATGAGTGTTATTGCTGTCTGGAAAAAAAACCCAAAACTCTATTTTGTGACCCATAAACAAAATGGATGAAATTAATTTAGATAAAACAGTACTGGGAAAAAAGTCTTAGGATAATATAAATACTATACTAAATGATTACTATATTAGCTAGGGTTCTCTAGAATAACAAAATTTATAGAATATCACTCTATATAAAAGGGGGATTTATTAGAATGACCTACAGGCTGTGGTCCAGTTAATCCAATAATGGCTGCCTATGAACAGAAGGCCTACAAATTCATTAGCTGCTCATTCCATAAGGCTATTTGTCTCATTTGATCAGTATGTGTTGGAATTCCAGAGAAGAATTTTCTAATGCCAGTGAAGGTAAGGACTAGATAGTGAGGCAAGAGAAATCAGGTAAAGAGCAAAGGCTTCCTTCCTCCATATCTTTATGTAGACTTGCAGCAGAAGGCATGGCCCAGATTAGAGATGGGTTTTCCTACCTCAAAAGCTCTGAATTAAAGATGTGTCTTCAAATACCTAGATTAAAAAATCCCTCATATATGCCCTTCAATGTATGAGTTTTAGGTAATTCCAGGTGTAATCAAGTTGACAACCAAGGCTACCTGTCACAATCACCAATCTCTGGCCATAAAAGAGCATTTTGTGGTCCAAGGTCAGATGGATAAATCTTGCAAAAACAGAATCCCCAAATCAATTTGATCTTTAGAAGAATTCCATTAAATAAATTAGTGTTGATTTTAGGCCACAGAAAAGAGTGAGAACCAAGATCCTAATTTTGTAAAGCTCTTCTGAGTGATATCAAAATATAATGAATCTAAGGCTTACCAAACACAGAAAACCTCAACTAAACCTTCCAGAAAATGTCCCTGTTTCTTCAGCAAAGTCACAAAATTCAAAAGCTTTAGGAAGTGATGTTAAGCTTGAAAAATAGATACCAAGGTAGGAAAGGTTTAAGGCAGGATCCATGATGCACACATCTCGAGCACCAGATATTGCTGTACCTATTTACACAATCCTTTCAACTCTCTGAAAGAGTATCTTTTTAAGCATGAAGAAATGGAAAGGAGAATTGATGTATATAGAGGAATTTTAATCCAGCAACATGGTGACTCTGGCAAGGGATCACATCCAAAGACCTTCTATGTCTGTGTGATCTGCTAGAATGAAACACCTTTAATTGCTCTGGCAGAAATACAGACAAGTACTTACTACACACCTTTAATCTCATACCATGAAGATAAAGTGAGTTTGTAAAAGGAAGCAGCCATGTTTGAAAGTGACATCTAATTGAGGGGCAGACAAAATGATGAATCAGAGAAAGATTTGACAGAATGAGTCAGATATAGGATACCAATGTCTTACAAGTACAGACAAGAAAGATAAGTTACTTAAGAGCAGCATAAAGAGGGTACAGTGAGCTGAGTTCAATTTAGTCAGTCAGTGAAGAAAGGTAATTCAGTGAGTACAGTTCAGATAAGTTCAGAAAATGCAATTGAGTTCAATTGAGTTCCATTCAGTGAAGTTAAGAGGCAGGTTTTTTTGGTTTTTTGTTTGTTTAAATATTTCTTCATGTCTTATTTTTTTTAGTTACTACTTCTTTTTCTTTGCTTTGAGATAGGAAATCACTCTGGAGCTAAGGCTTTCTTGGAACTAACAGTGTTATTTCCTGCCTCAGCCTTTTTTTTTTCCATTATGAAAATGTTTATGCATCTAAGTAGAAATATGTGTGTTGGCACAATTATGTTTCCACTACAGTTTGTGTTCAGTATTTTTTTATCTTATTTTTTAAAAATTTGTTTTCCAGGTCTCCCCTTCAGAAACCCCCTATCCTATCCCCTACCCCTGCCTTTATGAGGCTGCTCCCCCACCCACGCACCCACTCCCGTCTTCCCTCCCTGGCATTCCCCAGCGCTAGGGCATTGAACACCCTCAGGCCCAAGGGCCTCTCTTCCCACTGATGTCCAACAAGGCCATCCTCTGTCATATATGCTGCCAGCACCATAGGTCCCTCCATGTCTATTCTTTGGTTGGTGGTCCAGTCCCCAGGAGCTCCAGGGAGTCTGGCCAATTGACACTGTTGCTCCATCCATGGGCTGCAAACCCTCTCGGCCCCTTTAGTTCCTTCTCCAACTCCTCCATCCGGGACCCCATGCTCAGTCCAATAGTTGGCTGCGAGCATCCACCAGAGGTAGTTTTTTCAAGTAGAGTAATCCAGACATAAGACAAGAGAAGCCAGTTTGAATCAGTCAGCTAGGAGAAAAGTTTGAGTCAGAACAGCTAAGTTGAACCTGTTGAATTAATTATTTAATTAATGAAACCCTGGCAGCAGGTTCAGTACTCACCTCAATGGTTTAAGTTCCCAAATGAAACACACACAGCCTTTATATTTTGATATGCCTTAATCAGCATAAGGGCTGAGCCATTGCCTAACTTCCACTACTGACAGAATCTACCTCCTGCCAATAATTCTGAATTACAACTTACTAAATTCTGTGTTTTATCTTCGCTACTCTGGACCCAGAGGGCTGCCCAACTGGGTTGCACTCTGGGCCACACTATGGACCACACTTTCACGGCTCCTTCATATGACAGCCATGCCTCTCTGTCCTGTACTCTTCTCAGTCATGGCATCTCTTCTCTCTACATTGTCCCTCACATGGCAGATCTCCTCTCTCTTCTCCTCCCAGTCACAAGTCCACAAATCCTAAAGTCCTGCCTCTGTCTGCCCTGCCCAGCCATTGACTGCTGGCATCTTTATTTACCAATCAGAATTAACTGAGGGAAGGGTTACTCAGTGTCTTATGGTGGGACTATCCTGTGCAAGCAATCTTGGGAACCCAAATTAACATTAGAATACAAATAGCATTACCAAACCCACTACATGGACCAGCCAGCCAGAATTCAGAAAGAGCTAGAAAGAGTGAGTTAACGCAGCAGTAAGTCTCAGAGGCTGAAACATTCTAGGTCTAGGTTACCAGATGGAGGCTGGAAGCTGAAGCCTTCAATGTCCAGGCTTGCAGAAAATTAGATCGCACAGAGGCTAGAAACTTCCAGGCCTGGGTCTAGGGATAGTTAGATAGAAACACTCTGGGCTCAGCCTAAGCCATGTATTTGTAAACCTTGGGTACAGCTCTCATAGCATCTTTTTATCTGAGGAAATAAAAGTGATATTTACATTTGCAGATGTGGCTTATTGAAGAGGTTAGAAATGATAGGTAAGACTGTTAGAACATTCAAAAGATCTACTAACTTCAAAGACAGTATAGTGTGCATTAAACAAATAGTGAATATTGTGGCTTCAGAAACATGCTGAAATTATCAATAAATACTACTGGGCTTGGGCTGCAACAGTGGCAGAGCAGTTGCCTAATAAGTACAACTTTATGATTCTGAAGGAAGGAAGGAAGACAGGAAGGAAGGGAGGGAGGGAGGGAGGGAGGGAGGAGGGAGGGAGGAAGGGAGGGAGGGAAGGGTAATAAGAATAATGCCAATAATAGTGAGCAAGTTTTTAAAAATATGTTTTTCAAAAGGGAACTGGAATTTCAGCATATTCTATGTATGTATGGATATACATAATAGAATAGCAGGAGGGTAGCCAATTATAACCTTGAATGTTAAAATGGCCTGAGTGATCCTCCTATAGTCTTTGCTCTCCATCTTGAAAGAGCAGTAGTCTCAAAACTGCCCTGTTCTCTGTGTTGGCTCCATTTCAATTGGCCTTAACCCATCTTTCCCATAACTCCAATACTGAATACTTTCTGGTCCCCGGATATACTGTCATATCCAGGACAAGTATTCCACATGATCCTCATCAGCCCAAAGGCAGAATACCTGCCACGCCTCTTCCTGTTCCTGTATACTCTACCTTAGTCCCTCGTTGCCTACAGAACTGTTGACATGATCTCTCCCTGTGTTTCTCAGCCTTCTAAAGCTGTGATCCTTTATTACAGCTCCTTGTGTTGTGGAGATCCCCAACCATGTAATTATTTCATTGCTACTCTGCAACTGTAATTTTACTACTGTTATGAATCATAATGTAAATATGAAAGGTTTGTTTGACCCCCTAAATGAAGATTTCAAACAAAAATAACTGAATGTGATGTTTCATATTCTATATTTTTAATATATATTTTTTTAATTTTTCTTTCATTTTTGTATTTCTGAGACAGTGTTTTTCTGTGTAGCTCTGGCTATACTGGAACTCACTATGGAGACCAGGATGGTCTTGAGCTTACCAAGACTCAATTGCCTCTGTCTCCCAAGTGCTGCAATTAAAGGCATGTGCCATGATGCCCAGCTATTCTACATATTTTAAAGTACAAAGTCTCATACTTTTATTAATTATTATTGTGTGTTTATATGGGGGGGGGGTGAGTCAAGCCAAATTGGGTTCTCTCCTTCTGCTTTATGTGGATTCCAGAATCCAACTCAGGTTGTCTGGCTTTCTCAGCAAATGCTTTTACCACTGAGAATCTTACCAGTCCCATGCAATCTCATGCTACAACATCATCTACAAGCTACAATAAATCTAGATTTTCTTCTTTGTATGGGAAAAAATCATTATAAAAATTAACCTTATATTTTGAAACATTCTATCTTCCTTATTTAAAATTTTAAAGTATATTTTATATTCGTGTCGTCTGTGGGAAGTTCTCCAGCATGCATGGCCTTCCCACTGTAACAGAAGCCTGACGAGAACCGTGTGTTCCTGACCTGTGCACATCCAAGCCATCTATATTTGGAGTTGATGGAAACCTTGTGCCTTGGTCATAAGTGTGAGAAAATGACCCTGCTTGTGTTCCAGAATGTCCCATGAAGAAGAAGCTTTGTTTCTTGGTTACATGAAAATAAAGATCTGTCTTTCTGTGCATCTCCTGAAAAGAAACTTTTGTCCTCTTGGCCACCAAAAGTGTCCAACCCTGTCTCCCTTTCCAGTAAACTTAAAGGCAATTTCATACACCACCACTTTTTTTCTTTTTCCATTTCATAACCATTTAGATAGTAACAGGTGATTTTTATAGCCAATATGAAAGAAATGTAGGTTTTGATGACATAGTTGAAAAAGTCTTTTATTAATAGAGACATATGGCTACTGGTATATCCAATGATAAATACCAATATGTAAGACCCCACACTAAAATCTCCAACTCTTGTTAGTCAGCTTTTCACTATGTAATGGAGTGTCTAAGCTAACTTATCAAAAGGAAAGACTTGTCTTGGCTCATAGTTATAGAAATTTCATTCTGTGTTTGCTTGCTCCATTTCTTTGGGCCTCTGCAAAGCATAAAATAATAGTGTGGTAGAGTAAAGCTGCTTCCCCCATATAGGCCAGGAAGTTAGAGAGCAGGTATCGCAGAGGCCAGGGAGATAGGAAGTAGCAATTACAGAGGCCAGAAGCAAAGGAGAAAAGGAAGGATCTGGACTTCCAGTACCATTTTCTTTTGTTGTTGCTTTGGGTTTGGGGGGAAGGGTTGTTTGTTTGTTTGTTTGTTTGTTATTGGTTTGTTTATTTTGCTTTGTTTTGTTTTATCAAGACAAGGATTTATTGTGTAGCCTTGGCTGTTCTGGAACTAGCTCTGTAAATAGGCTGGCCTCCAACTCTGTCTGCTTCTGCCTCCCAAGTGTTGATGTTAAAGGCATGCACCACCAATGCCCGGGTTTCTGTGCCATTCTCAAAGGCAGTGTGAAGTTACTCTTTCCACTACTCCCTCCCTTCTAATGTTTCTACGACCTCTGAGCACCAAAGTATGCTGACCTCCAAGACATTTCCTGTGAGACTCTGGGGATGTTCCAGATCCAAATGATTACATTCAACTCTGAATCCAAAGCTTTATACTCATTTCATAATGCAAGATGCATTAATTCTGCCTCCAGGAGCATTAATTCTACCTGTCCTATAATTGCCTCAAAGCTCAAGTCTTCCCTGTTGTTCAAAGTCAACTGCTAGTCATGAGTCCTTATCAGGGATAAGTTAATTACTTCCAACACACAGTGCAGGATAAACATTCTCTTTCCAAAATAGAGGAATTGGGAAATAGCAAGGAGAAATTAGACCCATGCAAGTGTAAAACTCAGCAAGGCAAACATGGTATAACTTGATGTATGCCATACAAGGCATATGGTGACAGGTAGTCCTTACCCTACAGCCTTGCTTTCTGTAGCCCAGAGTGAACTTACTGTTGCTCCAGCGAACACCTATGTAAATCTACTTAAAAAGAGGAAGCATTTATTTTGACTCATGGTTTCAGCCCATGGTCATTTGGCCCTCTTCACTTGTTCACGTGGCACTTCATGATATGAACATATGGAAGAGGTGGACTATTTGCCTGCCACACAGTGGCCAGAAAGCAAAGGAGAAAAAGGGAAAGATCTGACATTAAAAGGCATACCACCAATAATATAATTGATTTCTGCTAGGCCCAAAGGACCCAACATCTCACAATAGTGCTCCAGGCCAAAAATCAGGCTTTTTTTTTTTTTTTTAACACATTGCTTCTGCAGATATGTAAGATGGAATCTATAACTACCTAGATGCATTTAAGTTGGAAAGGAATGTGGTATGGATTAGATACAGATTCACTTAATTCATTAGATATAGATTCATTTGCCAAATATTGAAGTTTTAGGATTTCTATCACTGTAATGAATTACCATGACTAAAGGTAGTTTGGGAAGAAAAGAGTTTATTTCACCTATACTTCGAGGTCCTTCACAAGGTCCATCACTAAGAGAAGTCAGTGCTGGAACTCAAGCAGAGCAGGAACCTGGAGGCAGGAACTGAAGGTCGTGGAGAAGTGCTGCTATTTTAACAATATTATTTCTTATTTAATATGAAACCTGCTGTAGGTACCCATACTGGACTGGGCCCTCCTACATCAATCATTATTTAAGAAAGTCCTCAAGACATGCAGAAGATCAAGCTAACTAGAGTAATCAACATTCCAGCAGTCTCCACTCACTGGACTCAGAGAGTTACAAAGGAGGGAAATAGAGGGTAGGAAGAGAAGAGACAGACCTGCTGAGTATATCTGGGAGAGAGGGAGGTGGAT
>CM052702.1:20407800-20446425 GCA_028551405.1 Uromys caudimaculatus | reverse complement strand
ACTCACGGGCCTTCCAAGTTCCTGTGAGGCTTCCTCCTTACGGCGCTCCTTGGCTACCGACTCCTGGTGTCCCAGGCAGAGGTTTCCCCCTGCAAGTGAGATCGGGAAGTTTCGGAGTCTTTCTGTTCCCGGGTTCTCAGGCCCGGGATCCCGGCAGATCCGGGCGGGTCTGGGCGAGAGGTGCTGCTCCCCTCAACCCCACTCAAGGGCCTTCCAAGTTCCTGTGAGGCTTCCTCTCTATGGCGCTCCTTGGCTACCGACCGTGATGATATAATTAAATGTATAGCACTACATGATGGTGCAGGATGTCTAGAACATTGTCTCCCCTATTACTTGGTGACCTCATTTAGATTCATTTCAGATATGTATATATATCTTTTAAGGAAGCTTCTACAATGGTAAGCTTCCATATGGTTTTTCAAAAGTCCTTTAGTCCCTTCCCATATTCCTTCCTTTGCTCTTCTTTCTCCCTATTTAATTCTCCTCTTCTAGTCCCCCCTTCCTCTCTCCATAACCCCATATTCTATCACCACTTTCTTGAGAAATCCCCTCCTCACATAAGTTCAAAACCTAACATACACATACATATAATATGTGTCTTTTGGAATCTGGGTTACCTCAATGAGAATGGTATTTTTCTATATTCACCCTGTTAATTTCATAGTTTAATATTTTAACGGCTGATCACTATTCCATTGTGTAAATATATCACAGTTTCATTGTCCATTCATCCACTGACAGATGGGTATGCCGTTTCCAATCTCTGGCTGCTGTGAATAGAGTAGCAACAAACATGGATGAGCAAGTGCTTAGACATATTTCATGATGTTTATCATTTTAATATTAAAATGGATGAATTTTAATAGTAGCACTGAATGTAATTTCTATACATAAATTCTACTTATATAAAGTTTGTAATTACATGCTTCTATATATGTAGAGTTATATACTGTCACTATGATTTGTTAGACACTTTTATCATCTCAAGAAGAACCATATTTCTTTCAACAATCACTGCCATTTCCTCCACCCTGAGGAATGAAAGTGAAATACTAAATAAAAATGGTGACAGTAGGCAACTGTGTCTTATGTCTGGGCATAAGGGAAAACACTGCTTTTATTTTTATTTTTTTTAGCAACTCAGTATGATCATACCTAATGGGGTTTTTTTTAATATTCTCTGTAGAGAGAATAGCTTGTGTATTGTATGGATGTATCACTTGTCAATAAAAAAGTCCTGATTTATAGGAAAAGGTACACTAGAAGGTGGACATCCTGGAGGAAAAAGAGCACTCTGAGGGAGAGTAAAACATGAGAGGATTTGCCCTAGAACGTGGAGGAGGAAAGATTCATGACAGCTGCGCAGAGATAACCAGCCACATGGCAGAACTTAGATTAGAATAAACAAGATATTACGTTATGAAGTAGTTGGGGAATGAGCCTAGCTTTATGACTTAGGTATTTGTAAATATATTTAAATCTCAGAGTCGTTATTTCAGGGAACTTACATGCAGCTCATTGTTACAATTCTCTTCATCAGCTTGAGGAAGTTCCCTTGTTTTTTGTTTGTTTATTTGTTTTAGTTTGGTGTTGGTTTGTTTGTTTTTTATAAGAAGGAATAATGGTGAATTTTGTCAAATATTTTTGTAACTATTAGATTATAGTTTTTATCTTTTATGTCTTCAATGCAATATAACATTGATTTATTTTGTGATGTTAAGCCAACCTTACATTCCTGGAATAAATCCCACTTTCTCAAAACGTATAATCATTTCTCTATATTGCTAGCATTAATTAGTGTAACAAGCCCCCCAGACCTTAGCACAATTGACTCCATAATGAAAGTATCATTTAGGCCACAAAGCTCAGCATGTAGACAAGCACCACCTGCCCAGATTAACACAAAGACTTATTTCATCAACGTTCATAGCTCTAGGAACGTCTCTAAATGTACTAATCTTGCTTTTTTAGTTTGTGTACTTCCACTTCTGGATAACTGTTCTTACTAACTGAAGTATGTCAACCTTGGATGTGGTTTTTGTGCTTAAAAGCCCATGCTGCGGAAAGCTTGAGGCTACGCTGGGATCCCGAACATCCTAGCATAGTCCGAAGCTTTTCTGGGGGTGCGCTTTTAAGCACCCAGTGTAGTCACCAACCAATTAATAAATACTTTCTGTTGATTTAAACCCTGTAAAAGATGTGTAAAGATACGATTACATCCCCTGCTCACAGTGAAGGATGTGGTTGCCACAGTATCTCAGTCAGGCATAATTATCTTATAGAAATCTTCAGGGTTCTGCATTCTCATGACTGTGAGAAACTACTTTGAAACCCAGTATACATTATATAAAATGTATTTTGTAAACCTATATATATATATATGTATGTGTGTATATATATATATATGTATATATATCATATATCATATATAGCTTCCCCATAAATGTTGATTGTAGGGGATACAAACTTTCTACCCTCCTAAGTTGGAGAACTTGTTCTATGAGACACACTGTCAGGAGGTAGATTAACTAGAGAAAACACGACCACTTAACCTTTCACATTGCATGTATGGGATGTCATGGGGGGAAACGTGCATACCCAAAGTGGAATTTGCAAACTTACATATATAGGAAGGGAGGAAGGGATTTAGTCTTAGAGGTAAGTGTGTAATTCCAATAGGCAGTACTTAACAGAATGTGGGGAGATGTGTTAGCTTGTGATGACTTTCATCTAAGTAATCTGTAGACTTCCGGTATGTGCTGGTTGATAAAGCTTCCTGAGAAGTCGGAGATCATTGCCTTCCTTCTTTAGACTCTGTCTGCAGATAGAGGAAATCCAGAGAAACCCTATCCTGCATTTGCTATTTTTATAATGATTTTAATTCCAAATACTCAATGAATAAAATTGGCATATTTGGAATACTGTGTCCAGAGGTCCTTCATAGTCACAATTTGGCATGGCATATCATGATCTCTGATATTTAAGGAAGAAAGGAAGAAAAAGAAAGAAAAGAAAGAAAGAAAGAAAGAAAGAAAGAAAGAAAGAAAGAAAGAAAGATGAGAGAGAGAGAGAGAGAGAGAGAGAGAGAGAGAGAGAGAGAGAGAGAGAGGAGAGGATCTGGGTGTGGTGGTGCATGCTTTTTTAGTTTTGGGAAGCAGAGGCAGAAGGAACTGTGAGTTTGAGGCTAGCCTGGTGTACATAGCAATCTCTAGGGCTGCCAGGACTACATACCTTACCTCAAAAAACAAAACAGTAATAAAATAAAATAATAAGAAATAAATGTCTGGTTCTTAATAAAGATTAGGGAATTGTACTAAGGCAATCACCTACCATTCATCTTACACATGTGTATTGATCACTTACCTGGCCACAAACTGGAAAGATACCAAAAGCATATAACCACTGTTCCCAAGGGTCACAGTCTAGTGTGTAAGGCACAGGCACAGACAATCAATTGCACTGCTGGGTAAATGCTCAGAGTAGAGATGTGTTCAAGGCTCACAGAGAGCCCAAACGTGTCAGGATCACATGGCGGTCAGGAGTGTGGAGACATGGGTGATATTCGCCTTGGAAGTCATCTCACAACTTACTCAGCAGAGAAATTCTAATGCCAATACAAGTGGTGCAGGCCTATGGCTTCAGCACTTGAGATGGCAAGTTCAAAGCTGGTCTGGACTACATCAGACCCTGGTCTCCTGGGCTACCTATATCACACACACACACCTCTCACATAGACATGCATTCACTTAAATAAAAATGAATACAGTTTTTGATTCTGGAACTTTTTGCTTATGTTACACTAAGCTTTAGGACCATGTTTTTAGCCAACACTTTATTATATCACACTTAATTCAGAAATATTAGCCACTGCTATCAACACTACAACTGTTTTAATTCAATTGTCAGTCTGCTACTATAGTGTTGTTATCACTCCCATCTGATCTGATCAATGAAGACACCGAGTCTTTAAGAGACTTAGAAACTATGATTACAAGCTAGAAAGATAGTGTATGGGGGACTTTTCACATTCAACCCACAAGAGTCCTCCATTTTTCAGTTGAGTTCCTACAGGTAAGGCATCTGGGCAGGGTTTAGATGTGTGCTCCTCTCTCAACGTCTCCCATAAGGCTGCATTCATGGTGTGAACTGGGTATGCCATCCAAAGGCTCCACTAAGAGGGGATCTTCTTTCCAAAGTCATTCACCTGGCTGCTGGCAGCCTCAGTCTCCAGTGAGTTTGGCTAGAGATAGCAGTTCTCTGTGGTCCCTCAAGAAAAGAAGACAAAATGATGTGGCAGCGCCAGGGGACTCTAAACCTCTTACGATGTCATCTCGGGTGATGTTTCCCAACCATTCTGTCCCATTGTGGTGATTAGAAGTGAGTCACAAAACCCACCCTGCACTTGAGAGAGATGACAGAGTCCTTGGTGATAACATCCTAGACCCAAGGACGGATAACAGTAGAGCAGGCGTTTGATGGGGAAGTCTCATCCTATCTTAAGATCATGAATACAAAACACTTCCTCTACACAGCTAGACTAGAAGATGTCTATCAATAAATGTAGGCAAACACAGAAGTGCAGTGACATTTTCTTCCTTCAGGAGCCACTGCTTCTCGATGTCCCAAAATCCTCAGGGATTTCCTTCAAAGTCCCTAAATAGCCTTGTTAGCACGCTAGTTGCACATGGAGCATGTGGGGGTATGGGTGACCATATGTCATCAATATTGGTACCCATTACAGTAAAGAAGCACCATGTCCAGTGGTCCTGAACACCGGGCACACCAGAATGTACATTCAACCTCTCCTAGGTCAAGCTCTTCTTCATCAGATAGTCCCTCCCACTCCCTCCTTTTTCCTCTCTTTTCATCTCACACTGTCCTTTCTTTCCTGGTTGGCTTTTACACTGTCTACATCCTCTTTATAGAAGTGAGCTGGAAAAAAGCAGCTGACAATGCCCCCAGGGTGAACATCAGGCAGCTTTCCCCGCCTTGGGCATCTTTGTGACTCTTCCAAGGTGCCTTTCTCTGCCTCTGTTAACCTGGTACTTCTGCCACAGCAAGAGTGTCGTCCTTCACATGTCTCTAATTCAAGAAGTAGTATCTGGGTGAGTCTGTGTGTCTGTGCATATGCTTCTAGTGTACTGTGTGTGTACATGTGCACCTGTACATGTGTGTGTGTGTGTGATCTGTGTGTACATGTATAATGTATCTGAAGCTGTATATGACTGGTTGTGAATATGTATTGTATTGTGGGTATGTGCATGTGATGTCTGTATTTGTGTGTGTGTGTGTGTGTGTGTGTGTGTGTGTGTGTGTGTGTGTGTGTGAAAAACTGTACAGGATTCAGAGCCTTTATACTGTCAGTATAAACAGCTTGGTTTGTAAAAGCAATGTCTTAAGCATTGAGAGCATGGCTAATTTGTAGTTCAGCATGCACTAGGCCCTGGGTTCGATCCCAAGTACCACACACATATAAAAGTCATTTAAGTATGCCTTGTGTGAAGACTATGAATTTATTCTAGCTAGTGCAATTACCTTATGCATTTTTAAGTTATGCATTTAGATCTTAATAGGGCATCATTAAAAGATACTATGCAATTTGATTTTTATCTCTAATTCAGATAACTGCTGGCTAGGATTCTCTTAGGATCCAGCTTTCAGTGGGTCAAACTGGTCCCCATCTCCCTGGGAAGGGAACATAGATCCTGCATTAGCAATGCTTGTGAAAAGCAGTGCATTGTCCATAATTGATGGGGTTAGAAAGTAAACCTGTACAATGCCACAGCGTTTAAAAATCAGACAGGGGCTCCACAGCTCATCTATTCCAAGTTCTTTTCTTTTATATTCTGAATGACGTAGCTAGAACCTAGGACCTCGAACATGAAACACAAGTGCTGTACCCTGAGCTACATCCCTAACGACAAGCTCCTCATTTTTAAACAAAGAAGCAGATACCCAAAAATTTCAGGGTACCAAAATAAAACAGCAGTTTCTTGTTAGAATTGTGAGCTCCGCAGTTAAATTTTCCTATTTCAACTTACACATTCCATGCAGTGTCTTCTCAATAAATACTGTGCTTCTGCTCAGATGGAAGGGTCTACTGGGACCTGAGAGCCCAGGAAGCACACAGCTTTGAAAGGAAAAGCTAGCCCAGTGGAAGATCATCCTGAGACATGGAAGCCCAAGAACCACACAGCTCTGAAGTGGGACAGTGTCCCAGTAGAAGAGCATTCTGAGACAGGGGAGCTCGGGAACCTCACAACTCTGAGAGGAAGCCTCCTCAGCAGAGGCATTGCAGCTCTCAGGAGAGGGTATCCCCGCTGGACTGAGGAGCTTGGGAGCCTCAGCCACTCTCCTTCTCTTCTTTTCATTGCTTCTTTTCTTCTTGGCTTCTTCTGATGAGAGTCACACCAGGCAAGAAATCTCATGAAGGAAATTTATTGGAGGGTCCAAGGTGTGGAGGGACGAATCCAGTGATGGCTGCCCTCTGCTCCCAGGGGTAGACAGCAGGGAATTGGACAAAGAACAGTGCTTATGTAGGATTTCTGAGAGGGTGGGGCTTCTCGGGGCAGAGATTTTCAGGGTGAAGATTGGTGGGATTTCAAGTCCTGAGCTTGGGGAGCTCTGGGATTGGTGGGTTTTGTGGGACGCTCTGGGATTGGTGGGTTTTCCTGCTCAGCGATTGGTGTCTTTTTTTTTTTTTAACCCCCTTTTCCCTGCATGGGGCCCATGGATTAGAGTGGGAAGTCCTTCCCTGCTGCAGCTGGCTTTGCTGAGGTGCCATCTCTGTGGGGCTACTGTAGGCAGGGGAGACTGGACAGAAGGCGCAACTGTGAACCGCTCCTGTGGGACAGTTCCTGCAGTGGTGTTTCACAAAAGCTGAGGCAGGAAAGACGGTGTTGTTGTCACCGTGGACAGCTCCTCATGCTAGCTTTAGGCTGAGGCAGGAAAGGGGTGGACAGCCCCTGCGGCTCCTGAGGTTGCTGCAGGCTAAAGAGATGTGGCAGTGCCTCTATTTTGAAAGGAGCCGCCATTATGGACAGCTCTTATGGGACAGTTTACTGCAGAGGCTGTAGGCCAGATGGGAAGGAAGAGCCTGCTGCCTCTTTGATGTGTTTTGTGGTGCAGCAGCTTTTGTGGTGCATCACTCAGGGACTACAAATACAAGTTATACAAAAGAAATTTTATACTTAAATATTTTTTTCTGTAATTAACATCTGCTGAAAGCCTGTCTGGCAACCAGGTAACTGAGGAAAGCATTAAGGTATGGCATATGGTGTTGACAATTGAGGTCGGTGCTAATAGCAGCCAACTGAATTATCTGGGGCTGCCAAGAATGCCCAGCAAGAAACTCTGAACTCTTTTAACTCTTAAGTGGCCAACAAGAAAGAAAAGGACAGAGAAAAGAAAAGGTCACACACACACACACACACACACACACACACACACACACACACACACACACTGGGCGGGCCCAACAACATGATTCATCAATTTTACAAGAACACATGATATAGATAGATAGATAGATAGATAGATAGATAGATAGATAGATAGATAGATAGACAGATAGAGATAGAGATATATAGATATATATGCATGCTCAGGGATTGGTGGCAGGTATACACACACACACATACTTATAAACAGACAGACATATTGACATATTATACATACAGATAGACATATATACATGAGCCATTTTACACCTTCTCAGACAAAAGTTCTTTATAAAATTACCTCACAGATAAAATGTTACACAAAAAAAGAGTTTCAGAAGGACATTGATAGTACATTCAAAGCAGTGTTTCATTCTATAAGCTCATTATGAAACCAATAGCTTCATGTGGCCTTACTTTATTATAGTGCACACCTGTGGCTTCATCCTTAGCCATGACCTAAAAAGAATGTTTTTCCTTGATCACAAATCTGTCCCAAGCCTATTTCTTTTCTTAGTGCAATTTATGAAAGCTTGTTGTATTTATTATTATGCAACCTTTGCTTACTATTCTATGAGGAGGGGACACATTTTATTCTTGATTCTAACTTTAGTATATCTTTCTGGAAAAACAACTAAACCATCTCCTTATACTTTCTTCCTAAAATTGTTTGAATCAAGTCAGGAACTCTATGATATCATTAATTCATCTAAACAGCATTAATTCGTGCAAGTTCATCTTCATGTTGTTCTGCTGGAAATTTACCCAACAGATGGGCTATCACCTGGTAATCACACCAGGCTATATAAGTAGTGAGGGTCTCCCGGTGTCTACACACACCAAACCAAATCAATGAGGAGTATGGCAATAACAGTCATGAGGAAGCACATCAGTAGCAAGAAGTAATCCTGGGATGAAGTCCCTGGAGCCATGCCTCACAGAGCATCCCCATCACAACTGAGCAAGATGGCGGGTCATCTCCAAGGAGGACACTTGCCCATGGTAGCTCTTCCTGCATAGCATCCACCAAACATCTTTTAAATTTTTATCACAAAGCATATTGTACAGACCTGCGTTCCTAGGACTTGGGAAGCTGAGGTGGAAAGGTCATGAGTTCTAGACAAGCCTGGACTTGCCTAGTAAGTATACTAAGACCTGGTCTTGAAGTAAATAAGGTTTCTATAGAGCTTACTCCTTGCTGCGTCTTAACAAAAATGAAAGTCAGTGAATGGTTGCAAATTAAAACAAAACAGCGAAACGATTGTTCCCTACCACCACTGCCATGTAAAACTGAAGCCACTTTCACTACACCACTCAGAAAACACGGTCTGGACACTACAGTGGTCTAGGGCCATGCCACGCCCTAGGACTACTTTAAGGCATCCACCCTCTCCACAGTAGAGAACTTACTCCCCCACAATTTCCCTTTCACATGTCCTCTGTAGACTTTGTAAAAACTGTGGCTTCAGTACAGCCACTGGAGTCTGCTCCAGGCCACATGTAAAGGAAAAGGCTGTCCTCTCTTGCTCCTAAGGGCCCAGCATAAATCACACACTCGGCCTTTCCAGAACTGAGGAGGTAGTCAGGCACTGCAGCTGAAAGCCAGCCACAAACGCAACTCTTGAACGGGATTAGGCTTTCCTCTAGTGCCAGATTCTCTTTGACCATTTTCTAAATCCATTACAGGTTGTACTTCATGTACTGCAGGCTTGAGGAGGGCTGTAAGGGAATGTTGGCGTCCAGAAAACATTAAATCAAGTTTATTTTGTAGCCACCTTTTTCCTGTCTCCCACTTGCTACTAAGAGCCATTTTGAAAATGAAGAAAATTAACAGCTGTAAAGCTAAGCAATCCCTTTTTACCCTCTTAATGTTTAATCTTCAACATCTAAGTTCAAGGACATGAAAAGAGAGTCTAGGCATCCCTAAATTAGTAACTAGTGGAAGTCCCTTGATAAATTAAAAAGAGATGAATTAATATTGTCATTTTGTGAGGTGAGGCCTAAAGCACCTCAGAGGCAAAGTTAACTTAGGGTGACCCAGTTATGGTTGTAATGAAGGGCTGACTAGAATGACATTCCCAACAGAATTCATAAAATTAGAAAGTTGTGTGGTAATGGTAACCTACATATAAACCACAGCTGACATTGAGGGCTAACTGACCAGAGAACATCATACAAAGCTATTTACAAATGTAATGCCTTTTAGACTTGATAATTACCTCCACTTGAAAAATGGAAAAGTAGAAGTTTGCAGAGATGGAGAAGCTGCCATCAGTGGGGAAACAGCAGGGTCAATCACTGACTCTGAATATCAGATCCCAGAACTCATTACTTGAACTACGTGACTCTAATTTATCTAGTTAGCTCTGAGTGTACAGGATGGCCATGGCTCACAAATTCAAAGAGCTTTGTCCATTTCTGGCTCACACCATTGGGGGAAAGACTGAGGGTTATGAAAGCAAGGATGTCTTTGCAAAAGGAATTTACTACCTGAGGGTTAAGAAAAGAAATGCATGCAACACTCTGGATTCCATCACTATCTTATGGAACTAACAATGAGTTTGTCCTTTCCCTAAGCAGCCCTAATGCCAAAAAAGTCAAGTGAACACATGTATATCCAGTTCTGCTTGCTTTTCAGTATCTCTCTTCTGTTCTGGGAAATGCAAAGTGGAGGCTCGTGAAAGGCTCAGCCAGTAAATGTACTTGCTACTGAAGATTGGCTCAGGATTGACCTGAGTTCCCCTGAAACCCACATAAAAAGCCAGATGTGAAGTGAGCCAGATGGCTCAGTGGTTAAAGGGACTTGCTGAGTTAATATCCAGGACCCACATGGTAGACGGAGAGAACTGACACCCACAAATTATCCTGTGACTTCCATCTGCCCGTTGTGGCACCCACATACATAAACATACACACATACACACACATTAAATAGTTAAATGCTTTTTTTTAAAATTTTTTTAAAAAGTCAGATAGTATCACACATTTGTGAGCCCAGCATAAGCACCAGCAGACAGGAGACAACAAAATAGAAGGTTAAGAATGAATTCCTGAAATCTGCCCCTTGACCCCCTACACAGGTACCATGGCATGCTTTTGCACATGTACAAAGCACACACACACACAGGCACAAACGTAATAATAGGATGAAGGGAAAGGCTTTTAAAAGGCAAAAAGAGAAAGAAAACCCAAAGATGGTTAAGAAGTATTGAGAAAAAAAAGGAGTCTTGTGGGGCTCTCTTTCTAGAATTCAGAGTGTGTGCATGAGCTGAACCTGATGCATGACTCCAGTCCCAGCTGTTGGGAGGCTTTGGCAGGAGGCCTCAGTTTGAGAAGAGTCTGAGCTGCAAGGGAAGATCTTGTCTCAAAGGAGGACAAAAACCGAGAATGAAAGAGAGAGGAAGGGGAAAGGAGGAGACATGGAAGGAAAGTGGGAAGGCAAAACATTTCAGATCGTGGAAAATTTTCACTGTGGATGTCTGTCTTCCACTGAAGCACAGAATTCTGAATCTTTCTAAGATGCTTCTGAAAGTATAATATAGCTAAAAAGGTGACAGACAGTAGGAAGAAATGGCAGCCTTATAGTGAAATGAACCAAATTTTAACTTGGAAGAACTAGCTAGTTTATGTAAGCAAAAGACCTATTTTGGACAAGAGAAACAGCCTTTCCCTGCATCTGTGTCACTGCTGTGGTGGTTTGCACATCTGAGAAGTCCCAGGATTTACTGTCACTTCACATCAACAGTTCCTAAGCTTGGGTAACAGGACCTCACTGTACTGGGGAAGGTGGGACCTGGCCACATGGACACCATTCATTTGAAACTCTCCCAAGATCCATTTTTCTTACAGAACAACTTTGTGCAGCGATGTCTGTACTAAAACATTCTGCCAGCACATGCCTCAAATTCTGACAAATTTATTACAAATTAGAAATTAGAAAATTAGAAAACCACAGGTATAGGCTTGACATATTTCTGAGTTACTTGGCTTAGCATTTGAAAATTTTCAGTTTGCTATAATCCTCCATTGTCGCATGGTGTCCAGCAGAAAAACAGAAGTAGAACTGTGCAGTGGGCCATAGAGTGCTTTCCAGTCATTCCTGTGTCACATAGAAACGTCCCCTGCAAATTTCTCTTTTATTTCCTCAGATGATGTGACAAGATGAGAGTAATACCCAAGCTGTGCAAATATGTGGCTTGTGCTGAGCCCAGAGTGTTTCTTCATCTGTTCTAACTAGTCCTGGGCATAGGCCTGGAAGCTTCTAGCCTCCATAAAATCTAATCTTCTAAAATGACTGACTCAAGCTGGCTTCTCTTGGTGTCTGAATAAACTGCTCTGCTTAGCCTCAAACTCACTCTGGCAATCTTCTATCTTCTCAATCTCTGGCTCATTCTGTCTTTACTTGCAATCTGTCTCTGTAAAAACTGTCCCATAAAACTGCCTCCTCTTCTTCTCCTCTCTCTCTCTCTCTCTCTCTCTCTCTCTCTCTCTCTCTCTCTCTCTCTCTTTCTCCCCCTCTTCCTCTCCCTCTCCCTCCTTCCCTCCCTCTCCCCCCCCACTGCTCACTTAAGTCGCCTCTCATTCCTGGGTATTCTTATGAGTTGGGCATATCCTATCTCTGACCCATTGTGTCAAATCTCTCTCTGATTCATCACTTTGTCCACCTCTCAATGAGAAACATGGCTGATTCCTTCTACAAACCAACTTTATTTTGAAGGTGTGTACTAAGGGTGTTACTATATTTCAGCCAGAGGGATTGAATGTATGTCATTTTAGCCAGATCATACAGGTCTTTGGATGTGATCCCTTGCCAAAGCAGCCATGTTGCTGGATTAAAAGTCTTCTACAGTCTCATGTATGCCTTCCTTGAGTCCTGCACCAATTTAGGACAGAGCACTCCTCTATAAAAAGTTTATCCCCTGCTATATAACCCATCCAGTGGTCTTTCCAAGCATTTTCAAGCCTTTAATGACAGTGTCTGGGATGTGCTTTAGAGGAACTGAGCTGGGTCACACAATACCATTTCCTTCCTAACAGCATTTCAGAAGACAAATATACTCATTCACAAATATAATTTGTAGTAAATGGTCTAAAATTGGATGAAATTTAATTTGAACACTGCTGAGGACACAGCAACAATGCACACCTTTACAGTTTCTGTGAGTCACACACTCTTTTGTGGGTCAGTGACTATAATAATGACTACAATCTCTGCACACTTGTATAACAGCACTTCCCCAGGTTTATAGTCCAGCTGTGGATTAGTAGGTGGTACAAAAGAAAAAAATGATTAAGGCCTCAATGACAGGGATAGGTTAATATTGTCTTCTTAGAACTGGAGAGCAATACACTAAAGAAAATAAGCCAGGCATAGAAAAACAAGTTCATCATGACCTAATGTGAGCATGGAGACCAACAAGGTTACACCTGCAGAATCATGGAGCAGACAGGTGGGTACAAGGGGCTGGTTGGGCAGCTGTGGGTCAAAGGTACAAAGTTTCCATTAGATGAATATACTAGTCAACTTTCTGATATCTGAGCCAATCAACTAATAAGGAGTAAGGATTTGTTTCAGCTCACAATTTCAAAGACTTTTAGTCCATAATCACTTATTTCTGTTGCCCTGAGCATGTGGTGGCATGATAGATCAGGGTGGGGGATCATGGCAGAAAAGTCATTTCACCTCACAAAGGTCTGGAGGCAAAGAGAGAAGAGAAGAAGCCAAGCTTCCAGTACCTTCAAAATAGCCGTTCCAATGACCTAACTCTCTCCCACTAGACCCCACCTCCTAAAGGCTCCATCATCTCCTAGTAATATGAGAAGCTCAAGACCAAATCCTCAGCATGTGGGCTCTGAAAAACAATCAATACCTAAACTATAGCAAAGATGAGTGCAATCTGGAGATCAAAAGAAATAATATATTATGTACTGGAAATTTAGAGAGAGAGAGAGAGAGAGAGAGAGAGAAAGTACACTAAAAAAAGATACAGTATGGTATTAATTTAGACAGGAAAACCATTTCACACGATACATGCATATACAAACATCATGTTATTTACTTTAAATATATAGTTATATTTATCAGATAAATTGAAAGGTTGTGGTGAAGAGGGGAAACTGTTACCCAGGGATAGGCTGTATGAATAATGCAGCAAGAGGAGACACCCTGAACAGGAAGTCTGAGGAAAATGGGGAGGTGCACCTTGCCTTAGCCTGTGATCTGGAGAGAGACCTGGCTGCTGAATAGGTTTTGTTAACACACCCAGGTGTGGGCAAGCTTAGCAAGGCAAGACCGGTCACAGGGCAGGCTTCGGAAATTTGCTCAAGGAAGCGATATGCAAGTGGACCTTAAACCGTATGGTTGGATTTCTGGGGTGGTGAGAGTACTGACAGGATGTCCAGCAGTGTTGAGGCTCAGAAGTGAGGAATGGGGTCTTTGGCTAGAGAGCAGAAAGCATGCTGAGAACCAGGTCTGGTGAGGCATGCAGACCTGATTTTTAGGACATCAGAGTAAGGGAGTATTAGAAATCAAGCAGTGGAGAGCTACATTTGTCCTGAAGCAAGATGTTTCTAATATGACCTATTTTGTGATATGACTTAGCTTTTTTAAACCATTAATGCAACATGAGGAAAAGTGCTCCCCAAATCTCTAACATCAGAGGTTTCCCAAAGGCACAGTTAGTGTGGAAAATGCCAGAAGCAATTCTTGTTCTCTTTCATGTTCTGCTTGCCATTGGTGATGGATTAGGTATTCAGAGAGGTCCTTTATATTACCCAGTTGCCTGGAGAAAGGAATGGAGTCTGCTCCCGTGCCATTACTTACAGGGAGATAATCATTTTCTGTCACAGGAAACAGAGATGCTTCTGTTACCTGCTGTAGCCACACCACACTACAAGAGGTCCATGTAAGACATCACCTCTTAGAGCAATCACTCTAGGGACTATTTCAGCTGTATTAAAGTTCAAAATACAAGACAGAGTAAATCTTAAAACTCAAAAATTGATTCATTCCAAGTAGGCTTTAGCTGGATGCTACAACTCCAGCTAATGCGCTGGCCCCGGCATTTTTCCACTCTGCTGAAATTACCCGGCTACAGAAATAAATTTGTCCAAAGCTAGACTTTCATGTATTTATCACCATGACAGGTTGTGAACATTACAAATGTATGCTCTTATATTTTCCTAGCTATAATTTTGATACAAGCAATGGTTTCTGGTCGAGAGCATTCCCCCCCCCCCCCCCGGAACACATTAGTCCTT
Source organism: Uromys caudimaculatus (assembly GCA_028551405.1). Classification (NCBI taxonomy): domain Eukaryota; kingdom Metazoa; phylum Chordata; class Mammalia; order Rodentia; family Muridae; genus Uromys; species Uromys caudimaculatus. The sequence goes on along the minus strand of CM052702.1, from coordinate 20,431,726 downwards.
ATAAAGTACACTTAAAAAGCTCTAATTGGTTTTATGAGATACTGTGAATGGACAAGAGGTCACAGTGATATTTTGAGTTTTCCTGCAATGATGGAGATACATCTGACTCCAAAGATGGGAGACTACTAGATTAAAAGAGCATTAACATCCCCGCAGCTCTGTCCTCCATTCTCTGGTTTTCTTCTTGTTGTTGCTGTTCCATTATTATGAGATGGAGTCTTATGTAGCATGGTCAGGCCATGAATCCACTATGTAGCTAAGGCTGGCTGTCTTAGTTAGGATTTTATTGCTGTGAACAGACACCATGACCAAGGCAACTCTTACAAGAACAACATTTATTTGCGGCTGACTTACAGGTTCAGAGGTTCAGTCCATTATCATCAAGGTGGGAACACGGCAATGTCCAGGTAGGCATGGTGCAGAAGGAGTTGAGAGTTCTACATCTTCATCTAAAGACTGCTAGCAGAATATTGGCTTCCAGGCAGCTAGGATGAGGCTCTTAAAGCCCACACCCACAGTGACACACCTACTTCAACAGGGTCATACTTTCTAATAGTGCCACTCCCAAGGCCGAGCATACACAAACCATCACACTGGCCTTAGGCGTTTGATCTTCCTGCCTCTTCCTCCCAAGCACTGAGATTTCAAGTATTTACCACAACACCCCACTCTAGCCTCTGCTGTCCTTTTTCTTTGGCACTGTATTGTTGAGTGGTATTTAAACTGACCTCTTCAACAGCTGTCAAATTATGACCCAACTAAAATAACCAAAGGAATTTTAGGTTATCTCATATTCCTGAGTTTCTTCATTAAGACTAAATAAAACTGAGTGTGTGCCACCCTGAAAGAGAAAAGTTTTCTCTAGAACTAAAAGTATTGGGCTAGTAATATGGCTCAGCAGGTAAAGACACCTGGGGCCAAGCCTGACAAATCAAGTTCAAGCCCTAGGACCCACATGGCAGAAGAAAGAAAAGATTCTGCCTTTGGATATCTTCTCTCTCTCTCTCTCTCTCTCTCTCTCTCTCTCTCTCTCTCTCTCTCTCTCTCACACACACACACACACACACACACTATTAATTTTTTTAAAGATTTAATTTATGTCTATTTATGTGTATATGTGTGGATAAATGGTATGTGTATATGGGTGACCCTGGAGGTCAAAAGAGGGTGTCAGGTCCTCTGGTACTGAAGTTACAGGTGTGTGAGAACCAAATTAATTTCCTCTGTGAGAAGAAGTACTCTTAACTTCTGAGCTATTTTACAGTCCCTAGATATTAATTATTAACTTTGTTCTAAAAGAAATACTTGAAATTTAAAAACTAACATGCTGAACAATGGCTCTATTTATATAAGAGAAGAACAAAAATACAGACAGATGTATGTGCCCATATGTGTACGCAAGGATAAAATATTCCTGGGGGCATAAACAAAATAATCTGTTGTTTATTTGAGGAGAGGACCTGTCACACTTGAGGCTTAGAAAGATTTTACCTTATCACAGTTTAAAATTTTTTTAAGTAAATCATTAACCATTTCTTTTACTTTTGAGATTATATATAATTAATCTTATAATTATAATAATTATATAATTATATAATTTCCACCTTCCCTTCAACCCTCCCATAGCTCCCTCTTTCCTCTTCCAACTTCGTGGCCTCCTTTTCATTACCTGTTGTTACACACATATGTGTAAATGAGTATGTGTGGGAGGGCACATGTGTAAATATGTATATTCCTAAATGCATAAGAACAACCTGCTCAGTCTGCAGACTGCTACTCATCTGTAAGTTTTCAGGGCTCACCGTCTGATATTGAATAACCAGCTGATGTTCTCTTCCTTGGGAAAGATGAGTTCTCTGGCTCTCAGCCTTCCTTAGTTGGCTGTAGCTCTGTATCTAGCACTGAAGCCTCCGGAGCTTCTGTCCTGCACCACGCCCTTGCATGTAACTATGTCTATCACTGCTGGCCTCCCTCACCTCAGGTAGTCATGTTGGTGAGAGTTTGACAGCTCTCGGTATTTCATTAGGTTCCAGGACCAGGCACGATTTCCCAATAGTAGAACATGGCTTAAGTCCAATTAGAGAACTTGTGTGCCATTGCCACAACCTAATGTCACACGAGTCGTGGTTGTGGTTCACAGTGTCATAGTTGGGAAGGACTGCTTGTTTGGAAGCGTGCACAGCACCTTCTGGTATCATGAAGTCTAGGCCCCGGAGAGGGTCCCTTCAGGTCAGATCCAACTCCTGGATCTCTGCACCTTGAGTTTGAAGTCCATGGTGTCTTCAGAAATAGCAATTTACCTCCCACTTTAGGGGGTCTAACCAAGAGCAGCAACAATAGGCTGTATGTTTTGGGAGTCTCTTAGACAACAACTTAGAAGGGACTTGTCATGCCTAGTATTGGAATTTTGTTAGATAGTCTTTGTCTTTCGAAGGGTGCATTGTTAGTCCAGATTGAAAAATTCATTTAAAATATATGTGCATATTTATGCACTCACTTATGTGCATTATAGGTATTTTTAGGTAAATAACTAATAGTATGATTCCTAATGACTTTGTCAAACACACTTGTTTTGCCAGCCTTTTTCTGTATTTATCTCACTTTCGTCTCTCTAACTAGAGGCTCCTCACCCAGTTTTCCCATTTTCACCATGGACCACTTTTTTCTTAAGAATTAGAAGTGTTAGCTAGGGATATAGCTCAATAGTAAAGCCTTACCTACAATGCTCACTGCCCTGGATTCCATCCCTAGTCCTGAAATAGAAGAAAGAAAAACGTCAAAGTACCTTCATGGTGGGTAATCTCTTGTTTTTTAAAATGCTTCACTGAGGCCCTGTGCTCTAAATGGAGGAGGGAAACCCTCTTGTGAGGTTGCTACAAATCTCTCCAATTCAACTTTCTAACTTGCAAAGCATGTGAAGTCAAAGGATTTATTACACTTACACGTCTGCAGAGAGGGACACAGCACACTATGCAAGGGCATTGCGGGAAGAATACAAGAAAGCAGCTCACCAAAGAGGTAGAGCCACTACAGTGAGGAACATGAACAAATGCCTTTCTTAGCATCCTGGATAGAGGACACGCAGAGAGCATGAGGAAATATTACTAATGCATCAGAATGTCACCAGGTCACAGTGAAGGGAAAGCAAGAAGAGGAACTTGTGGTCTGCGACAATCTTATCACGCTGCTGCACCTGCTTGTCTGTGTGCGGTTGCTAATGTCTTGATGTTGACATTAAAAGTGTTGAGATATTAGCAATTTTAAAATTTCCCAAATTTGCAATTCAGGCCCCTATAGTATAAACTGAAGCCAGCAGCAGGTCAGGAATAGTCCATTGAAGATGAGGAATGGAAGTGTGTCAGGTTGCAGAGCCATATCCTGGAGATGGCAGAAGCTCTCCTAGTATTCCTCTCTGAAGATGGCAGTTTAGATGGTAGCATTAGTTTGGTAGGCTAGTCAGCGAAAGCCTAAGGAAGTGGGCCCAGACCTGCATACCCACAGTGGCCTCTGGACTTATGGGCTTCTCATGCTCTCCAACCCTCACATGATACTCTGGTTTATATTATTTTGTCTACAAAACTCATGTGGCATTATGAGTCTGTGAAATAGTAATAGGTGATAGATCTTTCAGAGGTGAATGGCTCACGGGGGTCCCACCTTCATCAAGAAATTAATATAGTTCCCATGAGAGGGAGTTCCTTATCTCAATAGTAAATTGTTATAAACTGAGTCCAGCTTTCTTGGCTTCTTTCTCACGATGTAGACTCTGTTGCTCATCCTAGTTTGTTCTTTGCCCATCTGTCATTCCTGAAGCAGCAAATAGGCCTCACCAAAAGCTAGAAAAATGCTAACATGCAAACTGTGAGATAAATTTAAAAAAGAAAATTAATTGCAATATTTATTCCATTAAAAATAGCACTCAAGGGCTGGAGAGATTGTTCAGTGGTTAAGAGCACTGGCTGCTCTTCCAGAGGTCCTGAGTTCAATTCCCAGCAACCACATGGTGGCTCATAACTGTCTGTAATGGGATCTGATGTCCTCTTCTGGTGTATCTGAAGACAGCAACAGTGTACTCACATACCTTAAATAAATCTTTTTTTAAAAACATAGCACTCAACGCCTTAGGGTGCTCAAATGGAAAAGACCCCTCTTCTGCACTCCCTAAGGGTTTTCTTCTGGAGCTGGGTCAGTGAGGATTTCCATGCAACCACCTCATGGTATAGACCTACAGCCTCTGTGATGAATTTGTAGGTAGGCCAGCCACATCTCTGAGAAGCATGCTAAGCATGGTGATCCTAGTGGGGTAGCCTCACTAGGGCACCATATTCTTGTCAGCAGGCTTTGCAAGCTAAGCTGAGCCCACTACCAGTCACCCTCGATGAGCAAGGTAGTGGCTAGGAAGGCTGCCCCACTACACACCCCAATGAAGCACTAGCTGAAAGTATGAACTAGTAGTGCAGGGCCCGGAACTTGGACAAGAAGAGACAGGGCCAGCTGTGATCCAGGCAGTCAGAAAAATAGATCAATGAGGTACCCAGTATTACCCATCCAGTAGAACACCACTGTCTAGAAGGCCTTAGCACTAAGTATCTGTGGTCCTATGTTACAACTCACCACTGGCTTGTGGGAACTCCACTTGGGCAGGCAAAATGGGAGACATTAGACTGCGGTTACCCTACGCCATCATCAGGTGCTGGGCTTGTGGGAAGCACCAATGTACTGCTCAAGGGGTGGGAGAATGCAGCCTGAGCTGGGGGGCTGAGAATAGCCTGAGTAGAAAACAACATAGGCTGAGGCCAAAGCCGGGGTTCTCTGACTCCCCAGCATTCAGTCAGCGCTGGAAATTGCTTATAGTCAGGAACAGAGGGGGGGCCCACAGTCCTGCAAGGAGGAGCCTAGGCCAGGGGTTCACAAACTCCTAGATGCCCAGATGCCACTAGAAATCAAGGAGGAGCCGAGAACAAAGGGGGCCCTAGGGCTGAGGACAAGGGTCAAGGGATGGGGAATTCTGGCTTACCTCATCAGCGATTCTCCTTAGCTTAGCAGAGATTGTCTGGGAGCACCAAGAGGACTTCTGCAGGAGACTTAGGTGGTGTGGCTCTATAGAAGAAGGCTTTCTTCATGCTCCCCATGAAGGTTCTTAATGAAAGAGACAGTCTTTGGTTCCCAACTGTTTATTGATTGTTCAGTGTGGAAAATGGGTACATATTACCTCCTCAGGGTGGACCAGAGATTAAATATCTTTTACAGGAAGGAATGTCTGAGAAAGGAAGCTAATTGGCTAAACCCTCAGGGCCCATCTAGATAACTCATTAGCATGGAGAACTCTGTTCTGATCTACAGAAGAGTATAGGTTACATTCCTATGTAGGGAGTGCGGTCACATGACAGGGGCCTGGTCAGAAGCAGGTGAAGCTTATACCATTCTCTGGTGCAAAGTTCCCAGGCTTCCAACCCATTCCACCTTACCGAGTTTCCTGGCACAGTCCACTACCCTGCAAGTATCCAGTGGCAATCGCTATACATAGTAGACTGTCAGTCACCGTGGCCCACTTCATGGGATAACGATGAAAATATAGGTGGTCATAATGATACCTCAGGCATAGGCCATGGACAGGAAGAGGAAATACATGAGCTTAGGAGGTCATTGGGTCAGCAAGGGCTTTAAGTACCAAAGTAAGCTGATCTCTATGCCCAGTTCAAGTCAGGGAGGGGTTAAGCCCAAAGATGAGACTGTCAGAGGAAGAGCATGAGTTCCAGGAAGACAGGGTGGGATCTCTCTGAGGACCACATGGAAATGCAACAGAGACAGATGCAGAGCAGTGATGCTAACAAAACAAAACTCAGATTATGCCAGCCCCTAGCACCTGCCCACCTTGAAGTGAGGCTTGGCAGGGACAGGTATGTGAGTGTGGGTGTTGGGTGTGGGTGTATACCTGAGTGGTGCTCTCACAGATCCTCTTCTGGGCTCTCACACCACCAGGAATAACTGTAGAACAGCCAGACACGCACGCGCGCGCACACACACGCACACACACACACACACACACACACACACACACACACCTGGTGTTGCCTCTAAGGCCTAGTGCCCATTCCCAGCCATGTCCTCCACTTTGGAGCCTGCAATGTAACCTATCCTGAATAGAAGTGGCAAGGCAGACATGCTGAACAATCAACTCTGCCCCATCAGCCAGGAAAAAGTTTCAATCAGGGTGGCACAGTGATAGAGTAACTGGCCTTTCCAACATCCGGGTCAAGGGGAAAATCCAGAACCCAACTCTAGGGATAAAAGAAGATCCTGGAGTCCCTAGGGACCAATAGGCAAGGGTTTCCACATGAGATACTCCCAATGGTACCTATGCCAAGTACGCAAACACAGGTTCGACCACAGTGTAACTGGAAATAAGCATACCTCTGCTGTCTGGGAGGATGACCCCCATGGCGAGGTGGTTCCTGTAGTTCTGAGGATTGCTGCAGCGTGGCACCTCCACTATGGGGGGCTGAAAACCCAGAGATAAATGTGTGATATACTATGAACCCTTCTAGTCCTGGATCTTGGATTATGTGGGTTTGATTGCACAGCAACCCTATATGATCAGGCACTGTGTCCCCCACTGTCAGAGCAAAAGACACCATCAAAAGGACAAAGCAGCAGCCTACAGAATGGGGAAAAAAATTACCAACCACACATCTGATAGAGGGCCAATATATAGAAAGAACTCAAGAAACTTGATATAAAAAAAAAAAACCAAATAACCCAATTTTAAGAATGGAGTACAGATCTAGACAGAGAATTCTCAAGAGAGGAAACTCAAATGGTTGAGAAACACTTAAAAAAATGCTCAACACCCTTAGCCATCAGGAAAATGCAAATCAAAACTACTTTGAGATTTTATCTTATACCTATCCAAACGGCTAAGATCAGTAACATAAGGGGCAGCTCATGCTGGTGAGAACGGAGCTAAAGAAATACTCCTCCATTGCTGGTGGGAGGTACAAACTTGTATGGCCACTATGGCAGTTCCTCAGGAAGATAAAAATCGATTAGCCCAAGATCCAGCTATACCACATTTGAGCCTTTACCCAGAGGATGCTTCAACCTACCACAGGAACACTTGCTCAACTATGCTCATTGCTGCTCTATTCTTAGTAGATAGAAACTGGAAACAACCTGTTCCCCAACAGAAGAATGGATAAATAAAATGTGGTACATTTACACAACAGAGTATCACTCAGCTGTTTTAAAAATAACATCAAGAGATTTGCAGGCGGATGAGTGGAACTAGACCCAAAAAGATACATATGGTACATATTTGCTTATATGTGGGTATCAGCCATTAAATAAATGGTAATCAAGCTACAATCCGAAGACTCTGAGAAGACAGGCATAGAGGAGGGAACTGGGGGGAGGGGCACAAGATCTCCCTGGAAAATGGGAAAATCGAGTAGATTTTATGAGTGGAATGGGGCATGAGGACAGGTGTGATGGATAAGAAAGGGAGAATGGGTTGACAGGCAAATGGGGACATGGCCTTGAGGGAGAGGATGCAGGGACAGATGGCTAGAATGGAAGGGGGATGGAGAGAGAGTGGGGACTCAGGATCGGGTGTGGGGAAGAACAGGAGAGATGGCTAGATAGCCGTGAAAACAAGCTGAAATCTGCAACTGACAGGGGGGAGGAGGGGGGAAGGGGAGGCATCTCCAGGACGAGACAGAGACCTGGGATAAGGGAGGCACCCATGAATCAAGGAGGGTGACCTTAGCTGTGCCTCACTACATTAGGGATATGGAACCAGAAGAGGCCACCTCCTGTAGCCAGGCAGGAACCCCAGTGGAGCAATAGAGGCACCAACCCACCCGCAAAACTTTCAACCCAAAATGTATCCTGTCTACAAGTAATGCAGGCACAGAGGATGGAGTAGAGAACAAAATTGCTCTTAATGGTACTTAACAAGAAAAGGGGAAAGGCAAGAATAAGGAAGGAAAGAAAAAGCTAGGATCTTCATAAGCCAGAGTTCCAGTGTGCATGGACTTACTGTACAGGATTTATTATCAGGCCTGAATGTCAGCTGCTGAGTCGTGCAAAGTACACTCAACAAAGCCTAAAAGGTCCACTGTGATCCTGAGCTGCTTCCTTCTGTAGCTAAAGACCCCGGTTAGCCCCAGCCTCCAAAAGAGAAGCCCCTGCTGTATTACTATACACTAAAGTTAGGAAGACCAGCCTGAATGAAAATGTGCACTTATGGAGCCTTGTCTTTATGCTGAGTACTGCAGATACCTGCAACGCTCCTTAAAGTCAGAGAAAATGGTTTGGGAGAATTACCACCTCGAAGCGGAATTAAAGACAAACCCCCATGGCCTGGTTCCTGGCAGAAGGAGCTGTTGCTTGTTACGAACTCGTAAATCAAATCATATAAACTGTGTGCTCCTTAAACCTCTCCTGCCTTTTAGGGTAGATACTTCTTGCCTGGAAAGAGATCTGAATTCTAAGTGATAACTGCTTGAAGGTGCAAGGAAGAGCCGATCCAATTACTTCACTGCTGCCTGTGAATGAGAGTAAGTTAAATTTAAGTACATATTTTTCTTACTCTAAAAGGGTGAGGTTCAGAAACATTTCTAACATAAACCAACATAAATTTGCTAAAATGAACCACGACAAATCTTAACAAAAGGATAAACTAGCTGGTGATTTTAATAGTACTCAAGTCTCTGCCATTTTCTAAATTCTATTCTTGTCCTAGCCGGGAAGTGGACGGACTATAGAGAAGTGAGAATAAATGAATCTGCCCCAGCAACCTGGCTCTTTGCATGACAACAGTCAGATTCATTAACAACAGCCAGATTAATTAACAACCCTTTGGAGTTCAGCAACTGAATTCTAGAAATATAAATAGTTTGCCTCTAATCTTGGTTCTAATACTTCCCACGTGCCTCTTAAAGACCAAATAACTATTCCTCTCTCCAGACATTCATATCGCAATGGCACAGAAACTCACACTGGAAGTTATTTTGTTGTTGCAGTTCTTAGGAGTGTTCTTTTGTGCTAGAGAGATGGCTCAGTGGTTAAGAGCACTGGCTGCACTCCAGAAGACCCAGGTTCAATTCCCAGCACCCACATGGCCACTCACAACCATATTTGTAAGTTCAGTTCTACGGGATTCTACTCCTTCTTCTAGCCTCCAAGGACATCAGTCACATGGTACACACACACACACACACACACACACACACACACACACACACACCCGCAGACAAAAATTTCTACAAATAAACTCTTTTTTAAATATTTTCTTTCTTGTGGTCTTACTTTAGGGGAAGTGGAGGGAAGATACGATCAATATACATTGTATACGGGAATAAAATGTTCATGAATGAATAAATAAAATAAAAACAAATAAAAAATATCTTTCAAAGGGACAAAAAAATAAAATAAAATATTCCTAATAGTGACCACATATGTTATGACCATCTTATGAGGAATTTGTTTATCAGGACCTTCTTGTCTATGACAAAGTTGGTAAGGAGGAAGTGGGAATATCAGGAAGTGAAGAAAGTGTACAAGAAGAGGAAGTGTTGGTCTCAAACACAAACAACCTGCAGACCAATCCTGCTAGCCCCAACAGTGAGAGCCTAAATCACCAGTCAGTTCATGAACTGAGCCTCAGCACAAGCACGAGTCCCAGAGTAAAGCCCAGCCATTTCCACTACCATGCTCAGAAAACCAAAATTGGACAAAACTCTTGTCTTGGTGACAATGGGGCATTCACAAACTGAAACCATGTGCAATACAGGCTTCCTTCTGATTTGCACAGACCTCAGGTAGGACTCTGGACTGGATATGTAAAACATGGGCAGTGTTTTGTCCAATTACATCCGTTTTACACTGACATCATGTAAGGGACAATTTCGTGGGTCAGACGCATCTTCACTGAGATGTACAGACGGCATGTGTCCTGTGGCTTGATCCCTCATTGCTCCTTAAGCAGGAAGAGTGATGTGCAGGCGGCTTCTGGTTTTCCCCAGGCACAGTAGTCACAAGTTAGTCAATGACACTGGCCACTGACAATGACTTTCACAAGTTAGTCAATGACACTGGCCCCCGATGACAATGACTTTCCAGAGGACACTTAGAGATGCAGACACAAGCATGCGTTAGATTGTTCTATTCCTCCATTCAGACATGGACCCAGCAGAGCTCTGGCCTGTAGCAACCACTCCTGCCAACAGTGCTTATTTTGACTAGAATCCTGAACTCTAGTGTGAGTATTATTTGAGGAATTTGACAAATTTCAGGAGAAACAGTAAAATCTGAATAGAAAATTAGCTTCCGGTGTTCAGAGTCATTATCCCATCAAAAGAGCTGTTCTGTGCAGTTTCCAGACAAGCTGGAGTAATACGTTACGTCAGGTTGGTCTGAAGCTTGCTGTGAATAAAGCATTCTTCATGACACCTATGTAAACATGGAGACTTCCTCGTCTGCCAGCAACACTTTGAGGAGAAGGATTCTCTGCTAGAGGCTGTCCAGGAAGTATGTCTCTCTCGGCCTTAGCATCCTGGCCCAGCATACCTCAAGTAAACAGTAAACTTACTGGCATGCAGAAAATTCAGTTCAGAAGTACAAACTGAATGCTAATCAATGCTTACAATGCAGTTGCGTGGAAGTCTTTCAAGGGCCTCAAAATAAAAGGTTATGAAATAAATTGATATTTTTGATCTATCAATTCCAATTTGCGTCTTTTTTTTTTTTTCCAAAGAAAACAATCAGAGATGTGTCAAAGGGGTTTGCTAGGAAGATTGCTACTATGGAGCTGGTATCTGACCCCAAAAAATAAACTCCATAGAAACAAATCTATATGAGATTCTTACATAATTTATGGTGAAACTACATTGAAAATATTTTACTGTCAATTAAATAGCATTAAATACTTGTGAGTGATGGTTCATGTCTATCATACCCAACACTCAAGAGGCAGGCATAGGAGGATCACAGGGGTACCCAGGCCTTTTTCTCAAAAAATAGTAAATAATAGTATTAATTATATCCACAAGTAGACAGTCTTTATAATACCATATTACGGGTCTTGGTTTTGTTTTTGTTTTTAAGTTTATCCAGGATGGCATGATGGTACACACCTCATAAGTTGAAGTGATGGGAGAATCATAGATTTGAGGCTTACCTGGGCTACACAGTGAAATCCTCGTAAGTACACACACACACACACACACACACACACACACACACACACACACACACACATACATACACACACACCCGAGCTGAGAGGCACTGCATGTGAGAAACAAAACAGTCAAACACCTTTGAGACTCCTTTTCTCTTTGGCTTTACACTTCTCAGTAATCTACAGCTAATTTGTGTTGATTTTGTATTCACGTGAAGACATTTCTAAGCCATGAAATAAATTGGAGCTTAAGATGCTTGGGTACCAGCTTTGTGTTTAGCAGAACTGTATGCTGTTACTAACCCTGCTACGTTGCTAGGGATTATGTTTCCATTTGCTAAGTGATTGAGAACAGGAAAGGTTTTCCAGGAAGCTGTGGTTGAGTTGCCAGGGGGTTGAAACTAGGAGCTGAGTGACTGAGTTTTGGTTCAAGGGAGAAAAAGTAGGCCACAACAACTGTGCTAAGAATTCCTGGGAATAAGAACCAACAAGGGTTAACATAACAAAGGCAAAGAAAGTGTCAGTCAGCCCATGCCTCTGGGTGCTGTGGGCACTGGTGCCCAGTTGGTGAGGGCTAGTGGATGATGCAGCACCTGAGAAAGCCAAATGCCCAGCCCCAGTCCTCATGCATGCTGCAGTGGCACCCAGGAAAGGAGACATTTATGATATGAGAGAAAGAAATGGTCAGAATCTAAACAGTTGATGTAGACAGTGCAACAACTGGAGAGATTATAGAAAGGAGAAAGGGGACAATTTTCGATAGTTTTTATTTTGAGTCAGGTTCTCACCCTGTAGTCCTGGCTGGCCTAGAACTCATTGTGTAGGCCAGGCTGGCCTCAGGCTCTTAAGAGATTACTCTGCCTCTGCCTCCAAGTGTTGGGACTGAAGGTTTGCACCAGCATGCCCAGCCTTGATGAGGTTCTTTGAGGTACGTTGGGTTCATTAAACTCAACAGTGTGGGTCTCACTTTAGACTCAGAAATCCTTAAGCCCATGACCATGAACCTTGGCTTCCTGTCTACAGAGTGCAAGTGCCACCTGATTCTCATTCTGTGCATTAGGCTTCTAGGGCTGCAGGAAACACCCCAATTAGCGAAGACTTGACTGTTGGCATGGGGTTAGGTTTCTGTACGCCTTTGCTCAGAATCTTGGGGTCAACTAGTAAATATATAATCTTGATTTATGATCAGCTTTGTCAAGAGACACTGCACTGGACTGGACTGGGCTGGACTGGACCGAACCAGGAATGTAGCTCCTTGTTAGGCCATATGCTTGGTATGTATGAGATGCTGGCTTCAAGTCCTAGCCCAGTAAACACAGTAAAATAAAATATACTATATGTACTAGACACCATATTCATTGGCATTAATCTAATAGCCATCAGTGCTATAACTCCCATCTGCACCCAGATTAGCTAATGCACACTGCAGCTTCCTACACTTGGGAACACTAGATGGTCCTTCACCACTATGTTTAACAGCCATTTTAGACAGCAGAAGTCACCACCATAAAGCACAAAAATGTCAAAACGAATGACTCACATTGTAAATAGGACCCTTGTTCATAGAATGAGAGCTGCACGAGGAAGGCAGGGTACCTCTTGGTTTTGCTTCAGCTGGGAATATACACTCATGCGGCTTAAACATTTTGCTGTTCAGCATGAGTCTGAGTGGAAAAATGACCATGAGTTTGACCTTGGGATTGCACAGATAAACAGGTGAATTTGCTCATTCAAAAGCCATGAGTAGTGAGAGCTGATAGTACCAAAGGAATGATCCTCAAGTCATTGTGGAAACCAAATAACTCATAACCACGGCATGTGTTTAACAAGGCATGTGGTGCATACGTTCCAGATGCACTGGGTAGGGACCACTTTTGCAAGTTCTCTGGAGTCCTACGAAGCTGCTAACTGTATGGAGATACATACTGCCAAATATTGTAAATGGAAACTCTAGAAAGACGAATCACTCACGTTCATTTATACTGTAAAATCCAATTAAAAAGCACTGACCTACATGCTTTCTGTAACAGGTTATTGAGGGAAAGGTGAAGACCCCTGAAAGATGTGGATGGTGAGGGTGGGGGCAACAAATTAGTTGCTTTACAATGAAGACTGGCATCTTCTTCTGAGCTGAGACAATAACCAAGCCAAGGAAGTTGACTGCAGTACTTTCTCCATGAAATATTAACAGGATGCAATCAAGGGTGTGTGTGTTTGTTGACTTGAAAAAGCAGCTGGCTTTTTTTTTTTTCTTTCACTTTGTGTAATAGTAAATATAAGGATCTTTTTTATTTAGAATAGAATTTCTTTGTTACAGAGTAAATATTTGATGATTATGTAAGGTGCTATAAACACAATTTCCAGAGGCCTTTTCTAGGAAGACATTTACCTGCCCAAGGCAAATAGACTGAGATAATTTTAAGAGTCATGTCCTTCTGAGTGTGGCAGACTGGGTCATTTCCTCCTCACTCATCCTTCACAGTGCTCTACATTCAAGCCTCTTTTCTTGAGGATTTGGAGTTCTAGACTGATGAACTTGAATTATTTGTTTGTTGACTTATGTTAGTATTATTTTTCATTGTTACGTGTATGGGTGTTTTGCCTGCATGTATGTCTGTGCATCACGTGTGTGCAATGCCCTCAGAAGTCAGAAAAGGAAGTCAGATCCCTTGAAACTGGAGTTACAGAGGATTATAAACCACCTTGAGCCCTCTGAAATAATGGCCAGTGCTCTTAACCATTGAGCCATCTCTCCAGCCCCATTTATCCACAGGGGTTGTGATTATGTTTCTATAGTGTGACTCCTCTCCTAATTGTCTCCGCTCCTGAGTTAATTCTTCCTGCATCCCCAGGTTCCATTCTGAGATTCTTTCTTGCAGTTGCCCAGGCTTACAACTTTCTGTTCACCCTTTTCTTCTCCCCTTTATTGGTACACAGTAAGGTAATTCTATGACGTCATCCTAGTGAGCCTACATTGCCATGGCTCCTTGTGCCTGTTGCTGCAGTAATTATTTTAAAATATCCTGACATGGTGTTTCTACCCACCTCAGACCACTTATGTTCCCAGATGAAAGACACACAGAGCCTCTATATTTTAATATCCCTTATATAGCACAATAGGTCAATTGTCTACCTACTATGCTTTAGAATCTACCTCCCTATCCATAACCTAAACTATTACTATGTTTCATGTGGCTGCTCTAAGCTCCAATTGGCCAGCCCACATAGCCACATTTTTATAGCTCAGTTAACCCATGGTGGTTCTCCTTTCTCCTCTCCTGTGTATTCTTCTATCCCATGGTTCACCCCCCCCCCCCCATTCTTCTTCTTCCTTGGCAGCTCTTTTCTTTCCTGTGGTCTGTCCTCTGACCTAAGCCCGCACAAAAACTCAGCCCCACCTATCTCTCTTCTGTCCAGCTATTAGTTGCAGGCATCTTTATTCACCAACCAGAATTAACTTGGGGCCAGGGTCCCAGGGTCTACATGCAGACTCCAGGTTTTGGGGGCCGACATTTAGCATTACAAAAGGCAGTAAAAGACAAAACCTCAACACATTGCCCTTCTCCAGTTGAGTCTGAAAATAGAGGAGCGGTCCTATCCAGATCCTCTTCTACAGAGACATCTCTCAGTTGCCTTTTGTGAAGCCTGGACCAACCAGGCATTCTCCCTGCTGCATTCTGATTCTGATGCATGTCCAGAAACCCTGACAGTTGCTCTCTTCTGCCTGCAAGGATCATTGCAGACCCAAGTAAGAGTCACCTCCTCCCCATCCCTTTTCTAGTTCAGGGTCCCATTCTTGACAGCCTCCTCTAGAGGCCCTGCTCACCCTTGGAGTCACACTTTCAGTTTCAATTTATTGTCATTTGAATGTTTTGATACCAGATTCCTCCATGGGGTGGAGGAAGACGTCCACCAGCATAGTGCAAAGTAAAATGGAATTCAAAGGGAATAGAATTTGATGTGAAGAGGTACCAGCTACATACTGAGAATTCTACAGAGGAAAGATAACACTTTGTCCTGAGTACCTACTTCTCAGACCTCTCTCGTTCAGTCAAGCCCTTCATGGAAGTGAACTGCAGACCAAGGCCCACTCTCATAAAAGGCATCCCTGTTTTCCCATAGGTGATGTAAATGGAAAACTCTGCTTGAGTTCTAAAAACATCACTTACCAAAGTGGTTCTAGAGAAATGATTCATAGACAAGTTCATGATCACCACACGGCTACCTGAAAAGCCTCCAGCCAAGGCCATCCTGCACATACTGAAGAGCTGAAGTCCAGTGACTGGCTGGAGGCCTATTATCAGAGAGCGAGGTAGGGAAAGGCTGAAAAGCAGAGCAAGGTTCAAAAGAGATACTTTCCCACTCTGGGCTAAAGGCTTTGGGAATGTTCAGATGTAGGACAAATTATAAAAAAGAAAATCTTTTTAGGATATTATGTATTACAGAAGTTAATTCCTCACATTGTTTTAAAATATCACTTAAGTTGAAAAGGAATGAACATGGGATATATAGAATATCACTTATGGAGTAGTAAAGTTGTGGTGAATTCGTTTGATTTTGTCCAGTCATAGGTTTTCACTTTTAATAACAATAATGTTAATTTTTAGGACAGTGGTTCTCAATCTTGGCCACACCTTATGAGCTCCTTGGAAGCCTTTTTGGAATGCTCTGGTGGAGTGTGTTTGGTCTAAGGTAAGGATTATTGGTGCCTGTGTTTTAAAGCTCCTTTAATTAGTAGACCAGGTTAAGGTCCCTATTTTTGCAGGGCTATTTCTCCTAGCCCACCTACTGCTATATCCTAAGAAGGAAAACTAGCAAGGGAGACAAGCATTTAAATGAACCAATTATGATCAAACGTGGGGCTGCCATGGTAGCTTACCAGTAAAGCATCTGCCTTGTGAGCACACAGACTCAAGTTATGTCCTTGGAACCCAACCAGAACAGGTGTGGTGGGGTGACATGCTTCCAATCCCAGGACTGGGAAGGTAGAGACAGATGGATGCCCTGGGATCACTGGCCGTTTCTCAAAAATGATAGACAGTATAGGGTACCTGAGGAAGGAACCCAAGGTTAGCTCCTTGGACCTCCTCAAGCACACGCACATGATGACACCTGTGCACATACACAACCAGAACAAACACGTTCCCTACTCCTCTTCCTAGGGCTACGTCCCGATAAATTATATGTTCCTAGACTTGCATCCATACAGTGGTTCTCGTTACACAAAGCAAGACTTGTGTTTACCTGGGTTCTAGGCCAGTCAGACCAGACTGAGGGGGTCAGAGTCCCCCAGTGGTACAGTCCCACTTCTCCCTCACTACATTAGGTCCAACTAATAAAAGTGCACGCCATTATACCATGATAGGCCCTTTACTCCCTGGAATAAGTCTCCCGCAGTCACCTCAGGAGGAAATGAGGACCCAAAGGATTTGGGAATTTGTGTTCTATAAACAATTACTATTATGAACCCAATGAACCATTCATAGGGCCACATATTTTCTTTTACATAATGTGTTAAAAACCATCTCAATGTTTAGTGTGTAAAATGGGAATCCTATGATCATAGATTAGCCATTATGCACAGTCACGAGTTCTTTCTAAAGGTGATCTCGTCGACTCTCACAACAGCTCTGTATTAGAACCTCCTTTCAGAAGTTGAAACTCAGGAGCTAAAGAAATTGCCAACACCATGATCTGTAAACACTAGGAAACAACCGCAGGTACTGACTGGGCTGACTACAACATTCGCTTTGGTTTTAACAGAGGAATACAATGTTCTCTATCATATACTGGAACCATCACCTCTAAAAAGAAACAGACAGATAATGCCAAGATTTCTTAAGGAATCAAAAGTCCCTAGAATATTTGCAAAGTCACTTTGACCTTTTTCGTAAGGAAAAGTTCAAGTCAAAATGAAAAATAATGATAGTTTTTCCAAGTGTCACACAGATTACCTGTCAGATAATATGCAAATTTTGAATCTGCAACAACCTTACATTAGTATCCTCATGTTAGTCCAGAAAAGTTGAATAAATTTGTTCGGGGTCAGAGAGTTTTTAATTTGGAGGAGTTTAAATTTAGATTGATGACTATCTGTCTCTAGTATTTAAAATAGTAATTGCTATTATATTATGTCTTTCAAATAGTAATTGGCAGTGTAGATAATAGTGCCAAGAAAAAGAAGAGTTTTAAAATTAAATTGGGTTTTGTTTCTGCTACACATGGAACAACATAGGGTTCTGCATTTCTATTCTTAATACTGACAGAGCAGCCATGGGTGACACTGAGCATCACCAGTGGCAGCCTGCTTCCCAAGACATGCCTGGGGTGGGAGGGATTAGAAAGACTGAGAAGCTTACTGCTCACTGGACTCCATCATTTGCTGCCATGATTTGGTCATGTTCACTTCTTCCCAGATTCATATCCATCCTTTCTTCCCTACTCACCTGACTGTCTGTCCTCTCTCTCTCTCTCTCTCTCTCTCTCTCTCTCTCTCTCTCTCTCTCTTCTTTGAAAGACCAATGTGTACTTCCCAAATATTCTTGGATATACAGTATTCCACTGGAGTGTGGTTGACTTACCAAGGGGCTGTCTTTTTTGTTGTTGTTTTTAAATTTATTTACTTATTTTCTTACTTACTTTAATTCCCAACTACAGTTTTTCCTCCCTCCTCTCCTCCCAGTCCTTCCAAACCCCCATCCCCCACCCCTACCCATTCCTCCTCCCTTTCTCTTCTGAAGAAGGGAAGCCTCCCATGAGTATCAACCAGCTTTAGCAGTAAGACCTGGCACATCTCCTAGTGAGGCTAGACGATGCAGCCCAGTAGGGGGAAGGGGTCCCAAAAGCAAGGAACAGAATCAGAAACAGCCCCTGTTCCCACTGTTAGGAGTCCCAAATGAAGACAAAGCTACACAACTGTTGCATATGTACAGAGGACCTGGGTCAGTCCCGTGTGTGCTCTCCGGTTGGTGGTTCAGTCTCTGTGAGCGATAGGTCCAGGTTAGTCAATTCTGTGGGCTTTCTTGTAGTGTCCATGACCCCTCTGACTCCTTCCTCCCCCTCTTCTGCAAGATTCCCCAAGCTCTGTCTAATGTTTACCTGTGAGTCTCTGCATCTGTTTCCATCAGTTGCTGGGTAAAGCCTCTCTGTTACAGTTATGCTGGGCTCCTGATTGCAAGCGTAGCAATAATGTCAAGGATGGACTCACTCTCATGGCATGGGTCTCAAGCTAGACCAATCATTGGTTGGCCATTCCCTCAACTTCTATTCCATCCTTACCCTTGTACATCTTGTAGGCAGGACAAAGGGTAGGTCAAAGGTTTGTGTCTGGGTTGGCGTAAAATAATTCAATTAAACTTATCCACATCTAGCTTCAAATAAACAAGACTCAAACTGTGATATTTATTCATTAGTCTCTGTGCAATTACCGAGAGATTATCACTAATCTAAATCTCTAATGCTAGTCTGGCTACTATCCCAACTATTCTCCCCAAATACTAGCTATTTGAAATTCTCTGGGTTATTTCTGCTCCAGCATCCTGGGGAGACATTTCTCTAGGGCATGTGCTGCTGCCTCATCATGACTGACGGAGACCTCCTGTTCTCTCTGTCTTCTTCTCCACGCTCCTTCTTTTCTCTCTCTCCTCTCCTCACACTGTGACCTCCCTACCTGTGGCCTCCATCCCAGCAACTCAAACTCCACCTCCCTCTGTTTCCTGCAGGAATTGGAAACTGTCACCAGTTTTATTTAACCAATAGTTTTAAATGGACGAGCAAGGTTTACATGGCAAAGGCTGGTATAGCAGATCTGGGGCTACAGAATTTAGCATTTGAATACAAGCAGCACCAGACCAACCCCCTACAGGTTGGTGTCCCAATCCCTCCAATTGGAAACCTTGCAGGTTACAAGGAATGGCCAGTTCAGGCTCTATATTCCCCATTGCTAGGAGTCTTAACTAGGATCACCCTCATAGATTCCTTGGGATTCCTGAGTTTCCATTGCCCTAGGTTTCTAGCCCATACCAGAGATTCCCCCCTCCATTCAAATTGTCTCTCCCAGTATTCTCTCCTTTGCTCCTGATCCCCTTCTCAGTGAAATTAACACACACCCCCTAGAGTCTCCCTTGTTACTTAGCCTCTCTGGGTCTTTGTATTGTAGCATGATTATCCTGTACTTTACGGCTAATATCCACTAATAAGTGAGTACATATCATGTTTGTCTTTCTGGGTCTGGGTTACCTCACTAAGGATGATGTTTTCTAGTTCCATTCATTCCTCTGCCTCTTCCTCTTCCAGCATCTTACAATTGTGTCCAGCTCTTCCTCTTTCTATGCTGGAATTTGGTCTAGTTTGAGTTTACACAGGTCCTGTGCATGCTGTTGCAATTGCTGTGAGTTCGTGTATGCAGCAGTCCTGCTATGTCCAGAAGGTAATGTCTCCTTGTAGTCATTACCTTTGACTGTTAAATTCTTCTTGTTTGAGTCTTGGGAGTGGGGGTGTCATATACATGTTCCTTTTAATATTGAGTATTCTTCAGTCTGCTATTCTCTGCCCCTTGTTCAGTTGTGGGTCTCTGTGTCGATAGTAAAGCTAGGATTAAACTTTACGGTAGAAATTCCGTTAAAGGGGGCAAGCAAGGTTTTCTGCCTTTTAGCAACGCCAACCTCTCACCCGCCTCTAGAAATATAATGCATAAGACATTCCCACTGGGCCAATAGGTGCATTGTTGATGCTACGGTTGTTATTTTGCTTTTCTTGGTTTTTTTTTATTGTTGTTATTCTTCTGGACACGATCCTGTTGTGTGTCCCATACCAGCCTTACACTCAAAGCCCTTTTGTCTCAGCCTTCTGAGTGGTAGGTTTACAGGCGTGCGTCACCATCCCTTCTTATTTTGTTTGGCACATTTAAAATCCAGTATGTTGTAAGAAAGGTGCTTGTTAACTACAAACCCGAAACATTATTTCTTTATACATGGCTATTTTTACAATCTAGCTCCCATCCCAAATGAAGTTTTGATGCAGTTCCTAGGGGATCAACATGAGTAATCTTGAGAAGGCATCAAAGGGAGCCTGCTGGGCTGTAAGCTCGAAGTGTTTGAATCTGAATCGCAACAGCAGGCAATGTGGGAATGAACTCAAGGGAAGTCTGTGGTGCTGAAGGAAAATGGTCCTGCAAAAATGCAACGGAGCCAAAAAAAAAAAAAAAATCTGTTTTCAAAAGAGTTTATCTTCTCCCTCTTACCACAATTTTCAATAAGAAATGGCTGAATTTTATGACTGAGTACCCCTGAAAATGTCATCTTTACAGTTCTTCCCTCTTCCGTCTAAACTATGTTGAGTGCTCCTTTATGGGCAAACACTTCATTTAATTCCAGATTAAAAGATAACAATAAAGCATCCTTATATAGAGTAAAGCCAAAGAGCTTAGGCATCCCTCTGCTTACTGTGCCACGTGGCTGCTGGTTTTATACCTGTTTACTCTGCCGTCTCTCCAAATGCAGGTAGTGCATCCAATACTATCTTGTGTAATACTGTGTAACCTTGCCATATTGTGAAATCTCAGAGATGCAAGAGGAGAAAATCGTGGCACTTGTCTCTAGTTCAAAGTCATCTTGTAAAGCTGATATTGAGACAACGGAATCATTTAGTAAAGAAAGAAATCTGAGAACCTTCACTATCTGCAAGATATATTATACCTTCTGAAAATAAAAATACAACTAACTGGGCTTTCCAGTGGAAACTATTCCAGACGACACATTTCAAGTCTCCTTTACGCAATTTCATAGCTAAATCAATATATCTGTACTTTAGCATGGTAGTCACATATTATCTGTGGTTTTCTTTTCCAGAGCTTCAATTGTCTGAGGTCAATCTGCCTAGACACAGCTTGGTGAGCTCCTTCCTGATGAATCATTCAGATCAGTGGGAAACTCCGCCACAATACTCACCACTTGCCTAACTTCACTCCATCTCTCGGACGTTGTGTCATCTTACTCCATGATGACGAATATGGTGAGCACAGTCCAGCATCTTTTGAGAGAGGGACCACATTCATGTAACTTGCTGAGGCTACAGACGAAGTATGTCTTTAAATTGACTTCCGAGTAATAGGGCAAAGGTAAATTGCTAATCGGAGACCTACTATGTGCATAGTAGATGGCAATTAAACATGAGAAAGAATTGAGGTGGGATGTAGAAGTGGAAGGAGTACTGAATGAATGTGTATTGTTGGCATGCCCGCACTGATGCCAACGACCCCAATGGCTTGAACCTATGGCAATGGCAAAGCTTCACCCAGGTCAGGCTCAGGAACGGGCAAGGTCTCTCTGATCAAATATGGGTGTTTACAAATGATTGACCAGTATGCAAGAACTAGCAACCACAGCTTCCTCCTCTAGTCTGGGACGACTACAGCCTGAGTCTGATCCCTATAGAGACGCTCTACTGAGATTAGCTAAATCTGCCTCCTTGTTCATCTGCACACCATAACCCATCTCCCCCATTCATTTGTATAAAAGAAGTGAGCTGAGACTCTAGGCTGCTGTAGGTTTCTTCATCATAGTAAGCACCGTTCACCCCGTCACATCACTTTTCTGTACCTGTGTCTGTGTGTCTGTCCTTTCTTCCTTCCTTGTCACCCCCCGCTAGGTCAGTCCCTGAGCCACATAGGTCATAGCAGTGGTGGGTGAATTTCAGAATAAATATGCTAGAAGAATACAAGAAATGGTGGGGAGCACACAGTGGCATTTGTCACATACACACTGGCATTTGCCATTAGCATATTGGGGTCCACAAAAGGATGATAATTTCCAGTCACATGACTGTTAGAAATTTCTGAATGTGAATATAAATGTGCCTTTTTATACTCTGGGACTCTCAACTGGAAGCAACCCCCCCACACACACTGACGCTTGGCAAGTCATCGCAACTACTATTAATTTCCATTCACAAACATGGTAGTTTAAAGCAACACACATTTGAAAGGCTGTGAGAAATTAAAGACAGCACTGTTGCCAAGTCCACTTCTTCCCTCCGCTCCCTTTCTGTCCCTATACTTCTACTGTTCCTCTCTCTTCGGTTGCCAAACTCCAACCACCAAGAGACAACATATGTTCTGCTTTCATTCCTCTCCACACACTAATTCTACGTCTACAAAACTGAATACCTCGGTGAAGGAAAACAAATCGCACGAACAATCGCTAGCTTCAAATGAGTAAGATATGATGACACTAAGACCACTGAGCCACTTGTAGGCATTTTCTCTCACTATTTAATCCCAAGACAACACTAACTCAGCTTCGTGCATTTGTAAAATCACTCATATTGGCTTAGACATCTCCTTTTAGTCACTGTAAACAGAAGTGTGTGCTTAGTGCCTTCAATGGCATGAGCTTCTGAAATGTGGGGTTGGGCAAGGACTAGTGTCAGTCTCCCATTGAGGAAATGTGTAGCTTAGGTTGGAGAGATTATAATTCTTCAAGGTCCTATGGTTAGGAAGGACTGTCCAGAGGTGGGCTCAGCGTCCTCTGATGACAACCCCATGTTCTAGTTAACACATTACTCTGCTTCTAAGGAGTGGGTATTAATCATCTAGTCTTCTCATTTTAGTGAGAGATCAGCATCTTATTTTTAAAAGTACGTTACATTTATTTATGTCTTTATGTGCGTATATATGTTTTATGTATGTATGTATGTATGTATTGTATTGTATTGTATTGTATTGTATTGTATTGTATTGTATTGTATTGTATTGTATTGTATGTATAAGGAGTGGTGCATACCTACTACACATAAGTGAATGTCAGAGGACTTGTGAGGCAAGTTGTTTCTCTCCTTCAACATGTAAGCTCTGGAGACTGAACTCAGCTAAACAAGGAGACAAGTGCTTTTGCCAGCTGAGCCACCTCAGGCCATTTTGCTGTCTCAAGGCCTACTTTTATTACTTTTTCCATTCTTACTTTATTTTATGTGTATGAGTGTTTGGCATGTGTGTCTGTATATCCCTTTTGTGCCTGGTTTCTGCACAGGTCAGAAGAGGGCACCAGATCCCCTAAAACTGGAGTTACAGTCACTTGGGATTTGCTGGGTGGGTGCCGGGAATAGAACCCTGGTCCTCTACAAGACTAGCCAATGCTCTTAACCACTGGCCTGTCTTTCCAGCCCCTAACGTCTACTTTTAAACCCATACAGCTATGAGTAAGTGTATGGAAGTTCTACCTTGACAGGAGATGACTAAAGAAGGGATTGGTATCTGTCATGACTCAGAATGCCCTAACAAAATACCACTTGTAGGATAAAAGATCTGAGACAAATTCCATGTTTGAAAACCTACCAAAGCCCACTGATCTCTGAGCCCAAAAACCCACCAACTCGTGAGCTTGAAATCCCAGTGGTTAGCATGGGACTCTTTCAGACAGATGAGATGCTGACAGTTGCCATTAGCAGCACTCAATCAGCCTTAAGGGCTTCTGAGAAACGCATTAGGTTTGTTTCCTAGCAATATCCAGCTCAGAGGATGGTCCAGTCATTGCCGCCAGCACTGCCATTTTGGGGCCTGCCTTATGACCTCACACACACCAGTAGACTCACTCAGCTCAAGGACCAGTTCCCTGGGCTTTAGTGCTCAGACTGTGTCAGCTCAGACACAGAGAGCAGATATCAGTTTCCATTAACAGCTCAAGACACATATGTGATAAGAACATGGTCACTGGAACTTTGGAAAGACGAAAGAGTTACCTTGCATTC
>CM052702.1:20391173-20407300 GCA_028551405.1 Uromys caudimaculatus | reverse complement strand
TGGGTGGGCGGGTAGGTGGGAGGAGGAATTCCCTCACAGAGGCGGGAAGGGGGAGTGGATACGGGGTTTCCAAAGAGGAGACCCAGAAAAGGGGAAACATCGGAAATGTAAATAAAGTATCAAAAATAAAAAAATTTAAAAAAGTCAAAAAAAAAAAGAGTTGTTTTGATCACAGTGCCTCATCACAGCAGTAGAACAGTGTTAGGTGAAACAGAAGTTGTACCAGAAGTAGAATGTTGCTCTGGCAGGCCTGACTATGCAGTTCACTAGAGGAATATGGATGACTTTTGGACTTTTGATTAGAAAAGGGGTTGGATATTAGGCAGGGTTTAATGGGCCATTCTAGAAGGATGATGGAAGACAGTTCTGAGGACAGTTTGAACTGTTGGGGCCAGCTCAGGAAGATTCAGAGGGAAGAATATTAGTAAGTGGCCTGAAGAGCATGCATGTAGTATTTTGGCAAAGAATGGGGCTACTTTCTGCCCTTGTCCAAAAACTTTGCCTGAGGCTAAATTGAAGGATTTGGTATTAATGGCAGTTTGGAGTTCATGTCACTGGGAAAGGAGATTACAAGACAGCCTAGAACTGATCCTGTTGTGTAGTTGGGAGCAGCCACTCTTCTGTAGATCTATATCAAAAAGTAGCAAGCTAGAGAAAGAGAGACACAGAAGGTACAGTTTGAAAGGAAAGGAGCACCAGGAGTTTGTAATGGAGCTAGTCCAGTGACCAAAGAGTAAAAAGGTTTAAAGAAAAAACTTATGCTGAATGGAATTAAGGGAGTGGTGCCCCCAGGGCAAGACCTCACCCAGCTAAGCTTCCAATTTGTGAGAACTGAAGAAGAAGGAGGAGGAGGAGGGGGAGGGGGAGGAGGAGGAGGAGGAGGAGGAGGAGGAGGAGGAGGAGGAGGAGGAGGAGGAGGAGGAGGAGGAGGACAAAGAAGAAGAAGGAGGAGGAGGAGGAAGGGGAAGAGGAAGAGGAAGAGGAAGAAGAGGAAGCTGATGAAAATGTATTTGCATGAGAGGGGGACATGTTCCAGCCCCATCAATCAGTGAAGCATGGCAGCGTCGACTATATGGTCTGGCTTTAGAGTTGAGTTTACAAGAAAGGGCTTGTGGAATCTCCCTCCTCCATAAGGAAAGCTGCTGAGGCCAGGCAGGTGTCATTTGTGTCCCTGAATGGACACCCAGAGAGGCCACTGCTTAAAGCTGTGAAGGTGAAACATGGATCTGGCTGGAGACCCCAAGATGTTAGAGATGCCAGAGTCATGGGATACCTGCCGAGAAGTATGCAGACCTGGTACAGAACCAGCCCAAGAGAGAGAACTGGGATGCAGTCAGCAAAGCTGAAAGGAGCCGGAGCTCTGAAGGGCGCTTTGACATCAGCCGTGGAGATGCAGAATGTGGAGTTTGCCCAGCTGGCTTTTGGTCTTGCTTTGGTCCAGTATTTACTCATTATGCTCCCTTTCTCCCTTTCATAATGCTAATGTCTATTGTGTGCCATTGTATGCTGAAAGTATGTGACCTGCTTTTTAATTTTGATTTTCCAGGGGGCTATAGTTAAGACATTGCCTTGTGTCTCAGAAGATACTTTGAACTTTGGCCTTTTAAGTAGTCTTGAGACTGTGAAAGACTCTGGACTTTTGAAGATAGACTAAATGCAGTTTGCATTATGATATGGTGATAAGCCCAGGGAAGCCAGGGAATGGAATGTGGTGATTTGAAAGAGAATGGCTTCCATAGTCTCTTGTATTTGAATGCTTGGTCACCAGGGAATGAAATTCTTTGGTAGGATTAGAAAGGATTAGAAGGATCAGGAGATATGTCCTTGTTTGAGGAAGTATGTCACTTGGGGTGGGCTTTATGTTTCAAAAGGCCACAGAAGGCCTAGTGTTCTCTCTCTCTCTCTCTCTCTCTCTCTCTCTCTCTCTCTCTCTCTCTCTCTCTCTCTCTCTTTCCCTACAAGATCAACTTTGGACTAAGCCTTTGAAACTGTAAGCAAGAACCAAATTAAATACTTTCCTTCATAAGAGTTGTTTTAGTCATGCTGTCTGTTCATAGCAATAGAACAGTGACTAATACAGAAGAAATATTTGAAGAAAGGAAAGCTTTAAACTTTCCATATCTGATAAAAAAAAAAAAAAAAAACTGTCAGTACACTCAAGAAGCTCAATGAACTCCAAAACTAGTACTACAGAAATTAACTTTACAAGAGATTTAGTGTCTAAGTTTGAAACTCTGTCCTCTAAGGATTTCTCATTTGTAATTGGATCACATGCTTTCTTTTTGCTTTGTCATCTCACTCATGAGGATAAATTATATTCTGAATCTATATTGGGACAGAGAGTACCCAGAAGGTAGATGTGCCTAATATCTAAAATGTAAGTGGGTAGTGAAGGGTCAAACAAAAGAAAAAAGAAAAAAAAAGACTAATACCAATCTTCCAAACTTGTGTGACTAAGGACACAAGAAAACAACAGCATGAACATGCAAACACATGGCTGGCCTAAAGATTTGAGCTAAGTCTGGACTCAAACAGGAATGTTTGGTGGTAAGGACTGGTTCCAGAGTTGTGTACATGCCAAGCACATGCTCTTACACTGAACTGCACCCCAAAACTCTCAAGTAAGAATTTTTTCCTTTCATTTAAAATACAAACTTTTTCCTCATGTAGTAGAATTTTTTTCAAGTGCAGAAATTTTATTCATCTTTTAAAAGAGATGAATATTTGTTCTTTTTCATTAATTAATTTGTTTAATTACTTTGCATTCCTTTAGAAGCTTTACGTCGTTCCTCTCCTCCCAGTCCCTCCCTCTTACCTCCCCTCTCCCCATCCCTCCCTCCCTTTCTCCTTAGAGACGGTGAGACCTCCCATGGGTATCAACTTGCCTTGGCAAATCAACTTGCAGTAGGTCTAGGTAATCTTTCTCCTATTGAGGGCAGCAGGCAGCCCAATATGGGGAAAGGGATCCAAAGAATCACAAACAGAGTCAGAGCCAGCCCCTGCTCCTGCTATTAAGGGTCCCACATGAGGACCAAGCTGTACATTTCTTACATATGTGCAGAGGGCCTAGGTCAGTCCTATGATTGCTCTCTGGTTGATGATTCAGTCTTGGTGAGACCCTATAGGCCCAGGTTAGTTGATTCTGTGGGTTTTCTTGTGGTGTCCCTGACCCTGCAGGTTCCTACAACCCTTCCTCTGCTTCTTCTACAGGATTCCCCAAGCCTTGTCTAAGGGTGTGGATCTCTGCATCTGTTTCCATCAGTTGCTGAGTGAAGCCTCTCAGATGACAGTTATGCTAGGCTACCATCTGCAAGTATAGCAGAATATCATTAACGGTGTCAGGGATGGGCTCTCTCTCATAGCATGAGGCTCAAGTTGGGCCAGTCATTGGTTGGCCATTCCTTCCATTGCTGCCCCATCTTTATCCTTCCACATCTTGTAGGTAGGACAAATGGTGAGTCAAAGGTTTTGGAGCTCGGTTAGTGTACCCATCCCTCCATCGGAAGTCTTGCCTGTTTACAGGTCATGGCTGGTTCAGGTTCCACATCCCCGACTATTGGAATCTTAACTAGGGTCAACCACAGGTTCCTGGGAGTTTCCATCGGCCTAGGTTTCCAGCTCATTCCAAAGATGTCACACCCTTGCCAATTCCAGTTCTCTCTCCTACTCTCCTCCCCACACTTGATCACTCCTGGTCCCCACCAACCTCCTCTCTGACCCAATTTCCTCTTTCCCCCATCTACCCCCAATCTACTTCCCCATCACAGTGATATTCAAGCATTCTCCCTTGGGCCCTCCTTGTTACTTAGCTTATTTGGGTCTGTGTATTGTAGTGCAGTTATCCTGTACATTATGGCTAATGTCCACCTATAAGTGAGTATATATCATGTTTGTCCCTCTGGGTCTGGGTTACCTCACTCAGGATGATCTTTTCTAGTTCTATTGATTTGCCTGCAAATGTCATGATGTCATTGTTTTTAATGTCTGGATAATGTACCACATTTTCTTTATCCATTCTTCAGTTAACGAACAGCTAGGTTGTCTCCAGTTTCTGGTTATTATTATGAATAAAGCTGCTATGAACATAGTTGAGCAAGTATCCTTGTGGTATGATAGAACATCTTTTAGGTATATGCCCAGGAGTGATATAGCTGGGTCTTGAGGTAGAACTGTTCCCAACACCAAATTGATTTCCAAAGTGGTTGTACAAGTTTGCCTCCAACCAGAAACAGAGGAGTATTCCCCTTGCTCCACATCATTTCCAGCCTGAGCTGACCCTTGGGTTTTGGTGGGACTATTTGTTTTGCTTTTATCTTAGCTATTCTCACAGGTATAAGGTAGAATCTCAGTGTCATTTGATTTGCATCTCCCTGATGGCTAAGGATGTTGAATATTTCTTTAAGTGCTTCTCAGCCATTAGAGATTTCTCTCTCAAGAACTCTGCTTAGATCCATACCCCATTTTTAACTGGGTTATTTGCTTTGTTGATGACTAATTTCTTGAATTCTTTATATATTTTGGATATCAGTCATCTGTCAGATATAGGGTAGGTGAAGATCTTTTCCCATTCTGTAGACTGCTATTTAGTCCTTTGACAGAGTCCTTTGCCTTACAGAAGTTTTCAGGTTCATGAGGTCCCATTTATTAATTGTTGGTCTTAGTGCCTGAGCTGTTGGTGTTCTGTTCAGAAAGTTGTCTCCAGTGCCAATGCATTCAAAGCTATTCCCTATTCCCCACTTTCTCTTCTATCAGATTTAGTGTGTCGATTTTATGTTGAGGTCTTGATCCACTTGCCCTTGAGTTTTGTGCAGGGTGACAGATGTGGATTTGTGTTCCTCTATATGCAGACATCTAGTTAGACTAGCACCATTTGTTGAAGATGCTTTCTTTTTTCTGTTGTATAGTTTTGGTTCTTTGTCAAAACTTAAGTGTCCATAGGTGTGTGGGTTTACTTCTAGGTCTTCAGTTCTATTCCACTGATAGCTTTATCTGTTTTTAGGCCAATACCATGTGGTTTTTATTACTACTGCACTGTAGTACACCTTGAAATCAGGAATGGTGATTCCCCCACAAGTTCTTTTATTATACAGGATTGTTTTAGCTATCCTGGGTTTTTTGTTTTTTCATATGATGTTGAATATTGTTCTTTTAAGGTCTATAAAGAAATATGTTGGGATTTTGACAAGAATTACATTGAATCTGTAGATTGCTTTTTGTAGGATGGCCATTTTTACTATGTTAATCCAACCAATTCATGAGGATTAGAGATCTTTCGATCTTCTGATATCTTCTTCAATTTCTTTCTTCGAAGACATAAAGTTCTTTCTTTCCAATTTGTATCCCCTTGATCCCTTTTAGCTTTCTTATTGCTCTATCAAAAACTTTAAGTACAGTAATAGGTACGAACAGAGTAGACAGGCTTGTCTTGTCCCTGATTTTAGTGGAATTGCTTTAAACGGAGAAACTAAATTCTCTCCATTTAGTTTGATATTGGCTATCGGCTTACTGAATATTGTCATTATTGTGTTTAGGTATGCATTGTAGCCCTGATCTCTCCAAGACTTTTATCATGAAGGAGTGTTGGATTTTGTCAAAGGCTTTTTCAGCATCTCATTGTTTTGCTTTCTCTCAGTCTGTTTATATGATGGATTACATGGATGGACTTTCATGTGTTGAACCATCCCTGCATCCGTAGGATGAAGCTTATTTCGTCATGGTGGATGATTATTTTGATGTTTTCTTGGATTTGGCTTATGTGTATTTTATTTATTTTTGCATCGATGTCCATAAGGGAGATTGGTCTGAAATTCTGCTTCTTTGTTGAGTCTTTGTAGGGTTTAGGTATCAAGGCGACTGTGACCTTGTAGGATGAATTTGGCAATATTTCTTCTGTTTCTATTTTGTGGAATTGTTTGAAGAATATTGGCATGTTGACACACAAAACCAGCAAGTATAGCCTGATAGGGCTACATAGTAAGACCTTGTCACAAAATACAAAAAGAATTTTGAAAGGGATTAGAAAGGAGGAGGAGAAGGCAGAGGAGAAAAAAAGAGAGAAAAAGAAAGGGGAGGGGGGAGGGGAAGAGGGAGGGGAGGGGAAGAGGGAGGGGTGGGGAGGGGAGGAGAGGAGAGGAGAATTAGAACACCTTGCATTGGCACACCTTCTGCCTGGCCCATGCTGCCACCTCCTTCTCTGTCCCTAGTACTGCTTGCATGCTTCTTCGGTGCTGACTAGGCACCTCCTTCATGAAGAGGCAAACCATGGCCAACAAGAAACCTAAGGAGGGAGTCAAACCTGAGAATAACAATTAAATTGATTTAATGATGGTGGGCAGGCTGGTTCTGTGGAACAGCTTGAGATTAAGAGGCCACTAGTAAACTAATAAATGACTACTGGGAACCACAGGGCTTGTCAATCAGGCAGATCAGCTTCCAATCTATGAAACAGACACAACCACACCGTTGGAACTGGAGGATGAAGATACCATTGCTGTGTTCCAATAGCGAACACGAAAAAGTCTACTAAGAAAGGAAATCACTACTTTACGCCTGAATTTTGTACAGACTGAGAAAACATTCTCACATTAAGAAGCTGACGTTTGGTTCCAACACATCCTGACTACTATAGTATAATTTGTTTTCTCTTCTTTCATTCTCCTTCCCCATTCCTTTATTGGACATAAGGTAACTGGTCTATGTGAACAAGACTATTGAGCTTTTTCTCTTAAACTATGCCATCATGGCGGCACACGCCTTTACTCCTAGCAGTTCTTGGGAAACAGAGGCCGAGAGAGCTCTGACTTCCAGGACTGCCTGGTCTCTAGTTAGTCCCAGGCTAGCCAGGGCTCAGAGTGAGTCCCTGTCAAGAACAAAAACAAAACACAAAACCTAAATGGCCAATGTTGTGCTTTGGTTACCATGCAGTGGAGGTCGTCTGGGGGATGGCTCTGTACAAGCATTCCCTTAGCACACTAGCACCCTTTGCTCAGTTCTTATCTGCCTGTTTCCAGAAGCTATTTGGCTCTGATTGCCTTAACAAAAGAATCTAACAGCATAAAACTCCTTGCATACTTTATACAGTCACAGAATTTTAATGTTTTTCATATACCATTGCAAAAACAAGAGCAATTCTAGCTTTTGTATATATGGGATGGGTCTGTGTATGTGGTTATGTATAATTTATGTAGCTGTTACGTCTAGAGTAACCTGACTTTAACTAGGAATAAATTACTCTTGAAAACAATATTCCTAAATAGTCCCCTTCCAAGTCAAGCATCTTGTTGTTTAGATAAACTTCTTGTTTAAAACTGACCCAAAAACAAAACTCCTTGTATTAGGATTCTGACAAAGAGTTTAAGATAACCCAAAATTAGGGATTTTATATTCTCCAAGAAAAATGCTGTTTTGAAAACTATTCATGCATGTGATATGTTTAAGACAAATCTTAAACAGGAGGGACCGGTATAAAAAGGGCAGACAGTAAGTCAAGAACAACTTTAGAGCAAGAGAATGACTTTCTTTTTTTTTTTTTTTTTTTTTTTGGTTTTTTGAGACAGGGTTTCTCTGTGTCCTCAAACTCAGAAATCCGCCTGCCTCTGCCCCCCACATGCTGGGATTAAAGGCGTGCGCCACCACTGCCCGGCTGAGAATAACTTTCTTACAGTCACCAGTCACCACACAGCCTTTGACTTATCTCTAAAATCTCCGGGAACTTGATTCCCGCACATAATTCCAGAAAAATAACAAATAGCTAGCTTCTAAGGAACAGGCTACTACTTATCAAAGAGCTCGTGTTTCTGTGTCTTGGGATTGCTCTCCTGGGCTGAAGTTCTGGTTTCCTCTTGCACTGTGTATTGCCTGGAGCTTTTGCAAGCCCAAGCTAGAATTCTCAGTGCTTAATTCTGCTCAAGGTGTGACCCTCACCTTGTTAGAGGTCATGTGTTCTCTTTTTTCCACTGTCTAGCTGTTTTTCCACTGTCCAACTGTTTGGTTCAGTAGTTTAATTATGGGCATCTTAATTGTTTGTTATTCAAGGGTCATTCCATTATCCTTTTTTACTCTTCTTCCTCAATGAAGTAACTCAGCCAGCAAGTAAATTTTCCCCCATTGGGAAATCATATTACAAATATTATTTTATGAAGGAAATGCACTACCTTGTGTAGTATCAGATGACAAGTTTCTTAAATCTATATACAAAACAACCCACAGACAGGACTACATTTGTAATGGTGTCATCAAGATTTACATTTATAATTAATGAAACTTACAGGATGATGTCATCAACATGGCAATGATTCGTTGGCTCCCACTTTTTCTCTGGAAATCTCGCACTGTGTTACATGTTGACAACAAGTCTTGGCTCTCCATGATTTTGTAAAATCTTTAAGGAATTATCTCAAACTTGTTGGAAATTCTGTGTCAAAATCCCCTGTTAATCATTCTTAAAGGCTGTAGTGGCTAGTTTCGTTGAATCTCTCTTGAATATTCTTCCTTTCCATTCTGTTTTATCATGGAGATCGGTCGACCAAAGAGATAGTATGATTTAGCAAGCAAGGGTTTTCATAATGGCCTTATTGAACCCCTTCATTTCCTAGGCAATTGAGAGATCAGAAAAGTTTTAACGTGCAGCTGTGACACCAGGCTGGAATTGCTGCTATAGGCCACACAAAGGGACTTTTTACAGACTCCACACAGGGACAGACTATTCGGCATAAATAGTTGACAAACATTGTGTGGGGAGAAGTTAAGAATTTACCTAACCAAAGATCCACAAGTTCCAGCCAGCCCCAGACTGGCTGAGACCACTTTCTGTACCAAGCTGCAGAAACTTGCATTGGAGCCTTTTATCCAGCCATTTATGAAATTCTAATTTCATAATGCTGCCTTGATTTTAGCCACATAAACAAATGCCAGAGATAATTTTAGAACTTGTCTGAAGATTTAAAGGAAAAGAAGAAAAAGAGGGATGAAAGAAATGGCAGGAGAGAAATAGCCCATCCACATGAGATGTGGAAATCTTAACCAAGCAAGTTTCAAGATTGTTGAATAGTAGTTAGTTAAACCAACTTATTTCCTAACAGATGAGCCTTTACTAGTCCATGAGCCTACTCCATCTCCTTCGTGGGATACAGACACAACGCAGAGTGGACTACTGAGCATGGCTCCTTCCTGTGATACAGACACAGTGCAGAGTGGACTACTGAGCATGGCTCCTTCCTGGGATACAGACACAGTGCAGAGTGGACTACTGAGCATGGCTCCTTCCTGGGATACAGACACAGAGCAGAGTGGACTACTGAGCATGGCTCCTTCCTGGGATACAGACACAGAGCAGAGTGGACTACTGAGCACACGAACAGATCATTTTATATTTGGTGTCTCAGAGAGTTTCCAGAATCATCTGAAGACTGTTCATTGTGCTCATTCTTACAGGGCTGCTGTAAGTTATCAGTGTATTATGGTTTGACTCTGAAATGCCACATAGGCCCACAGGATCCTCATTTCCTTGCTACTGAGAAACTTTAGAAGGCAGGTCCTAGCTAACAGTAATTGGTAATGTGGGGTGTACATTTGATGAATATAATTTACCCCCTTCTTCTTATCATACTATCTGCTTTCTCTTTACCATGATATGAATGGTCTGTGAAATACACAGCTCCTACTGCTGTGACTTTGGCACAATGATGGACTGAAATTCTCTGAAACTGTGTGTCAAAAAAAGTCTTTAAAATAATTAACTAATTAATTAATTAATTCTTCCTTTTGGTGTTTTTTTCTGTGACAGAAATATATAATAACAAATATAGAGCAAGCTAAGAATACAGGAAAAAAACATTTATACACTGAACTGCTTGCATCTTAGTACCTGCCATTTATTGTTGTGCAAGACTGATCTGAAAACAGTAACTTACAATAATGATGTCTTAGGGTCTTCAAAAGGCCGAGGGCAATGTGTTAGCTTGGGTTTTATTGCTGTGAAGAGACACCATGACCAAGGCCACTCGTATAAAGAAATCTGTTTAATTGGGGCTGGCTTACAGGTTCAGAGGTTAGTCCATTACCATCATGACAGAAAGTATAGCAGCGTGCAGGCAGACATGATACTGGAGCAGTCAAGAGTTCTACATTTTGATCCGAAGGCAGCCAGAGGGAGACTTTCTTCCACAGGCAGCCAGAAGGAAGGTCTGGATCACACTAGCCAGACTTGAACATATATATGAGACCTCAAAGCCCTATCTCTACAGCGACAACAAGGTCACACCTCCTCCAATAAGACCACACCTCCGAATAGTGCCACTTCCCTTAGGTCAAGTCTATTCAAACCATCACAGAGGTCTCGCAGGGAGGCCTCCAGCCTCTTCTGTGGAAGATGACTCAAGAATGCCCTTGGTTTTGCCCTTCCACAGTATTGTTCCTTCCAGCTGGGCTAAATGCCAATGGTGCTGCACAAATCCAGAGATGCTCCTTCTGGTCTTCTCGCTATTACACGCCTGAGGATAGTGGGGCCTTCTGAGACTTATCTCCAAGAAACATGGGGACCAAGGAACAGAGACAAATGTCACACACGTAGGATGGGATAAGCTTACTTAGAGACCATTGGCTTGGCACTTTTGAAATCACTAATAAATTCATTGAGATTCATATGCTTAGGTTTTTTTAAAATACGGCAAAATAACTTTTTACACATTTCAATTGACTGTTTTATTTCACCCTTTCTCAAGTTTTTCCTTGTTGATAAGGAAATACTTTAAAAAACTGTAATGGTGTTTCCAGTGGTTGATAACTGAACCAAAAATTTCAAATCATGATTATTGCTGCTAATATTGTTCAGCTGAAAGGACTTTCCCATTATGTATGAGTCTCTGGGTCTGATCCCCAACACCACAAAATCATTATGATTTTTAATATCATCACTGTGGTGACCCCTACACATTTATACAGTTGCATGTTTAGTTACCAGTTGGTGAACTGTTTGGGAAGAATTAGGAAGTGTGGCCTTATTGAAGTAGATTTGTCCTTTTTAGAGAAGGTTTTGCTGTGGGTGGCCTTTGAGATTTCAAAAGCCCACACCAGACCCAGTATCTTTCTTTCTTTCTGCCTGCCTGCCTACCTCCCAGCCTGCCTGCCTGTCTGCCTCCCAGCCTGCCTGCCTGCCTGCCTGTCTGCCTGCCTGCCCGCCTGCCCACCTGCCTGCCTGCCTGTGGATCAGGATGTAAGCTCTCAGTCCTATGCCTTCATACCTGCTGCTGTGCCTTGATAATGGAAAATCTCTGAAATGGTAAGCAAGTCCCTCAATTAAATGCTTTCTTTATAAGAGCTGCCTTGGTCATGGTGTCTCTTCACAGCAATAGAGCAACAACTGAGGCAGAAGTTAGTACCAGGAAATAATGTGTTGCTGTGACAGGCCTGACTATGCTGTTGTTTGGATGAATATGGAAGACTTTCGGGCTTTGGACTAGAAAAGCTCTTGAATGCTTAAAGCGAAGGTTAATAGCCATCCTAACAGAAGCATGGAAGACAGTAGTGCTAAGGGCAACCTGGATTACTAGGGCCCAGCTCAAGACGTCTCATGGGGAAGGAATATTATCATCAGCTGCCCTCAAGACAATTCTTGTGATATTTTGGCACAAAAAAAAAAAAAAAAAAAAGTGGTTGCTTTTAGCCCTTGTCCAAAAAAAAAAAAAAAAAAAAAAAAAATCTGTTTTAGACTAATGATATAGGCAGAGGAGATTTCAATCCAGTGGTTCTTATGATCACAATGAAACAAACAAGCAGAAATACAAAACAAGCAAAGTGAAGAGAAATTTAAAAAAAACAAAAAAAAAGGTACAGTTTGATGAGAAAAGACTCACCAGGAAATGTGATGCTGGAGCCAAGTCTTGTGCTCACAGAGATCAAGGTTAAAGAAAAGTCTGATGTTAAGTGGAGTGCAGGGAGTGGTGCCCTCATGGCAAGACCCCACCCAGCTAATACTGCAACCGGTGAGTCAAAAGGGTCTGATGATATTTCCTGGCTCTAAACAACAACATAAAGATTATGCAAACAGCCAGGCGGTGGTGGCACACACCTTTAATCTCAGCACTTGAGAGGCAGAGGCAGGCGGATTTCTGAGTTCGAGGCCAGCCTGGTCTACAGAGTGAGTTCCAGGACAGCCAGAGCTACACAGAGAAACCCTGTCTTGAAAAAACCAAAAAAAAAAAAAAAAAAAAAAGATTATGCAAACATAATTCAAAAACAGGGCCAGGGTCCAGTCCATCAAGCAGAAAAACCCTTGTCAGCTTCAGCCATGTCATTCTGGCTTTAGAGGCAAGAAGGATAAAGGAAAGGGGTTGTAGAGATTCTACAGTTAAGGAAAGCCACCATGGACAGATGTGTGTAGGGGAGTCCCTGTGGAGGCCCAGAAGCTCTAAAATGAACTCTGAGTTGCCTGGGAGACCACAAGATGTTGGAGATGCCAGAACCATAGGATATCGGAAGAGGAGAGCTGCTAAGAGGAAGAGGAACCAGCTCAAGAGGAAAAAGCGTGTTGTAGTCAGCAAGAGAAAGGACGAGTCATCTAATAAACCCTTTCACATTGGTGACTGAGTTGCCGAATTTTGAGCTCTCCCTGCTGACTTTTTGGTCTTGTTTTGGTGCAGTATTTCCTCTCTATGCTCCTTCCCTCCCTTTTGGGATGGTAATGTACATCTGTGGTGATGTACATTGGGGGTAATTTGCTTTTTGATTTTACAGGGGTGTTGTCTTAGTTAAGGTTTCTACTGCTGTGACAAAATACCATGTTCAGAAGCAAGTTGGGAAAGAAATTGTTTTGGCTGTGGGGCAGTGGACCATGACAGGAAACTTGGTACAGTTGAGTGGATGCAGAGACCCCAGCACCCAGGCACCCATCTGAGGATGGTAGGCGTCTCCCTGCTCCCTACCAGAGCCCTGGCCCGGAACACGTGACCACACTCCCCACATAGGTACATGACCAATGGTCACAGAGATCAGAACAGAGTTCTCTATGCTAATGAGGTATCTAGATGGGCCCTGAGGATTTAACCAATAAGCTTCCTTTCCTGGACATTCCTTCCTGCAAAAGATATTTAATTTCTGGTCCACCCTGAAGAAGTGGTATGCACCCATTTTCCATGATGAACAGTCAACAAACAGTTTGGAACTAAGGACTGTCTCTCTCATCAAAAACTGCTGTGGGGAGCATGGAGAAAGCCTTTGTCTACAAAGCCACACCTCCTAAGTCTCCCACAGAAGGCTCCTCTGCACTCTCAGACTCACAGCTGCTGAATTAAGACAGAATTCCTTATTCCTCGAAACCCAGACTCATCATCCTCAGGCCATGGGCCCCCTCCATTGCCAGCTCCTTAAGACTTCCAGCTGCATCCAGATGTCTAGGAGTTTGGGAACCCCTGGCCCTGGGCTTGTCCTTGAAGGCCCCTGAGCCCCCCCTATTTCAACTCTACACAATTTGCAGCAGCAACTGGATGCCCGGGAGTCAGGGAAGCCCAGTCAACCTCAGCCTATGTTGTTTCTCACTCGGGCTGAGGCCCACACCCAAGGCTATGTTCTCCCACCCCCTGAGCTGTACATTGGCGATTCCCACAAGCCCAGCATCTGATGGCAGCGTAGGATAAATGCAGTCTAGCATATCCTCAAGAGGTATTCTCACACTCCAGTGGCAAGGTGGAACTCAGGACCACATTTGACTTACACATCCACACTACTGTTCATCACTGAAGAAGTAGGGACAAGAACTCAAACAGAGCAGGAACTGATGCAGAGGCCATGGAGGGGTGTTCCTAACTGACTTGCTTCACATGGCTTGCTCAGCCTGCTTTCTTGTAGAACCCAGGGCCACCAAGCCAGGTATAATATCACCCACAATGGCCTGGGCCCTCCCCTATCAATCACTAACTAAGAAAATACCCTACAGCCAAATCTTATACAGCCATGTTTTTAACTGAGGTTTCCCCCTTTCAGATAGCTCTAGCTTATATGAAGTTAACATAATATTATCCAGCACAGTTAAGAATTTGCCTTAACTCTCAGAAGAGACGTTGAACATTTAAACAGTGTCAAAATTGTAAAAGACTGTGAGGACTTTTGAAGGTGCACTAGATGCATTGTGAATTATGATATGGCTACAAGCCTACCAGGACCATAGAGTAGAATGTGATAGTTTGAGTGAGAAGGGCCCCATATGATCATATATTTGCATGCTTAGTCCCTAGTTAACAAACGTGGAAGGATCAGGACCTATGGCCTTGCCGGAGGAGGTATGTCATGGGGGGTGGGTTTGGAGCTTTCAAAAGCCCACACAGGTCCAGTATCCTTCCTCTCTCTCTCTCTCTCTCTCTCTCTCTCTCTCTCTCTCTCTCTCTCTCTCTCTCTCCCCCCTCTTCCCTCCCTTCCTTCTCTTCTCCCTCCATCTCTCTTTTACTCTCTGTCTCTTTACTAGCTGTCTATGGATCAGGATCTAAAGGTCTCAGTTCCTCCTCCTGTATCATTCCTGTATAATTCCAGCCTGATAATTCACTAACCTTCTGAAACTGTAAGCAAGCCCCTAATTAAATGTTTTCTTTTATAAGAAGTTGCCTTAGTCATGGTGTCTCTTCACAACAATAGAACAGTAATTAAGGCTATCACTTATCCCATATCTGAATAAATAAAACTTTCAGAGATATCAGGCCATTGTTTTTTTTAACAGCGTTAAGATTTATATTTAACACACTCTAAGACATCTTAAAGTGTGATATGCCCAGGCTTACACATCAGCGTTCACTACAGAAGTGCTTGCTATTTTAAATTCTTACACACACATAGTGTCTGATTTAGGAAATTCACTATAAATTCCATGTCTCTGATTTCATAATAAAAAAATTGATTTCTTTGCTGTGATTTCTTTCCTCATATATGATTAGCTTGAAATTAGGTTATTAAATACTTTTATGGTTAATACTTTTATAATTTTAGTTCTCATAGAGAATAGAGCCTGATCATTATAAAACAAAGGGTATAATAATATCATTGGGTACAGACTATGTCTTTTTAAATTGCATAGTTTTGGTTTGGGTTTTGGTTTTGGTTTTGGTTTTGGTTTTGGTTTTGGTTTTGGTTTTAACACAAAGATAGAATGATCCAGAATTTTACCTTCTTCCTTCTGAAACTTGTTAGAACTGGCTTAGAAAGCCAATGTGGGGGAAACATGACTATATAAGAAATTATCCAATCAATAAATGGGCTAATGAATAGACAATTAACAAAAAGAGGTACCAATAGCCAATATATATTTGAAAAGAGTGTTCAACATCCTTAGCCATCAGGAAAATACGAATGAAAACTGTGTGCAGATTCCACACAACCCCAGGTCAGAAACAAAGATAGTAGTAATAAGTGTGATCTAAGAATACTATGTCCGTGTATGAAATTTTCCTAATTAAGCCCATTATTTCATACAAATAGTACATACAGACAAAAATGTTTAAATGGATAATATGAATCATATATATCAATCTTCTCACAAAATAATGAAGGTGTCACCCTGACAGGACAGACAGGGTGTGTTTAAAGTACAGCTTAATGAAGATACCCATAAAACCAGCAACTAGCCTGTCAAAGGACACACCCCTGCCATCCTTGCCCTCAGACGGCAAGAGCACTGTGAGATTGAAACAAGCCTAAGATTCATAGCAAGTTCAAGGCAGCATGAGCTATGGTGTGACAGTCTATTTCATAAAAAACAAGGGCTGGTGATATGGCTGATGGAACACGGCAAACATACACAAGGCCCTGGGTTTGAGCCTCAGAACAAGAGAGGGAGAAAGGTCTCTTTTTTGTTTTTTCTTTTTAGAGTTTCATATAACACCAGCATGTAGTTAGTTGGTTGGTTGGTTGGTTGGTTGGTTGGTTGGTTGGTTGGTTGATTAGTTAGTTAGTTTGTTCGTTCGTTCAGAGATTATAATTGAATTATAACATTTCTCCCTTCCCCCTCTTCCCTCCAACTCTTCCATATACACCTCCTTTTTGAGAAACTTGAATTTCTTTTTTTTTTTTTTTTTTTGTAATTTTGTTACATCTAAATTAACTTTTTTTTTTTTTTGATATTTTATTTACATTTCCGATGATTCCCC
>CM052702.1:20361785-20381311 GCA_028551405.1 Uromys caudimaculatus | reverse complement strand
GTCCTGCTGTGCTCCCAGACAAGCGCTGCTACCTTCACCAATGAGCTAAGCCTGAGCTCCCAGCCCAGGGCCCAGGCTAGATGCCATTCTCAACCTGTGGGCCCCGACAATCCTGACCTCCTCGTGGCCCTTGGACGGCCAACACTTTGTTCCCAACTTCACTGTGTGGTTCTCCAGCAGTGACTGGAGGCCCGAAGTCAGGGAGTACCAGCTTTGGCTTCCCACATCCTGTGTTTCCCCATCCCCTGAGCAGTGTCTCGGCACTTCCCTGAAGCCCAGCACCTGTCTGTGGCGGATTGGGATAAGCACGGTCAAACTCCCCACCTCTCCAGCAGCTGTGCCCAGCAGCAAGGCAGAACACGGACCCACATTTATTCTCCCCATTAGATTGACAGTAGCCCAATCTGTGCTACCCGTGAGGGCTGCTTGAAAGCAGGATGATCCGTTCTAAGTCTTTTTGTCATCTCTTTCCGTACTCAGTAATTAGAGACTCTTTTCCATCTCGGATTCTACCGTAGTTAAGGGTGGCTTATACTTCCATATCACTGTTCATCACTGAAGGAAGTCAAGACAGGAACCCAAACAGAACAGGGAGCTGGAAGCAGGAGCTGATGCAGAGGTTATGGAGGGATGTTGCTTACCAGCTTGATTCCCATGGCTTGCACAACCCACTTTCTTATAGAACCAGGGACTACCAGCCCAGGGGTGGCCCCACCCACAATGGGCTGGATCCTCCTCCATCAATCACAAATTAAGAGAATACCTACCGTCAGATCTTATGGAGGCATTTTTTTTCTTTTGAGACTCCCTCCTTACACATAACTCTAGCTTGTGTCAAATGGCATAAAACTAGCCAAGACAGTTTCCAGTACACCTTTCTCTCTTGGCCTTCTTCCTAATTCAATGACCTCCTGTTTCCTCTCTCCTCTACTGGGTTCATTTCCTCTTGTTTCTAACACTGGAGACTGTTCACACCTCAGCCTGCTTCCCCCTTCCCTCTATAGCCCCACTCAGATAACTTAAGCCAGTTCCAGCATCAGCCACACCAAGCTGTTGCCCCAGACCAACTGAACACATGAGTTATTTAGTCATATACCTGGAGGCGTCGTTCTAGGATTCTGTATTAGTTTTTCTGTTGCTAATGTAAATCCAATAACCAAAAGCAATTTATAGAAGGAAGAGTTTATTGTACTTACAGTTTCAGAAGGATAAGACCCTGTGACGGTGGAAGGCATGGAATCTGGGGGCAAGAGTGGCAGCAGACACAGAGAGCTAATAACTCACATCTTTGAAGGCAAACAGAGACCAAGAACTGAAAATGGAGTAATACCATTACCCACCAAATTCCATCCTCAGTGACTTAGCTCCTAAGCCTCTCTAAACATCACCAACACCTGAAGATCAAATGTCTAAATACCAGAGACTACGAGGGAAGTTTCTTACTCAAACTACCACAGATCACCAAGAAGGCACAAAACCATAGATGCTGTTGTGACACTATTCCTAAAGAAGACATGAATGAATATCTGCACACCCCAGAGAGAGAAAGGATGACAGACCAAGGGTG
Organism: Uromys caudimaculatus; assembly: GCA_028551405.1. Classification (NCBI taxonomy): domain Eukaryota; kingdom Metazoa; phylum Chordata; class Mammalia; order Rodentia; family Muridae; genus Uromys; species Uromys caudimaculatus. The sequence continues at coordinate 20,379,744 of CM052702.1, read as the reverse complement.
CCACCAAAGTCCAACCTGCTGAACTAATGAGTTTTTATTGGTATTACAGGCGTATGGGTAAAAGATTACTTACAGGAGCAGAAATAACTCAAAAATAGTTCGTCACAAAAGCCTGTCGCACCATGGATGATGGACCATGGATGATGGCTCACAAAAGTTGGAGCCCTAGAACACACTGCACAACTTGCCAGTAGCTCAGGGGGGCTGAAAATATCTTTTTGGAGCCGGGCAGTGGTGGCTCATGCCCTTAATCCCAGCACTTGGGAGGCAGAGGCAGGTGGATTTCTGAGTTCGAGGCCAGCCTGGTCTACAGAGTGAGTTCCAGGAAGCCAGGGCTAAACAGAGAAACCCTGTCTTGAAAAACCAAATATATATATACTTGGGGGGGGGGGAATAGCTCACTTTATCTGAGTGTCTCTCAGCAGTCCTTATTATTTATATAATGTAGGGGATGGAGGAAGCTGTGAATCTGATCAGTTTGAGGGACTTCCTGAAGAAATTGCTTATTTTTTGGATTTTTTGTTTGTTTTCTGAGTTTTCAGGTGCTCCCTGCAGGATGAAATGTTTTATTTCTGAGGAAATTTCTACAAAATAGATCCCTCAGATAAAATGTTGTAGTATTTGTATTTAACCTTTGCATCTCTTCCATGGACTTTAAGTCATCTCCAGATTACCTGTGATATGCTATACGATCTCAATGCTGTATACATAATAATCATTCTGAATGCTTAGGGAATAATGACAATTAATAAGACTCTACTAATGAAATTGGTATTATCTAGCACCTCAGACAGTTATCATTTAACTGGGGTGTGATCCTCTCTACTTACTAAAGTGGAAACATAAGGGTTCTTTGGAAAGTCGGTTGTGTCGGATGATGTTTTGCTGGGGCAAACACGTGAAGGAGTCTTTTTCTGAAGCAGACACAGGCAAAAGGATGTCTTGCTAAAGAATGCATGGTGAAAGATTCTCCATTAACAACCTGCATGTATTGGTTCACCTTACAACGCATAGCTGAGCTTCATTTGTCAGGACTCCATAGAGAAACACACCAAAAAATTTCTGGTAGCTTCTTGCCACTTTTCAGGCCTATCGAGATGGTGATGTCAGCTGATACGGACTCATGTGGAGTTTTGCTAAGACATATTCACTGACTGAGACAAGACGTGTGGTGAGGCAAGACCCATGGACGACACATGCTGTCTGAAGGGAGTATAAATAGAACCCAACAGGGACAGGTTGGTTGGCTTGCATAGCTAGCTAGCTTTGGATCGCCTCTTGGTTTCATGTCTTCGCTGATCTTGGCTTTGTTGAGAGAGCACAGCAAAGAACTTCTCCTGGTGTCACTTCACTGGTAGTCCTGGTCCCTCCTGCTGACTCGTGCCGATTCATCTGAGGCCTGGCTGTCTCTGCTGGGTCATGCCAAGGCTGCTGAATCCTGGTTGCTACCCCAGCGCTACTGAACTGGACTGCTGGTATATTTGTGAAGTGACTGAGTGGATCGAGCTGCCGCTGGCGATTCTTGTGAACTGAACTGTTAATCTCTTGACAAAGCAGATGGGATTTGCTCTAAAGAACAATTTCTAAACAGATCCTCTGCCCCCGATATCCTAATAACCTTTCCTTTTTACTACCTCTGGTAGGTGGTGGGCTAGAAGCATTTAAGAAAAGCTTTTAAGAACCGTTATTAAAATCAGGGTTGGGAAAAAGTTAAGCCTACAACTTGCCATTTTGAAATATTCAATTAATTGTCATAAATCATATTTATTTATGAGTATTATAAAATTAAAAACTATTCTTGCTGTCCAAATGCATCTCTCTGCCTGTTAGTTCTCCTTTCTCTTGCCTCTCTCTCTCTACCCCTTTTCTGGATTTTAGTAACCATTATTACGCTCTCTGTTTTTGCTTAGATTTTGCTTGTCTTCCAGGATTGAATTCAAAGCCTGTGTGTGCTAGGCAAGTACTCTGCCACGGAGCTCTATCCCCAGGCTCTACTCTCTAGGTCTTTGCGATCTGGTTTTTAGCTTCTACAAACAAATGAGAACGTGTGATCTTTATCTTTATGTGATTCAGTTTTACCCCACATAACACCCTTCCATGCTATGCACGCTCTTACAAATAACAGAACTTTTTTTTTTTACTGCTAAGCAATATTCCATTGCGTATACGCACATTTTCTCTATCTGTTCATCTGTTCATGAACACATATGTTGATTCCATATCTTGGTTACTATGAACACTGCTGCAATAAATGTGGGGGGTGTGGATATCTCTTCAGTTTATCTAAAGATTTAAGTCTTTGGCTACCTCCCCAGTGGGTTGCTGGGTTGTATGCTAGTTCTTTTTCTAGATAAATTCTATTCCTATTTCACATGATAGCTATCGTGACTTATATTATCATCAATAATAGAAGAGTTCTCCTTTTTCCAAATTCTCACTAGCATTTGTTACACTGGTTGTTATTGTTTTATTGCCAATACCGTTCTGCTGGAGTAACATGATGCTTTTCTGTGATTTTGATTTCTATTTCCTCGGTGATTAGTAATATTGACCATCTTTTCACATTCACTTGTTTGTTTTTTTTAACTTTTGATTGATTGATCACGTGGCAAGAGTGTATACACACATGGGTTCGGGCACCAGGGTGGGGCATCAAGGGTCTTCCTCTACTGTTTTTGAGACAGGATCTTTCACTGAACCTGCAGTTTAGCACTTTGGCTAGGCTGCCTGATCAGTGAAATTCCAGGATCTGCCTATCTCCACCACCCCAACACTAGCGTTACAGGTACACATGGCCATGCCCAGCTTTTGCACAGGTAAAACGGGTTAAACTCAGGTGCCCTTGCTTTCATAGCCAGCACCTACTGACCCATCTTTCCAATCCCTCTACCTGCTTTAATGCTTTTGGGGTGTGTGTGTGTGTGTGTGTGTGTGTGTGTGTGTGTGTGTGTGTGTGTGTGTTTCTGTGCCTGCGAGCATGCGCGCGCACGCACGCGCGTGAGCATTTGACCATGTGTATGTGTGCTTGTGTGTGTGCCTTTGTGCACTTATGTGTGTACCTGGAGGTCAGAGGACAACTTTCATGAGTTGGTCCTCTACTTTCACTTTGTGCGGCATGGTCTCTTTTTGTGTTTCTGTCACACTGTGTATCCCAGGTTAGGTGGCCTGTAAACCATTGGATCATTCTCCTGTCTCAGCCTCCCACCTCACAGCAGGAGTGCTAGGATACCACTCCTAACTTCTCTACATGAGTTCCCAACTTGCCTGGCAAACACTTTGATGCAAGCATTCTTTCAGGCCCCTCTCTTTCATTTTCAATGTGGCTACTAGAATTTTTTAGAAACACATGTATGGTTCACTCTATATGTTACTAGACAGTAGCATCTCAGACTCCCGAGCCAGATAAAACCAAACAAGTTCAAGTCCATGGATCAGCCATCTAGCCTCAAGTGAGCCACTTGACCTTCTGAACCATTTGCCACTTCCCACCTCTGCTTATCCTCTGGGTACCTCGAAAAGTTGGTTTAGAATGGAGGTTACCAAAGTGAGTTTCACAACAGTAATCTTCAATTCATTTTTGCAAATACTTTCAAAGTCATGTTAACTATGACTATTTTCTACTTCACTGATAGCTGTCATTTTACATAATTCCATTATCTATAGCAACTAGAAATATTTAGAGAAAAGCACTTTCCATCTCTCAGAGTTATTGTTCCCCATCTTTTTGATCTGGTAAATACATATACCAAGGCTTCGAGACCCGGTCACGTAGTATTCCTATAATAACTTCATGATTTTCCCACAGTCATTATTCTCAGCATTGCTCATCCAGTGTTCCCTTAGTGAAATTGTATTAAGTATCACTATTTAGCTGCTATTGTAGACAAGACAAGACGGTGAGGAAAATAATGCTTTTTCACAGACAGCATAGATATGCATGAAAATATATTATCATAATGCCAGGTGAAGAGCTGATTCGAGTAAACAATAAGAGCTGCCTCCAGGACCAGGCTCTTGTTGAGTCAGCCAGCCCGAAGTCCAATTAGAGAACTGTTCGTTGGTTTTTTAACGAACAGTTTCAATCGTTCAGTTTCACTAATGAAGATGAGGGAGCCAGATGCTAGCTCTGAGAGGCAGCAAAAGCACCCAGCTGAACTTCCTTCTCACCACTAATCCCTTCTCTCACAAAACCTCCTTCCAACTGAATGTCCCTGCCTTCTGTTTCCTGTGTGCCTCTCTATCCATCCTTTTGACTCCCTCTTACTCTCTATGGTTTTTGCTTAATAATCCTATGTTCGCTTCCTGTCAACTGGTTGCTTGCTGTGCCTCTTGACCTGTGGTTGACATTATTTAATCCTATTTACAACATTCAACCAGAAAGCTCTTAGATTAAAGGTATGCACCTTTAATCAGCTAAGGCTGAACCATACAACTGAAAACATGCTTTTCCAGTAAATAACAATCTTGGAGTTCACAGTGTGATCAAATATTCTGCAACAGCTGCTGGTTGCCACCAAGGGACTCATGTCCCCATTGTACTCTCGTAGTTATCTTGTCATGCTGGGCTTTATTATGATTCACAGACATCATAGCTGGGTAGGACTATTGCTTGCTTCCTGCTTTTCCGAAGCTTGAATAGCACCTTCTGGTATCATAAAAGCTAGTCCTCAGGAGGAAGGCTTTCAGGTTAGATCCAATTCAGGGTGCTCTGAATTCTGAGGGCATGGTGTCTTCAGCAATAAGTATTTGCCTTCCACCTTTGGGAGGACAAGACAAGACTATAGGGCAGCAAGAATAGACTACAATGTTTGGGGGACTCTTGGGCAACCTTGTTGAGCAACTCAAAGGAGGGTTTCTTGTGCGTGATGTTGGAGTTTTGTCACATAGTCAATGCTTTTGAAGGAAGCATTGTCAGACCAGAGGGGTGTATATTTATGTACGTGCATCGCAGATATTTTAGGTAGATAGATAATAATATTGTCCTTATGACCTTTTATGACATTCTTACTGTTAGTTTACTCTCTTTTCCTGTTTTTATCATCCACCCCTCCCTAATCAAAGTCACTGTTTTTCTCACTTCTCCCTTCAGACCACTTGGGGCTAGTGACGTCATCGATGTTAGAGTAGAACCCATAACCACCACTTTAACAAACCAGCATAATCCTGAACTACATCTTAAATATTTGTCCTTATACCCATAGATCAGTGCAGCCCTCATCCCTTATCAAGACAATTTCTTCAACAGATGAAGACCATTGCAGAAAACCACAACCAAGTCAAAATGCAAGGTTGCGGAGCTCAGTCTCAACTGCTACATCTACAGGGACCGTTGTGGAAGACAGGTCAGAAAGATCGTAGGAGCCAGAGGAACAGAAAGTTTGCTCTGAGATTATAGCTCCTAGAAGTGTCAGAGAAACTAAACCCATGAAGTCTTACCAACATGGCTGACTAAACATGACCTGAATAATAGTGACCCAATAGACATACAAACCTGAAAATGAGGGAGTTCATGAGACCTCAAACATAGACGAAGAACTGCAGTCAACTAAGGACTGCTGAGAGTGAAAAAAATAATCTTTCCCAGGGAAGGGCACAAAAATTGGTTGCCCAATACTGACTGATCATCCTGAAAATATATACATACATGTAACGTAATAGAAATAGATAGATATATATATAAATTTCTTATATATATATATATATATATATATATATATATATATGCAAAACTAAACAAAAGGAGGCCATTAATCTAAAAAGAGCAAGGAGTGGTTGTGGAGAGGAAAGGGAAGAAAAGAAATGTTTTAATTATATTGTAATCTCATAAAATAAAAAATTATATTTTTTTTAAAAAAATGGGATCATGAAAGACTTTCAAATGGCATGGTCCAAAACAGCTTTTGAGGAAAGCTGACATTTGAGATATCACCTGACAGGCATGGGCACAATTACAAATAGCAAGGAAGCATACACTCATGCATCCCCACTCCTCTTCCACATAGGTAGGCAGCAGGTAGCAGTTTCTGAAGTCTCTGAACCCTGCTGCCATCTAAATTAGCCACGAGAATACCATACTTCTGGAAGTTCTCTAAATGGCAGCTGAGTATGTAGATATCTTCCAGTTTTCACCAAAGCAAAAGATTAGGTTGGGTGCAGCTCAGTGCTAACACTCACCTAGAATCTATGGCAGCCTGGGTTTGGTCCCAATGAATCACTTATTCTGCAAATGTCTTTATGTTCTATGTATTTTGGAAATCATACGTAAGGCATTGTAGGTGTGATTTATGACAGAAAGACTAAAGACATTTTTGCAATTGCAGAAAAAAAAAAAAAAAAAAAACTGTATTCCAAAGAAAAAGCTGTTGGCCTTTCACTGAAGGACTGACAAGAGAACATAGTTGCCTTGGGTGATTTTGTTAGCTTGACACAAACCTAGATGTATCTAAGAAGAGAGGAGTTTGTTTGCTTGTTTTGTCTGTTTCTCTAGACAAGGTTTCTCTGGTATCCCTGACGTCCTTAAACTCTATAGACCAGGCTGGCCTCAAATTCAGAGATCCACCTGCCTCTGTCTCCCAAGGTCTGGGTTTAAAGGCAGGCGTGCACCATCACTACCTGGAAGAAGAGGGACTCTGAACTGAGAAAAACCGCCTCCGCCTCTGTAAGACTGGTCTGTATGCAAATCTTTGGGGCTTTGTTTTGCTTGGTTGAGGTGAAAGGGCCTGGCCCAAGGTTGGCAGTCCTAACCCTGGCCAGATTGTGGTATAAGAAAAGAAAGCTGAATGAGCTATGAAGTGCAAGCCTTCACTCCTCTGTAATTTCTGCTTCAGTTCCTGCCCCCAGGCTCCTGCCTCAACCTCCTGCTCCGATCCCCCCTCAGTGACAGACTATGATGTGGAAATGTAAGACATATCAACCCTTTCTTCCATAGTTGCTTTTAGTCATAGGGTTTTAGTCACAGTTTTAAATAGAACCCTTAGCTAATACAGAAATCGGTACCATATTATTGTGACAGGAGTGACCGTGTGTTTGGGGGAGGATTATAGTGACATTTGAACTTTGAGCCAGAAAAGACATTGACGGTTGAGAGCTCAGTAGGTTGTTTTGTGGAAGTTTGGAATATGAGTGTTGAGAGATACTCATAAAGGCCTGGTTTGTGAACTTTCAGGGCTGTTTTGCTCTGATTTTGAACTAAGAATCTGTGGTTTTGGTCAACTGGAACTAAAGAATTAAATGTGATTAACAAGAGATCAGGAAAGAAAGAAAGAAAGAAAGAAAGAAAGAAAGAAAGAAAGAAAGAAAGAAAGAAAGAAAGAAAGAAAGAAAGAAAGAGGGAGAGAGGGAGGGAGGGAAAAGAAAAGACAAATCATTAAGGCAAAATCTTTTGGAAACTGTTTCTTCATTTCCTTGTGTTTAACTCACATACATGAGCCATAGCCCAGAGGGGACCAGGCTATACCTGATGCATGTCACTGAACAAGGTAATATTTAAGTTTCCCAAATGGTATTGGTTCTGAAGGCATGAGGAGATCACGGAGAACAGCTGAAGAAAGACTGGGAAGGGCTGGGAAAGGCCACTGTTGAAGCCTCAATTGCAGATGAAGCCCAAGGATTGAAGAGGTCATGGGAAGAGGCTGAGACTTGGCGCCATGTGGCAGAGTCAGTGTCCCCAAGGAGAACCCAAGAGAGGCCAATGGTGAAGGTCAGCCCTGTTCGATGGACACATTTCGGAGCTGTCAGTACCATGAGATGACCACCACAGAGAGCAATAGCTGTGGAGTGGAGTTGGTCTGAACCTATTAGATGAGCTATGTGTGATGTAGAAGACAGAGCCAGAGAGGTGAAATTATAAAAACTCTTTGAATCCCAGGAAATTTTTTTTTTTTTTTTTTTTTTTAGGCGTGGGCCACCACTGCCCGGCTCAGAGGACAATCTTTTTTTTTTTTTTTTTTTTAAGGATTTATTTATTATATGTAAGTACACTGTAGCTGTCTTCAGACACACCAGAAGAGGGCATCAGATCTCATTACAGATGACTGTGAGCCACCATGTGGTTGCTGGGATTTGAACTCAGGACCTTTGGAAGAGCAGTCAGTGCTCTTAACCGCTGAGCCATCTCTCCAGCCCAAATCCCAGGAAATTTTAAGTTAGTTCCTGGTGTCTGACACCGAGATTTTTACACTGCAAGTTGATCTCTCTCTCTCTCTCTCTCTCTCTCTCTCTCTCTCTCTCTCTCTCTCTCTCTCCACCAATGCCTCCCTCCCCCATCCTGGAACTCATTATGTAGACCAGGCTAGATTTGAACTCACAGAGATCTCCCTGATTCTACTTTCTGATTGCCAATCAAATATGTGTGTCACCATGCCCAGCTAATGGCTTTTCTTTCTAGGAGTAAGAAAGTATGTGATTTTTTTTTTTTTTTACTGGATCCCAAATTGAACTTTTAAGGAGACTTTGGAGTTTTAGAGAAACTTTGAATGTTTTGAAGAGACTAAACTTTTAAGGTCTTAGTTTTTAAATAGTGTGGGACTCTAACAAGTCCGAATGTTCTATATTGTGACATTAATATTAACATCATGGCTTGGAGAGAAATGAGAAAGGAAAGGTTGCAGTTTGTAGTGATGTGTTTGTGTGTCAAGTTGACAAGACATCAATTGTCCAGTTGGATTTTTCAGTTTGATACAAACCTAGATATAGCTGGGGGGAAAGAAGGAATCTTAATTGAAAAACTGCCTTCATAAGATTGGCTGTGGTCTTGTCTGTGGATTATTTTCTTGATTAATGATTGATGTGGACGGTCCAGCACCCCCCCTGGGCATGTGATTGTATCAGAAAGGTTAAGCAAGTTATGGGGAGCAAAACAGAAAGCAGGACTCCTCTATGGCCTCTGCTTCAGTTCCTGCCTCTAGGTTCCTGCCTTGAACTCCTGCCTTGACTTCCTTCAGGAATTGACTATGATGTGAAGAGTAAGACAAATAAACCCTTTCTTCCACAATTGCTTTTGTTCATGGTGTTTAATCACAGCAAGAGAAGGCCGAACTAAGACAATAGCGCTGTTTTTTGGGACCGAAACTCGGTAGAGCGACACAATGGTTAATTGAAATATGAAGGTATCAGTTACAGTACATAGCCATTACTGTATTCTTTGAAGAGGCCTGCTAGTTTATTCACTATATTTACTAAGAGACAACTCTGCACTTCTCCCTGGATGGGCTGTGGTAAGCAAAGCAGCCCTGACATCACCAGACATCATATCAATCCATGAGAGCAGGGTCTGAAAAGATCTGGATTGTGACAGAAAAGTACAGAAATATAGCAGGCAGAAACAACATTCAGTGGGGAACTGACCCTTGCTGAGGGTCACTAGGGAGTAACCTTTAAACTGTGTTCTGCAACATGAGTCAGAGCTAACTAGACAAGAAAGGTCTGAGTTGAAACAGCACGACCAAACCTCCAGGGGAGGCTGGGCAAAGGATGGCTGGAACTGCCTGACCATCACACTTAGATACAAATGTTTTGGTGTCAAAATATCAGCACCTTTTGTGTGTCCTTTATCCTCCTGACCAAAAACATGTATTCAAGTCTTAACAACATTCTTCCAACTATTATTGCTAAATTCAAGAAGGCAAAGAGAGGGAGAAGAAAGGACAGACTTGTGTGTACCTCTGTCTTGGATGTTTCAAGGTGCTCTTCCCATCTGGAAGAGCAGGGTAGTCTTTAGTGTGGCTTGTATTGTTTTCCAGGGTAAGAAGTTGAGATGTGTCTGTTTGTATGGGTTTCTGAATGTATGTCATTCCAGCCTCACTGGTAATCTCCCACAGTGGAATAATACTCAGGATTCTATTTATTGGCTCATTTTTTCCATTAGTCGCAGCTGGTTTTCTTCTGTTATTCTTTTCCCAAGCAATTAATATATTTATTTATTTTGTCCTGGCAGTCAGGAGCAGTGGAACTTTGGGTACAAAGTCTTATATCAAACTGTACTGATGTTTAGAAAACAAATTGAACTAAATTTACTTTCTTACAAATTCACCCTTGGTCAAATAAAAGCATTTGGGGGAGGGAGGTATACACTTTTTTTAAAAAAGGTTTTATGCCAACAGCAATTAGCACAAGCCAGTTGCCCTTCACAGCTGCTTGCTCAGTTGCTGCCTTCTCTCAGAACATGGCTAGGAAGACGAAAAGGTCCAGCTCAGATTTTGGCCAATTAAGAACGGCTGCAGAGATGTGACTCCGAAAGCACACCCCAGGTTCTGTCAGAAGACAAGGGAAGGTGAATTTTCCAAGTCCCTTTGACCTTAGCTGAGAGGACTAAATTCCTAAGCAAGCCAGACTACAGGATTCAGAAACTCTGATGTGAACCACAAACCCTAAATCCACACTGGCTCTAACTGAGGACCAGAGAGCTAAATTGTATATTTATAGGCCCTTTTTTAAAATAAAGAACACTTGTCCTGTGTGGTGCTGCCAACAAGATCTTTCTCAGTGTGCCATTCTCTTAGAACTCTGCCCAAGTAAGCCTGCCAGCCAGACCTCTGTAGTCCATTTCAAAATGATTCTGAGAACAGCAGCACAAAGCCTTAAGAAGTTGGAGTTGTAGGATTTGTAAAGAGCCCTTCCTTGGTTGTCAGCAGGAATTTACAGACACACTAATGGCTGACTATGGGTGGCCACTGGGGGGTAGGGGGTGAGACACTTTTTTTAACACTTTTTTTCTAATGGTTAAGACTAAACCCAGGGATACATACACTATATATATTATATATGGGCATATAAAATGATTCTGCTGATTGGCCCTAACATAACTTTAAAGTTTACTTCCTTAACTGAGCTAAACATCTCCACACTGGGAGCTCTGGATCATAGGTTTTCTAATAACTTTATTGTAAATAATACAAAAGTAAACAGCAACCCAGTTTTTGTCTTCAGTTTCATACGGTCTAATTTAGTTTACTTTAACTTGGTAAAATGTGACTGTGTGTTAGTTTAGATTCAAGGCTAACATCAATTAGTTGTGTGCGTCCTGACCCAAGTCATTGCCTGCGTAGCATCTGCACAGGAAACTGTAGATTGTCCAGGCGCCCACACAGAGAGGTCCATGTCTTCCAAAAGTCTTATTCCAAACAAGTTCTTCCCCAAGCTCCAAACTGATATTTATTAACAATAATTGACACCTATTGGGTACCTCTTGAAAATCTAGTGTTGAATAGTCCTTTTAACAGCATGGCCCCTGCCTTACAATACTCCTGCAAGGTAAATGTCATCTGGATCACAGTGCCTCATTTATTTGTGGATCTTTTCTCCATTTGTATGAGGAGATTAGAAGTCTGCAGTGTGTGACCCTCTATCCCTGAAAGGCCATGTTTTCCAGCTAGGACAAAAGAAAGCCGTTGTCGAGCACAGACCTTTCACAGAAAGTTACTTTTAGCATATCCTGTTACATATAGATGCCCACAAACTCATCCAGGAGAGGGCTGTCTCTGTGCAGATAACAGGATGTTTGAGATTAGCATGAGCTTAGGCCTAGTCTAAGAGCCTCAGGTCCCAATGCCATCTCCAGAAGCATGTACCACAGGTAGCTCAAAACAGCCCACCTCTCACCTGGACTCTCATGGCCATCTCCTACTGGTCTCCCGTCATCCACCTCTGAGCTACTGTCACAGCCACCCTCAAGCTTTTAAGTCTAAGTTGGATCATCTCGCACTTCTCTTCCATGGCTCCATGAAGACTTTCGGAAGGCCATATGACTCTGACGCTCATGGTCATTGAACACAAATCCTATAACAGCCTCTGATTCCTCTCCAGTCTCACTTGTCTCCTATGTATGTCTATATCTCCTAGGTAAATGCTCAGTCCTAACCTTATTATTTGCTTCATACCTCTAGCTAGACTACCCAGACATCTCTGAGCCTCATCATCTAGGCTTTCTTCAAATATCACCTTTACAGAGATGCATCCTACCCTGGACCACTCTGCAGACTGTCATACCACCTTTACAGACCGCTCTGCAGATTGCAAACCTTCATCTTTCTTGGCCTCACAAATAGATGTCATCTTCAGCATAATTGGACTGATTTTTTTCTCTCCAGAATATTATTATACTCTAACATGGAGATTGTAATTCAACATGTGGGTAAAACTATGTATTCCTGCAAAAAAAAAAAAAAAAAAAAAAAAAAAAAACATAGCAGCTTTAATGTCTAGTACTTATGAAAGGGTCTTTATTTGGAGAGAGTGTCTTTAATTATGATAAACATTTAAGATTAGGTCCTTAGAAGTAAGTTTTAATCCAAAATGAGCAGAAGAAAAGTATGAATGGTGACAGACAGACAGACAGACACACACACACACACACACCATATGATGATAAGAGCAAAACTCAAGGAGATATTTGTACGAGTGAAGTGACCAGCAGTGTCAGAAGTTGGGAGAAGGCAGAGCTAGGCCTACCCGCACTGCCTTTGTAAAGAGCCAACACACCCAAGCCTTGACCTTAGAGTTCCAGCCTCCAGAGAGCAGGACAATAAATTACGTTATGTACTCCACCTAGTTGTGGTACTTTATCACGACAGTCTCCGCAAAACAAAACACATTCTGTATCTATTACTTGGTCTGAGTTTTGTTTTTGTTTTTCTTTGGGGGATTGGGTAGTCTAGGTTAACTCAATCTCCTGCCCTGAGAGTTCTGCTCAGGTAGGAATCGGCTCATTTGTTGTTACTGTTTTATCTCCACCATTTAATATTTGGTGTATGAATCAATAGCTGTACCCTTTTTCTCCCATGTCTTCCCCAAGACAATGTCCTTTCAGTACTTGGATGCCTTCTCGTTAGCATCCTTTCCTCTGCCTGGGACGCCCACCTCCCCTTCTCTCTCTGTTAGCATCCTCTTGTAACTTAAGTCATCCCGCACCCTCCTGTCCACCCCCTTCGTTTCATTATGTGGCATGCTTTTGCTGCTGCCCATGGTGACTTCCTTGATCACTGGAACCATGTCTGTATCCCCAGATCCTGCCCAGTGTCCAGCACACCAGAGGGGCTTGATTCACGTTTGCTAGATTGAATTAAATCTGTCTCCTGCAGTGTTTGCTCCTGTTGTCCTTCCCTCGGCTGCTGCTCGCAGCAGGGTACAAAAGGATTAGAAGGCACTTTGCAGAGAAGAACTGAGATTAGAGTTTTGGAGCGCTGTGGGGCTGCTCTGCAAATGCTTTGTCGCTGTGCAGTCTCAGGAGAGTTTCTTAAACTGAAAACATCACATCAGTGTTGTACTGTCAGAATGGCTCAACTAAGGCCTACAAAACATTAGCTAGAATTCACACCCACTTCTTCATAGAAAATCCAAGTCACTGGCTTGGATTCCAGTGGATGGCCCCATTACTGTCCCAGTTCTTCCAAGTGGGTGGGGGAGGACGCTTTTTTTTTAACCAGCTCTTACTAAAGATGTGCCTGAGCCAGCTCCAAAAGTGAAGGGTGTATTTGGAGCCAATGACTGTCACTCAGCTTTTTGGAATAGTCACATGGGGTGTGGTCTGAGAAGCGCGCGCGCGCGCGCGCACACACACACACACACACACACACACACACTAACTGGGGTCACAGTCTGTTGCTCCTCTGAAGATTTCCTGCTTACCAAAGTCTGCTTCCCTAGACTCATTAAGCCCATCTTGTGAACTTTCCTATAGAACAAAGTAGGTCCTACAAAGATGCCAAGTGTCACCTCTCCCCATCTGTGTCCATCCTCATCAAGCTAGCCACAAATTCATTTTTTAAAAAAAGTCACTTATTTACTAGGTTGTGGTGAAGTGTCCACCAAGCTGAGTCCAGAGGAATCAGCACAAACTTTTTAGGAGCCTATTCAGTGCTAAGGACTGAACCTGCAAAAAGAACTTGTTTTGACGTAGCCTGAAGTAGAAAATCCCTGCCTATATCCCCTGTATTAGTGCCTCACCACACACTCCAATTTTTACCTCAGCCCCGCCATTGGCTCCTGGCAGGATCAAGGATGCTGCTTTCACCATTGATGGAATGCAGACCCCCAATGCCTTCAGATGCTATGAAGAATACAAGTTCACTACAAGGCACAGACCCTTATCCATGTGGTTCCTAACATGTGTGGTCACTGTTACCTTTCGCGTGAGAGCAAATTGTTCAAGGCGGCCTGGTCTTAGACCATCAACTTTCAAACCAAAGCAAAATGTCCCTCACTCCATACGCTATTTCACATGAGGTTTCAGGAAAGGGCAAAAAATCTAATATTCCTCTATAACTGAGCCATCAAACTTTCTATGAGGGCCAGATGACAATATTTTAGGCTTTGTGGGCCAAGGGGTCAAATAAACTATACTGTGTGCTCCCATAACAAACCAAAAGTTCATTCCCACAAATTCTAATTGGAAAAAAAAAAAAAAGCTAATAATTTAGTATGATTTGGGAGGGGGAGACAGATCTACTATTGAATGAAATTTGGGGGAAGAGGTAAATTATTTCACTTTATTATGATCCAAAATTAGAATTTCCCATAATCGATGGACAGCAGGTGGGTGTTTATAAGAACTCCTTAGCCTGGAAACCTTAGAAGTTGCAAACAGCACTCCCCTACCCCCCCCACCCCCCAACCCTCACCCCCCACCCCCGCCCCCACCCCAGAGCTGTAATTGCTAACCTCTGCTCTCTGGCTCTGGAGACTAGGTCTGGACTATTGTTTTTGTTTTTGTTTTTTCGGTTTTTTGGAGACAGGGTTTCTCTGTGTAGCCCTGGCTGTCCTGGAACTCACTCTGTAGACCAGGCAGGCCTCGAACTCAGAAATCTGCCTGCCTCTGCCTCCCAAGTGCTGGGATTAAAGGCGTGCGCCACCACTGCCCGGCTGGTCTGGACTATCTTAAAGAGCTCCTGTTTGGACTGAGCATTGGGCTCTGCACAACAGGCTGCCCATGCTCTGGACACCAGGTCGAGAAATGAGGACAGAAACTGGGGACCCACAGGCAGCAGGTACCCATGGTGCACCATTTCTGAAGCAGGTCTGGCTGGCTGCTGAATTGGGGCCACATTCCCGCTGTTCAGTGCTGCAACCCATATAGTAAATTCTATTAACCTACATTCTATGACCTATATAAAGCCCTCTCAGTAATCAGCAAGATTAGCTATGCCTATGAAAAGAAACCCTTTACCTGGTGTTTAAAATGAATGTGTGAAGGAATAAAGACACCGGTGAATAAAGCATTTGATAGATAAAATTATTTCCTTAGTCTGTAATTATCTTGCAATCAATAATTCCAGGAAATAAACACACACACACACACACACACACACACACACACACACACACACACACACACACACACGAGTGTGGGCACGAGCACGATCTTGAAAATTTAAGAGAGCTGACAATTAATTATAGTAAACTGGTCAAGAGGCAGTGTTTGGCAGACACAATCATGCGGGAATGTTACTGTTGACTCCAGGTTTTCCTCTTTTTCCTTAAATTGTTCCTCAGTAACAGCCTCAGAAGAATGCAATTCTATAGAACATTCTTAGATCTGTGGTGTGAGGAAAGCTTAGGTCACTAAGAAGCACCATAGATGCATTTCATTGTTGGCTCAAACCCACCATTTCTTTTCAGTAATGGCTAAATAAATAAATAAACCAACTTCCCTTGTCTAAACGGGAGTCACAAATTGCACAGCAAACTTGAGACAAGTTCGCCACCTGGTGGATATTCTTAACCATTAATACAATAAAATGGGAAGGCAGGTGTGGAGAGACAGCTGGAGCTGGAGCACTGGGAGGAGGTTTGTGTTTAAGTGACGTCACATCAGATGGTTCTTTTCTAATTTCTCTCTTCCTCATCATGCCTTCTTTTGCCTGTCTTAGGTCAGATTTTCCAGGTAGAGCTGCAAAGCATGTGTGTACACAGGAAGTTAGTGATTCCAGGAAGGGCACCTATAGGGGACAGTATGGAACATTCAGTAAAATGTACTAAACAGTGACATGGTTTCAGTATGACCCACCTGCTTCAAGTAGCCTCCTGAAGCCATGGAACTGTGTCAATGCTGGTCTCGAGTGTACACCAACAGCACATTATCCTAGACGAGTGTCCCATATATATCTTCAATGGCACACATGGCTGTCCATCTGTAGAAGTGGACATCTGTAGAAACTCAGGAGTGGCCAGCGATGAGGCTGGCTGTCTCCTCTGGATGAGTCAGATTCTCTTCTCACACGTTTCACCCATCATGAATGGCAGATGCTTCCAGTTTCTAATCTGATAAGCAAAGACCTTCATGGTCAGTAGCATTCGGCTGTTCCTGCTTGTCCCTGGCGGGCCCAGCTTTCTCCTTGCAGGGCTCCAGCCAGCCAGCCAAGCCGTCTGCTCCTGCTCCACCCACCTCACAGGCCAAGTGCATGAGTAGATACATCCATAATTCAGCTTTGTTGCTAGAGGTCCCTTAGCTGTTGAGGGGCAGAAGTAGAGCAACAATCCTGCTTGCATCTTCCAGGCTAGCTTATTCATAAACTAAGCTAAGCACCCCTCCTCTGCTCTCTGTTCACAGGACCTCCTCTCAGAGGAAGCAAGCCCCAGTGTGAGCAAGCAGAGGGACCAGTGCTCTTACAGTAGATGAATGGCTCCACCAGCAAGATCCAACTGTTAGTACCACAAACTGAGTCTCATACCAAGGCTCCAATTAGAGATGATGAAGTGGGGGAGAAGAAAAACTGGAAACTGACAGGAAAATCTTGATCAAAGGAAATAACCACACAAGGAGTGGCCTCGGGTGCAGATCCCGATAAAGGGGACTGAGGAAGAAACACGGCCACAGCATCTTCCTCATGCCTCCCGTCCATCTTGCTTCCTGCCTCCCCACTGCTCACGCCTCCACCAACTGGAGCATCAAACACTGCAATGGCACAACACCCAGTTCTCCCTTGATGTCACTGAGTCATATGGCTTTCAGCATCTTCTCTGTGCTAGTAAGTCCCAGAGTTACATGCCTGGCCCATGACTTCCAGTCCTCCCCACATACCTACCTGACTGCCCATTAAGTGCCTAAATCTAGATGACCTGTGGGTGTCACGCAGCTAAGTTGGCTTTTTACCTCCCACCCACCTCTGATCCATAAGCAAATCCCCTAGGCCATATCTTTGAGACATGGCCATAACCACTTCTTGTCAGTGCTGTGACAGCCACTGCAGTCAAAGCTACCATCCACACCCACCCCTGTCTGGATAGATTCCCTTGTCTCTGCCATTGCCTAATCTGTCTTTCATTCTTTGGTTGGCTGCTGCTAAGTGAAAGTCAGGCGGAGTCACTTTTCTTTCTTTTTTTTTTTTTTTAATTAATTTATTTATTTTTGATACTTTATTTACATTTCCAATGTTTCCCCTTTTCTGGGTCTCCTCTTTGGAAACCCCCTATCCCCTCCTCCTCCCCACCTCTGTGAGGGAATTCCTCCTCCCTCCCACCCGCCCACCCATCCCCCTATTCCCACCTTGACATTCCCCTTTACCGGGGCCTCTAGCACCCTCAGGTCCAAGGGTCTCTCCTCTCTCCCTGATGGTCATCGAGGTCATCCTCTGCCACATATGTAGTCCAAACCATGGGTCAATAGATGTATATTCTTTGGTTGGTGGTTCGAACTCCAGGACGACCGGGGGGTGGGGTGGGGTCAGGCCCATTGACGCTCTTGCTCCCTCCATGGGGCTACAAATTCCCTCCGCTCCTTCAGACCTTTCTCCAACTCCTCCATCTGGGACCTCACTCTCAGTCCAGTGGTTACTGTTAAGTGAAACTTGGACATTCTGAACTTGTGGGCTAATATCCGCTTATCAGTGAGTACATACCATGTTCGTTTTTTTGTGACTGAGTTACCTCACTCAGGATGATATTTTCAAGTTCCATCCATTTGCCTGCAAATTTCATTAAGTCATTGTTTTTAACAGCTGAGTAGTACTCCATTGTGTAAATGTAC
>CM052702.1:20326599-20354800 GCA_028551405.1 Uromys caudimaculatus | reverse complement strand
GGAAGAGGAGGAGGGGGAGGAAGAGGAGGAAGGGGAAGGAAGAGGAGGGGGAGGAAAAAGAGGAAGAGGAGGAAGGGGAGGAAGAAGAGGAGGGGAAGGAAGAGGAAGAGGAGGGGGAGGAAGAGGAGGAGGGGGAGGAAAAGGAAAAGGAGGGGGAGGAAAAGGAGGAGGGGGAGTCTCACAGTATGACACTGCCTTGATAGGCCTCGTTCAGTTGCTGGAACTGAAAAGCCGTGCACAGGACAAAGGGTGCAGGTCTTCCGGAAAGTGCACAGATGCTATTTCCTGAAATAGATGTGCAGTTCTGACATCTTTCTTCCAGGCAGATGCTCCTGGAAGAGGAACACACATCACAGACATTCTGCCCTGCCAAGCAGGTTAGCAAGGGGCCACACCAAGCCTCTGGGTGTGAAGGTCTGGAATCCCTGGTGTTCTACAGCGATTTTCTCAGATTTGAAACATTCCATCTTGGAGGGAAGCTAGCTAAGACTCAGGAAGTTCTAAATGGAAGTGAAACATTCCATTCTGCAAAGAAACTCCTCAAACAAACAATTCAGTAGCTTCCGGAAGTCCTTGAAACAGGGTCCTCCCTTGCCAAACTTATATAAGCAATGTGGATGTCTCAGGACGCTGAGCGGCCTGGGAAAGGCAGAGATGTGAACAGAGCTGGTCAGAACCAATCAAAGGCTCTGCTGCCCCAGACCTACACAGATCTGTTCTTTCCGGATGACAGTCTGGACCTCCTTGTGGGTCTGGGGCCCTCCTGTCTTTTCACACAGCAAGTGTTGCACATTCTGCAAGGCCCAGAGTTAGAGTTTCTGTGCCATGTGTGTTGCTGCTTAGCTCTCATCTCTGCTTCCTAATACTCCACTAAACGATCCCAGTCTAACTATACTACAGTGCATTCTAGCTATCCCTTGTGACCCTTGCCCCACTGAGTGGACGAAGATTCCTCTCTATCAGCATCAGCATTCTATAGGTCTGCAATGGATGATTGATGGATGGATGATGGATGGATGGATGGATGGATGAGTAGGGGATGGATATGAATATTGGAAAATGTTTCATAAAACCTAAAGTGGTCCATTTATATTCATTTTGTCATCTTCATGCACTACTAGTCTGGATCTCAAGCTGTTCTTTTGTCCCAGGCCCTAACCTTACCCTTCAAGAGGATAGCTAGGTCTTTGCCGCTTCAGCAACACCTAGAACTGTTCTGTGTTTGCCATATCACTGGGTGAAGAATTTGTTTTTCTTTCAAGTATCATTGTTCTCTCTGAGTAATTTTCAGAGTTGACGGTTTGGGTGGAAATGTGCCTTCTTCTTTTACTTCAAACAGCAAATGTGGGGCAAATAGTCTTATGGAGGGAAATTATCAAATGAGCCAGAGAATTGCTATGCAGAGAGCAAAGGCATGGAGATCAGCCACTCACCCACACTGCTCCTCAGCAGACAATTCAACTATTGGGATTCTGGGAGAGATACACTGCATTCAGTCAATAAGACATTTATCCAGAGCTGCTCCATGGCAGCTGACCACATTCTGGGTGGAGGAAGAGTATGGAATCACACTCCTAGGATACATGGTAGGGGAAATAGAGAACTGAGCAAGTAGAGATATAAGATGTACAAAGATGCCCCTTAACATGGAAAGGCAGTGTGGGAAGCTTGGTCAAGAAAAGTGTACCAATAATGTTACTGGCAATGCACTAGGCTTGTGTGTCAGAAGATCCCCAAAACTCACACAAAACGCTGTCACCCACAGAACTCAAACACATGATTAGAGGCTTCTCACTTGGCAAGACACTTTACAGAAATGTCCACCAATATAGCTGGATTTAAATGTTACGATCACCTTACCCCAGGATGTTCCCATGTGGTGTCTGTCGCGGTCTCAATGGTTTTTTGTTTTTTGTTTTTTTTTTTAAATCCCTTGGGGTAGCATTCTAGAAAGTACAAATTAAGAACAATTCTATTTTCAAATTTGGCTCTGAGATCACGTATCTTTGGTTTTAAAAAACTCACATTGTAGGGGGATTTGGGCTAGATATGATACAGGTGCACTGTACATACATGTATGAAATTGTCAAAGGTGTCGAAGAGACAACTCAGCAGTTAAGAACACTGGTTGCTCTTCCAGAGGAGCCGGAATCAGTTCCTAGCACCCACCTGATGGTTCACAACCTTCTGTAACTCCAGTTCCAGAAGGTCTGATGCCCCCTTCTGGCCTCAACAGATACTGCATACACATAGTGCATATACATACCTGTAGGCAAAATGCCCATACATACAAAATAAAATTAAAATATTTTTAAATTGCCAAGGAAGGAATAAATAAAAGTTATATATATTTTTAAAGGCCACATTGAGGGGTACAAAAAAGTGTCATCCATACTTGTTACAGCCAGAGTCATGCAGGCTTCAGCAGGGCTAAAGCTACAAATCACCCTGCAAAGACAGCCTGCAAATGTGGAGACCCTGAGAAGCCAACCAAGCAGCTGAGGTACTGCTAAGACCTGCTCTCCACCGCAGTCCATGACGCATCAAGCACTAAGCTGCACACCTTGACTGCCCTTCGTCTGAGGACATCAAGATCCTGCCAGCCCACACTTACTGCCACTTTGGTGCACCATGTACCTCGCAAACTCTGTGCACATGACCAACCGTGTTCACACCTAAGAAGCCCAAGTTTGCCAAAGGCCCTGAAGCTGAAAGGGATGAAAACCTGAACTGCTGTTTTATTCCAGGGTCCTCCCCCATTGTTGCTGTGAAAAGTGAGATGTGTCAAACCTAAAGTCATATTTAATTAGTGTCCGTGTCATGGGGTGCTCAGTGAAGTTTGGCTTAATTACCTCAGCCTCTGCCAAGAATGGTCCCTGCAGACACATAGAAGAATTGGATCCTCGGTCCTCAGGACTAAGGTTTCTTTGTTCACTAAATCTTTTGCACAGTTGTGTCAAATCATGTATTCTATAAGCTAAGCGTCCAGTGCTTTGGAAGAGGAAAAGAGTAACATAGTGAAAAAATGTAATGGAACAATTGATAAAGTTGTACGTAGCCTTATGCCATTTAGCCTTGGCTACAGGATTCAGTTAGGAAGTGGATCTCACCTTCCTAATGCTGTGGTGATGCCCGATCATAAAATTTTTTTTTGACTTTTTTTTTTATTTTTGATACTTTATTTACATTTCCAATGTTTCCCCTTTTCTAGGTCTCCTCTTTGGAAACCCCCTGTCCCCCTCCTCCTCCCCGCCACTATGAGGGAATTCCACCTCCCACCCACCTGCCTGCCCACTCCCATATTCCCACCTTGACATTCCCCTTTACTGGGGCCTCTAGCATCCTCAAGCCCAAGGGCCTCTCCTCTCTCCCTGATGGCCATCGAGGCCATCCTCCGCCACATATGTGGTCCGAAACATGGGTCCCTCGATGTCTATTCCATAAAATTATTTCCATCATTATTTCATAACTGGAATTTTGCCAGTGTTATGAATTGCAAATATCTGTGTTTTCCAATATTCTTAGGTGACCCTGTGAAAGGATCATTCAGCTCCACAAAGGGGTCACAATCCACAGGTTTCCAAGGCTGAATACTGCTGGGTTAGAGACCTTGTGTGTACCCCTAGTTAGTACTGGCCTTGCATGCATAAAGCCCTGGGTTTAATCCCCAGCACAGCCACAAAAGAAAGACCTATTTTGATTGTGAACATTTTTTCAGACTATTTAAATTCCTTCCACAGGACACCACAAAATGTGAGGGAAAGATGTTTGTCCGGTCCAGGCATACGCATCTGAGGCATGTACTTGGCCTTCTTTCCAAAAATCATCTCACATATCTTGTCTACTAAAAGACACTGGATGCCTTTCAAACAAGTCACTCTTGCATCTTCTAAGATGTTTAGCTACTTGCAGACTGTGGCCTCTCATGGGGTGAACATGCTCAGAGTTAATTCTGAGTGGGAAGCCATCTTGCCAGGCTCCCCAACACCCCCACCCCCAGTTAAATTCAAAGGAAGACTCCGCTTATTTTCTAGGTGTAAGTGCCACAGACTGAAGACTTAAGCAACAGAATATGGAGGTTTTTTTCTAAATCTTGTAGGCTGGAAGTCTGAATTCCAGATATCTGCAGCATTGGGTTTCGTAAGCCTCTCTCCTTGGTATGCAGGCGCATGGCTCCTCTGTCTTCACCCATCCCTCCTGCTTCTGTGTCCTAATTTCTTCTCCTTATAAGGACATCTGTCACACTGGTTTAGGGTCTATTGTAATGACTTCATTTTCATTTAATTACCAGTTTGAAGACCTTCTCTCTACATAAAGCCACAAATTCAGGCAACCCAGGGGTAGAACTATAACCTAGGAGCTAGGAATGGAGGGTGGATAGCTCAGCCCATAAACAGAAATGTAGAGAGAAAATAAAGAAACCATAGAACTGTGTCTTCAATTTGAGGAGTGAATGCTCCTTGGGAACCTGCTGCTCACAGGTATCCGATGACTAAGTCCCAGCGCAGGCGTCCCCTCTCCATCAGCCTTCTTGGGAACTAGTCCACTGGTGTTACCATTTGGACAAAGTCTCCATAAACTCCTTGGACTTGGCTGACCAGCTATGGCATCCCCACCCAGACAGCTCAGCGTGATCATTATGTCACCTTAGCATTCAGCATGACCGTCTTCAAGATAGCAGTCAGTGCCCGACATGTCCACCTTCAACGTAACTTTCAGACTCAGCCATACGAGATGTGGGTGCATAATGCACTGGCACTGTTACTGCACTGAACACTTAGCCAATGTGTCTGAGTAATTTGGAAAAATCCATCCTCTTAACAGCTGATATGATTCTCATATTTTGTTTATGACAAACATGGACTCTTGTGTTCAGGCCTCATAGAGAGCAGCATTCCAAGAACATATTAAAATTGTCTGACATAGTGTACTCAGCAGACAAAATGTCCCAGTGTACTGACAAAGAGTTGGGAGAGCCATAACTCACACATAAAGCTCTGTGGCCTCTGCCAGACCGCCCTGCTCATGTCTCACTTTGGACTTGAAAGCCAGAGGCCTCCGACCTAAAACTTACATTGATTTGAAGGGACTTCAAACTTCTATTTTGGTTTTCATACAAGGCAATACAAATTTAAAATATATCAGGGCTGAGGGGGTGGCTCAGTGGACATGAGTCCACACGCATGAACACTTCAGGCTGGATCTCCCAGCACCCACATAAAAAGCCCTGAGCAGTCTCATGCACCTGTAACTCAAGTGCTAACTGGGAGAAGTGCTTTGTGGCTTGCTCAAAACCAGCAAGCTCTGGGTTCCATGAGAGACTCAGTCTTAAGCGACTAAAGAAGAAAAATAGAAGACATTAATGTCATCCTCCGGCCTCCACAGGCTCATGCATGGGTGCACTCATCTGTTCTCACACACACACACACACACACACACACACACACACACACACACACACACACAAAGCTATACATGTGTACACAAATGCTTGAAAATGTTGTGTTCTTTCTCCCTCTGATCTGTATAAAAAGTAAAGTTTACTGGAAGATAAAATAAATCTTGATCAAAAGTCAAAACACATTAAACAGAAACACTTTTAATTATTTCTTTTCAAAACCAACTTAAAGCCATTGGACCTGTTATTTGCATTCTCACCTCACATATTTATGCTGGTCTCCAGATAAAATAGGATGTGTGTGTGTCATGGTAACAACACGTGTCTTAGGTCCTAAGAGACTATAGAGATCTGTGATTTTATTACACTGGATCTCTCCCTCCTGATTCTTGTAGCTTTAGATATCTGGCCAGCATGTAAGACAGCAATCATAGAATAAATAAGATGTAGTAAAACGTATGAGCACCAGGGGGCAGCATAGACCTGATCCTGCACTGGATCTTGTAACAGGTCCAAAGTGACTCTACTGAAGACAAATCAGAATCTGAAAGTACTCAAGAGCCCCTACCCAGAAGCCTCTGGTAGCAAATTCTTGCTCTCCGATTTCTATACGGTGCTAGATGAGAGTTCCAAGTTTCTGGCCGAATCCTATCTGAGTTCCTATTAGAGTGGGGAGTCACCCCAGATAACAGTGTAGAGAGAAGTACCGTTTGCGGCCAGATCTGTATAGACGCTGAATTCAAGTTCCCAAGTCCCGGGAGTTTTTGCAGGGGTGGAAGGCAAAGAGACATGACTGCACAACTTGAGGCCGGGGAGCCATCAGGACCCCAGCCTTGGTCAGGAGACAGCAAAAGGCAGATAAACCTTAGGAAGCACAAAAGAATGTGAGCTTACACTGTGTTGCACCCTTCAATGTTGGAACTTCTCTCTCCAAAACTTCATGATTAGGTGAGAAGGAAATGGGGGAGATCGGCAAACGTAGAGGCCTTGCCCTTTGTAGCCTCGAACCGAGTCATAACTGGAATCCAGAAGAAAGATGGTGTCACAAGAGAACTGAGCCAGTCTCACTCTCTGTGGGACAGGCAGTCTCCCAGTTTATCTGGTCTCCGTGCGATTTGTTCTGTCCAGCCGTAGGGTGAATGGACGGAGCAAAGGAGTGTGGCTTGGGACGAAGGCTGGGCAGCAGTGCTCAGCTCCTGGCTGCCCCAGCGGTTCCCACACACCGGCTTGTATTCATCCCTGTGATTGATGCTCCTGGAGCCGCCTGGAAACTCTGCCTGTGAGCTAATTATTATGGGGACTGACCTGCGTCCGCTGGTCAGGAGTGAGTAAGGCGAGGAGTAGGTGAGAGCAGGCTATTCACGAGAAGGCAGCCTTTGATGCGAATGAAGCGGAAAGTTTGGCCGAAACTCAACACCTCTCAGAAGTAGAGATTAGTCAAAAGGAAGAAAGGAGAAGGCATTGTGGAAGTCTTCAAGGAGGAGACAAAGATGCCTGTGTTTTGTGTCGCTCAGCTGCCTCAAGAAAATGTCCGTTTGTTTTCTTTACACTCCTTTTTACATTTTAAGTGGAATCTGGTGAATGTGTCTTTTCAGAGTTCCCAATTCTGCCGTTTCCACTACACCTCAGGTTGCCATTTTAATGAAGAATCATCTTTCCAGAGAGTGTGGGAACAAAACCGATTTGATGACCTCTCAGAGCAAACACAGAGTCCTCCAAATATTTCCCTGAATTAAACCCTCTACCCTACAGTCCATTTCCTTTTGAAAATGCCAGTTTGCCAACTCCTTCAAACCAACAAACAGGGCTTTCCTTCACCCTCGAGTCAGAGGACCCCTGTGGAGCCCCACATTCCATGGGAATTCCTGGGGAACAGGCATTAAGGCAGCTACCCTCGGGTTTAGTGGCAGCTTGAGTACCCCGGATGCAGGCCATCAGCAAGACACCTTGTATCTTGCAGTCACAGGATGAGTGTGTATAAAGACAAGGAATGACCTTGCAGATTACGTAGTCCGGCCCCTCATGGCACAGATGAAAACAGAGCCTGGGATGGAGAGGTGAGCATGTGTCACATGGGGTGTTGCAGGCAGAATGGGGGAGCTACGGGGACACCTCAGCATCAAGGACAACTGGGCAAAAGCCATATTCCCTGGCCCTGTCCTAAATGAACCAAGTGGACATTTCTAGAGACAGGACATGGGAACATATATTAAAACGGAACTGTATGTACATCATGGCTTCATAGAAGAACTAGTCCCAGGAGGAGGAGAGGCTCGGGCTGAGTTTGAATCCCAAATCTGCCCTTTGACAAATTGATGCCTCTGAACTCTGTTTCCTTGGCTGGTCCTGAGAAGATGTGCCACACTGTATGTAGACATTCTTAGACCGTAGGACCTAGCAGGATGCAGTGACTGGGCTCCATGCTGCCTGCTTCCTGGAGGTGGGAAAAACGCAAGACTGGGTCCCAGAACCTCTGGTTATGCATTGGGTGATCTTGGGCACATCCTTGGTCCTCCCCAAAATCTTCACATAAAAGTACAGATAATATTCCCTTCTGCCAGGAATGGTTATAAAGGTAATATCACACACACACACACACACACACACACACACACACACACACACACACACTAAGATAGCACCATCAAATCGGGAAATGGCCCAACCACCCTAGAACTTTTCAAAAGGCAGACTCAACAGCAAGGGATTAGTTCCACAGAGGGTAGAAGCTCTAAGTAGGCAAATCTCACAAATATTAGTTACTGAAAAACAAAGGAAGGTGGTGGCCTTAAAGAGCCCCAAATCCAATATCACTAGCCACCGCTGGAGCCATTTTGGGGATAGAGTAATTAATATTGCACTGAAGAATTAGCTGTTTCTGCCTTTGGAGATGCCACAGGAGACAGACGGGCCCTTTCTTTCCTTTACTCCACTCTCCAGTCTCCTGCCAGGGATTCTTCTTGCCCACAGGAGGACGCAGAAGTATAGTGCCTAGGGACAGAGCAGATGCTGGGCCTGAGCAGATGCCTAACACATACACACACACACACACACACACACACACACACACACACACACACACACTACTATTACACACTCTCAGGCACAGAGGAAGTAGTTTGTCTGTGCCTTTCATTGTAACTGTTAGTAAACTATATCAGCCCCAGTGGGATCTTTACAAGAAAGGGGAGCTGGCTTCATTGTTAAAGTCATGTGTATTACATATAAACTATGTTTCTCTGGGGAGTGGCCACCACACAAAACAGTCTGAAATGATGAGTCATAGATTATTTCACAAGAAACGGTGGTGCTGGGAGGGCAGAGACCCGAAGGTACTAACATGTGCTGGGTGTGTTTGTATGATCAAATAGGACACTTTCACAAAGGTAACTGACTGACTCACCACCACTGTGCTGGTTAGGTTGTGTTTTGTTTTGTTTTGTTTTGTTTTGTTTTGTTTTGTTTTGTTTTGTTTGTCAAACTAACACACACTAGGGTCATCCAGGAAGAGAGAACCTCAATTGATAAAATGCCTCCTTCAGATTGCCTGTAGGCAAGTTATCAATTAATGATTTATAGAGAAGAGCCCAGCCCACTGAGGGCAGTGCTAGCCATGGCCAGGTGGTCCTGGATTGTATAAGAAAGCAAGCTGGGCAAGCCATGAAGAGCAAGCCAATAAGCACTCCTCCTCAGTTTCTGCCTAAGCGTCTGCCTACAGGTTCCTGCCTCAAGTTCCTGCTCTGACTTCCATCTACGATGGACTGTCATCTATGAGATGAAATAGACCTTCTCCTCCTCAACTCCCTTTGGTCAGTGTTTTCTCATAGCACTAGAAAGCAAATGAAACCATGTACATCAAGTATAACTACTCTGTGTATGTATGTGTGTGTGTGTGTGTGTGCTGTGAACATGTGTTTGCCAGGGTGCCTCCCATGCAAGTGCTTGTGGAGTACACAGGTTGGTGTTAAGTATGTCCCTCTATCGCTCTCCACCTTGTTTTCTGAGAGAGGGTAGCTGGACTGTCTCAGACCCACCACCTCCTGAGTAATGACACAGAGATTTATTACTTATGAAAGCGTAGATACTATAGCTGGGTACCTTCCAACTAGCTTATCTACATTAAATTAACCTGTTTACTGTAGTCCACATCTGCCACATGGCCTGTTACCTCTCACCCAGTCTGGGCACCTGTTCCTTTCACCTCTGAGTCTTACTGGCAAATCTTCCCTTGCCAGTACTGGACAGTAGTACTCAGCTCTCTGCTGTTTCAGAAATCAACATTTGAATTATGCAAAGATAACCTTTACACAGTACACAAAAAGATTTGCGCACAAAATCTTCACAAGAGAGTCTCACTCTCACTGAACCTGGAGTTCCCATTTTGGCTAGTGTCTTAGTTTGGGTTTTACCCCAACAGGGCCACACCTTCTAATAATGCCACTCCCTGGGCCAAGCACATGCAAACTGTCACATTCCATTCCCTAGCCCCCATAGGCTTGTTTAAAATGTTTTTCATATGGCTTAACCCGAGAACAAAGTCTATGATGGGTGTTTCTTTGTCAATGCAATTATTGTGAGACTCTTCACCTTAGCCTCAGGCAGACTCTTCAGACTCGGGCAAAAAGTAGCCACATTCTTCATCAAACTATCACAAAAACAGTCTCTAGGCCACATATTGAAATTCTCCACTAAAACCTCTTGGGCCAGGTCCACACTACTCAAATCACTCTCAGTAACAAAGTCTTCCATATTCCTACTAGGATAACCCATTAAGGACCATTTAATCCATGGCTTTCCAAATCCAAAGTCCCCAAATCCACATTCTTCCAAACAAAAGCATGGTCAGGCCGATTACAACAATACCGCAGTCCCTGGTACCAACTTCTTTCTTAGTTAGGGTTTTACTGCTGTGAATAGACACCATGACCTAGGCAACTCTTACAAAGACAACATTTAGTTGGAGCTGGCTTACAGGTTCCAAAATTCAGTCCAGTATCATCAAGGCAGGAGCATGACAGCATCCAGGCAGGCATGGTGCAGGCTGAGCTAAGAGTTCTGTCTTCATCTGAAGGCTGCTAGCAGAATACTGACTTCCAGGCAGCGAGGATGAGGGTCTTATAGCCCACACCCACAGTAACACACCTACTCCAACAGGGCCACACCTACTCCAACAGGGCCACACCTTCTAATAGTGCCACTCCCTGGGCAGAGCTTATGCAAACCATCACAGCTAGACTGGCTGGCCAGGAACTACCTAAGATCTACATGCCTCCCACACATACGGTAAGTGCTGGAGTTACAGGCACACACTCATCTGGCTTCTACTGTTGTGCCAGGGAAATATTAGTGATCCCAAAAAACACACACAGGAGTCAATCTGATGCAACTCACAGCAGGGTTTTCATTCTATTCAAGCTAGTTTGCCACCACCCCCCAAAGGAACCGCTGTCACAAAGGACGGTTTTGGTGGGGGGAAGCCCCAAATGTCTATTGGGGCAAGGCTTTATAGTAAGTAACAAGCAGAGAGTATTCGTGCAAACATCTAATTGGAAAGCTGCTGTGGCCTTTAACATAATTGGCTGGTGCTGGGAGTCACATCATAAGCTTAACTTCTGCTCCCCTCTGCATTGGTGGTCGTTAGGCAGGGGGTGGGCTTGCAACCTGGGGTGCAGGTTTGTTGGGGGAATAACCTGGAGACACTGGTCTTGTTGAGAGTGTAACCTGGAAATGTTGGTCTTGTTGGGGATTAGTCTAGAGGCTGGAGCTAGGCTCAGGTTTTGCTGGGGGGGGGCAACTTGGAAACTAATGCTAAATACCAGCCTGTAAGTTTACCTGAGTTCAGACTTAGCTCAGGTTCTCTAAAATGGAGTCTGAACTTAAAAGCTTTGGCCTCTCACTACGTGGTGCTGGGGATCCAAACTCAGGTCCCCATCTCATACAAAAAGCCCTTTTGCCCACTTTTTTTTTTCGGCCTAACTTTTCAATTTCATCATTTGCTTTTCAGGAATTCAGATCGAGCCCAATCTGAGTAACTGTTGCTAAGTGTTTTAGCTCAGTGCTATTAAAAGGATGCTCCAGCCAACATTTGTGAGAATCATTTAGCTATCACGACGACAATGTTTTCCTAAAAGAAGCTTACGTGTTTTCACAAGTTTTGTCTTTTTTCCTATCTCCATCCATGAGGGTGATTGAACTATTCCCTTCATAATAGTATAGCATGTATACACAAGCAATAATACATATTATTAAAAGCCTACCATTTCACCATCCCATTCTGCACTTTGCGTGCACCATTATCGTTCAATTTATTGTGTAAGAAGATAATTTTTCCAGCTGCAGCATTTAATAAGTTTCACAAGTTCTTGGTAACACAATCAAGTTCTGGTGACAAAAAAATGACATTGTTGGGGGGTAAAATTTATGCACAATTAGCTACATTTGTTCCCGTTTCCTGAAAAGCTACGTCTACAATTTTTACTTTTCCTATTTGTTTATTTTGTTTATTAGTCTAAGTAACTATGATCAGCGTCAAGACATATTCTGAAAAGGATTCTTTTAAGGTAAGTATTTTAAAGTATTTAACTTTTCCCTGTAAGACTACATTATACCCTCAGGCATATTTTTACTTTATGATTTAATCAGGAGTGTCCTGGACATGACCAAACTGCTAATGTGCTCTGGAGTGTCATCAATCATGCAGCAGCTGGCAGAGCTGATGAGCCAGGCATGGGGCCAGCGCCAGACCCAGGCAAGGGGACAACCAGGGTGGCCCGAGAGGCAGAAGCACTGCATCTGGAAGAGTCTAGGAACTCTGTGGCGCTGGAGCAGCAGGAGCTGGCAGCGCACACATATGGGTCCCAGCCCTTCGCTTCCGCTCAGGAGGCCTCCTGTGGAACTCTCTCAAAGGAAGAAACGGACCTCAGGTTTGCAAAACAACACTGGCCAAGAAAAAAAAAAAAAGATACAGACCAAGTCTGGATCAGAAAATTCCCGGGCAGGGAGCTAATGGGAATCAAAAGCTTTGGGAGGTGGTCCGAGAGTCCACACTCATCTTACTAGTTGCTTTTATCATTGCTGTCGCCAAACACCCAACAAAAAAGGAGTTTAAAAGGGAGAGGGAGTTACCGGGGTTTACAGTTCCAGGGATGTACTTCCCAGCATGGTCAGAAGGGCACAGCAGTAGAGGCTACAGCTGGGCTTGTCATGTTGCGTCAGAAGGTTGTTTGACACCAGCGGACAAACAGGAAATGGGGCTGGGCTATAAATTCTTACGTCCTACCCTAGTGACCCACTTCCTTCTACAACCTTCCCAAACAGCACCATCCGCTGGGGAGAACGTGCTCAAACGCACAAGCCTACGGGGACGTTCTGCATTCACAGCACAACACCTAGCTTTCTCTGGACTACATACACATAGTGCTGATATGAAGGAACAACCCACACATACCCAAGACCGCGAAGAGTCAAACTCTTGAGTCTGCACCTGGGCCAGGAGCCTAATTGTCTGGTTCCTCCAAGAAGCCGTTGAAATGGTCTCAGAAACACCTAAGATGCCGGTCCAGGGGTATGAGAACTGCTTCAGCAAGACCATGAAGAATATGACTGCAATAAGGAAGCAGGAAGTCTGGTCCACACTGCTGGACCAGTCAGAACAAAGACGGTTGGATTTGAGATACCTGCCAACCTCAGGCAGAGTAAACTTAAAGACCTCAAAAGGTGTGGTATCTCTCCACACGCTGATGGAAAGAGAGGCAGCAGAGCCCATAGACACAGTACAGACATACACTGAGATTATCTCTATCAGACCACTCACTCCATTTGCTCTGAGTCAGAGTCACTGGGGAAACCCTGGACTCAGTCCCTTGGGGAAGCTGCTGGGAGAAAGTACATGCTTTAATGACCAGAATCTCAGTCAAAAGGATTGTTAGGATTTCATTGCAAAGTAAGTTACTTTGATTTCTACATCAATCTCAATGCTTTGGCTGATGGGCGTCTGCTCCAACGAATGAAATTTGCACTGTGTATACTCAAGTGCTTTACATGTTCAAAACCCCAAGTCAGAGTGCCTGACCTGGGACAGTGGAGATTCTCCTGAGGGTAAATGTCATCCTTTGTGCCATGTGAGCAATGGTGGAGCCAGCCTTCCTTTCTAAGACTTCACTGTGGCCACATGCCATCTCTTAAACAAATAACAGTGTCGAGTGGCATGTGCCAACTCACTTCAAATGCCCTGCATTGTAAAACAGCAAGCAACCTAGAAAACTGGAACAAGTGGTTGTCTCGGGCCAGTTCTGTGCTACAGGAAAGAATGTGGGGTGTTTGAACTGCGACAAATACAGTCAGTACATTGGGCTGCTCTGGCAAAGTTCAAACAGAGGAGCCTTGCAACACATTCAGTTTTCTGTGCAGCTCTGGCAACAAACAGTCTCTTCTGGGTGCCTCTGCAATACTTCTGAAATGTCATCATTTCTTTTTTTTTTAATGATTTATTTATTTATTTACTTATTTTATATTTATCAGTATTTGTCTGCATGCTTGTCTGTATGAGGGTGTCTTATCCTCTGGACCTGGAGTCACAGACCGTTGTGAGCTGCCATGGGTGGCTGGGATTTGAACCCCGGTCCTCTGGAAGAGCAGACAGTGCTCTTACACTGCGGAGCTACCTTTCCAGCCCTACCATTTCTTAACAATTTAAAATTCTGCGCACCAAAATTCAGACGAAATTCTGGTCATCATCAAAGACCCAACAGCAGATGATGACATTTAAAGAATCAGATAATAGAACACATCAAAAATGAAGGGCCAAACTAGACTATATGAAAGACTGGTTTCTCTGAAATAATTTTCAAAATTAGAATGTAATTACAATTGGAAAGACACTTGAAGAACACATGGGCATGAAGTAGCAACAAAACTCTTTATTAGAAAGTATTCAGAGGCAGAGCTGGAGAGCTGTCTCACCCATTAAGAGCACTGGCTGTTCTTCCAGAGACCTGAGTTCAATTCTCAGCACCCACATAGCAGCTCACGGCTATCTGCAATCCAGATCCAAGTGATCTGACAGCCTCACACAAACATACATGAAGGCAAACCCAGCAATGCATATAGAATATAAATAAGTAACTCATTGAAAAAAGGAAAGAAAGAAGAGTAACATATTCATGGACTGGGGAGATGGCTCAGTGAGTAGTGTTTTCTGTGCAAGCAAAAAGCCTGATTCCGATTCCTGGCAGCCATGGAGAAAGCCAGATGCGGTGATGCATGCTTGGAATGCAGGCACTGGTGGAGACCTAAAGATCCCTGACTGGCAAGGATCAGGGAACAAACCTGTCTCCAAAATCAAGGTGAAAAGCACCTGAAGAACGACATTTGACGTTGACCTCTGACCTGTACACCCGTATCTGCAAACACACACACACACACACAGTTTTAACTTGTGATCATTTTCCACAGCTAGTGACACATGATTGGCATTTCTGCACTTGATCTTGACCAAAAGGCTGAGCAGTGAATAGGACCTTCTGTCATAATGCCAGGCAGCCACCACTACCAGTAAGCCACACAGCCCAAGCAGAGGGGAGTCACTGACACCACAGTGATCAGGGCTACTAAGCTGTAGTGCTTGGTAGGTTGAATATAATAAATGCCCTCTTGGCTTATGATAGTCATAACTGATAGTGGTTTATTTGAACGTAGCCCCCCATAAGAAGCATCTTGTTTCTGATGGTCATTAGATTATTACTAGTGTAGTATAACCTTAGTCGATATAATAAAAAAATTAAAAATCCCATCCTTGATGCTTCTACATTGTTGCCAAGACATAATTTGTTTAAATAAACAGCATATTCTTAAAAATGTCTGATTTCAGGGAACACAAATTACGCACCTTTGTGTAGCAAGCAGCAAGTAGCCTGCCTTGATGGAGCTTACAAGATGGCTGCAGCAGAGAGAATCACATAGCTATGCCACCCACAGACCTGCAGAAGCACTCTCTACAAGGCAACCCATGGCTACTACACTTTCCTAAGATCGAGAAAGGTCAAAAGAAACCAAGGAACAGAATGAAATTTTTTTAAAAATTAGAACTGAATGAAAATGAAAATACAGCCTACCCAAACTTATAGGACACGATGGAAGTGGCTCTAAGAGGCAAGCTCGTAACACTAAGCGCCTTTACTTAAAAACAGAGAGAGCTCAGATTAGTCACTCATTGGCACACCTGAAAGCTCTAATGAAAAGAAGAAATAATACCCCAAAATAGTAGACAGCAAGAGCTAATCAAACTCAGGGCTGAAATCAATAAAATAGAAACAAACAACAAAACAAACAAACCAAAAAAAAAAAAAAAAACCTACAAAGAATCAATGAAACAAAGAGTTGGTTCTTTGAGAAAATCAGTAAGGTTGATAAACCCTTGGCCAAATTAACTGAAAGATGGAGAGGGAAGATGCAGAATAATAAAATAAATATGAAAGGGGATCATCACAACTCACTGAGAAAATTAAAATAACAGCAAGGATCTATGTTGGAAACCTGTATTTACTCCACTGAACTGGAAAATGCAAAAGAAAAGAATGAAGTCCTTGATATATGTCACCTATCAAAGCTAAATTAAGATCAGTTAAATTAAAAGCAGCAATTAAAAGCCAACCAAAATAGTCCAGGGCAAGATAGAGTCAGAAAAGAATCCTACCAGAATTTCTAAGAATTGACACCAATACTTCTAAAATTAGTATGAAAAGTGGAAATGGAAGATTGCCTAAGTCTTTTTACAAGGCCACGATTACCCTGATATCTAAACCACACAAAGACTCAATGAAAAAAAGGAGAATTCCAGACCAATATCCCTTATGAACAAGGCTACAAAAATTCTCAATAAAATGCTTATAAACAAATCCAAGAAAATATCAAAAAGATCATACACCGTGATCAAGTAGGCTTCATCCAGAAATGCAGGGGTGGGTCAATATACAAAACTCAATAAATGTAATTCACTGTATAAACAGAGTGAAAGACAAAAAAACACATGAGCATCTCATTAGATGTAGAAAGGACCTTTGGCAAAATCCACTATCCCTTCATGATAAAAGTCCCAGAGAGATTAGGGACATACGGACATAGTTCAATAAGTAAAGGCATTTTACAGCAAACTATAGCCAACATCAACCTAAATGGCGAGAAATTCAAAGTATTTTCATTAAAATCGGGAATAAGACAAAGCTTTCCACTCTCTACTTAGCTTTTCAATATAGTACCCAAAGTCTTAGCTAAAGTAATAAGAGACCTGAAGAAAATCCAGGAAACACAAACTGGAAAGGAAGAAGTCACAGCATCTTAACTTGCAGATAATATGATTGTATATATAAATGACCCTAAAGCCTCCACCGAGAAACTTCTACAGCTGATAAACACTTCCAGCACAGTAGGTGGATACAAAAATCAGTAGCTTTCCAATACACAAATAGCAAGCAGACTGTGAAAGAAATCAAACAAACAATGTCTTTCACAATCACCTCAAAAAAATAGGTATCTTGGAATAACTCTCATTAGCAGTGAAAGACTTGTATAATAAAAAGTACAAGACACTGAAGAAAGAAATTGAAGAAGATACCAGCAGATGGGAAGATCGTCCATGCTCATGGATCACTGGGATCAATACAGTGAAAACAGCTAACCTACCAAAAGCAATCTACAGACTCAATTCAAGGCCCATCAAAATCCTAATACAGTTCTTCACAGAAACTGAAAAGACAATTCTTGCTTCACATGGAAACACAAAAAATCCCAGGATAGCCAAAACAATCCTGAATAATAATAACTGCTGGAGGTATGACCATCCTTAATCTCAAATTATACTATAGAACTACAGTAATAAAAACAGCATGGTATTGGCATAAAAACAGGCGTGTTAATCGA
The DNA here is from genome assembly GCA_028551405.1 of Uromys caudimaculatus. Classification (NCBI taxonomy): domain Eukaryota; kingdom Metazoa; phylum Chordata; class Mammalia; order Rodentia; family Muridae; genus Uromys; species Uromys caudimaculatus. Next base: position 20,337,486 of record CM052702.1, on the reverse strand, counting down.
TGAAATTAAATTTCAGACATAACTCCGCACACCTCCGGACAACTGCTTTTTGACAAAGAAGACAGAAACAAACACTGGAGGCAGGAGAGCACCTTTAAGAAATGGTGCTGATGAAACTGGTTGGCTGCATGTAGAAGAATCCAAATACATCAATATTTATCACCTTGCACAAAATCCAACTCCAAATGGACCTCAACAAAAGGCCAGGTACCCTGAACTTGATGTAGGAGAAAGCAGAGAATGCCACAGGAAAAGACTTTACTGAACAGGACACCAATAGCACAGGCACTAAGAGCAACAATTAATAACCAAACAGGACCTCGTGAAACTGAAATGTTTCCGCATCGCAGAGGGCATCATCATTGGAACAAAGTATCAGGCTACAGATTTTTACTAATTACACATCCAACATTTCTAAAATATATAATAAAACTGGACATCAATACAAATCAAAACTAGTTTGATATTTCATCTTATACCAGTCAGCATGGTCAAGATCAATAAAACAAATGACAGCTCATGATGGCCAGGATGGTAAGTGAACACTCATCCATTGCTAGTGGGATGAAAACTTGTACAGCCACTGTGGAAATCAGGGTGGCAGCTCCTCCTAACGCTGGGAATAGGTTCTGCCTCAGGATCCAGCTATATCACTCTTGGGGGTAAACCCAAAGGACTCTACATCCCACCACAGTTGACACTTGCTAAGGAGAAGGGGAGGATCTCTCAAGGAAAATGAAATATAACGTAAAATTATACAGTGTAGGAAGCATGGAACAGGGGGATTAAATAGGAAGAAAAGAGGGAGAAATAGAGGGAATATGAGAAGGGACAGTTAACACTAACGGCCATTTGAGTGGTCATTTGGAAACCTACTACAGTAAAAGCTTCTTAAAATATATACATATAAGAAAGAAATATAAATAAAATCACCAAATAATGGAGGTAACAAAGCCCCAGCTAGAAATCTAGCTACCAAGCGAAACCTTGAGTGCTAGGAATAGGTTACATCTAATTGAGTTGTTAGCCAATGGGGGCCCCACGGAAACCCTCAAACTCAGGCTGTTGTCAAGGGTATTGGTTGCTTTCCACAACTAGAGGAAAGGCCTTTATGATGCATATTCTTGGTTGTCTACTTGACTACATCTGGAATTAACTAAAAGTCAAGTAGCTGGGCACCTCTGTGAGGGATTTTTTTTTTCTTAGTTAAATCCTTTGAAGTGGGAAGACCCACTTTTATCTCAGATCTTTTGAGGTGGGAAGATCCACCTTTAATCTGCGCCACACCATCTGTTGGGGCATATAAAAAGGAAGATTGCTCTTTTTGCGCTCTCTCTCTCTCTCTCTCTCTCTCTCTCTCTCTCTCTCTCTCTCTCATCTATTTCTTCACTGGTATTAGAGCCTACTTCTTTGGGATTCTGGTGTCTACTGAACACCAGATAAGATATCCAGCCCTGTGGACTGAACAACTACCAAATATTTGGACCTTCTGTTGTTATACAGCCGTTAGACTAGCCAGACCACAGCCTGTAAGCCATTCTAATAAACGTCTTCCAAGTCCTGTTCTTACTCCATACACTTTCTTACAACCCCTGATTAGTGCGCCCCTGTTGCTGAAGACAACACATATCCGATTGAACACTAAGCAGTTGAACTGGTGCCTAACTAGTGCTTTCTATCCTCCTGACTAGTTCATGGTTCTGGAAGGTACTCTGCACACTACCAGAGGAGAAAGATAAATACCAACACTACCACAAACCCTTCAAACTGCAATGATAACCTGCCTGCACGATACACTGGTCCAGTAGTAACACAAACATTGTGGTAGTAACTAACCACTACCTGACTGGGTTTAAGGTCCACTCTGTGATATAGAACCCATGCCTGACAGCGTTCACGTGGCCAAGAATGTGACTCTAAATAGGCCATGGACTTAGGGGAAAACCAGACACACTATTGTTGCGGTAAAGGAACTGCAATAAAATTATTCCTAAGGACATTCTGCCACAGTCATAGACCAGTGCCTCACTCAGTCATCAAGAGAAGCTTTCTCATGCAGAAGATAGGAAAAAAATACAGAGACCCAGGAGAAGACAATGTGCAGAGAGTGAGAGACCTTAGAACACTCGGTTCTAAACAGGATGTGTTCATCAAACCCCTCCCACAGGGCGCAGGGAACTCTGCAGAAGAGGAGGTAGAAAGATTGTAAGAGTCAGAGAGGCTGGATGACAGAAGAAAACAGTGTCTATCGGACACAACAGTATTGACACACATGTGAACTCACAGTGACTGTGTCAGCGTGCACAGGGCCTACATAGATCCACTCCAGACAGGCACTTATGCTGAGATAGGGAAGACATGAGCTCCCATCCCTAACCAAGAAGTCTTCCCCAATTAGCAGCTACTCAAAAAGGAAAACTTGTTTCTCAGAGGAAGTCTCACTGGGTATACCAACCACACTTACGGGCAGTAGAAGATGGCAACACAAAAGGAACTCAAAGGCATTTTTGGAGAACTTCTTTTTGTCTTATATTACTTTTTTGGATAATTTTTACCCTATCAGTCTTTAGCTTGTATGTCATGGTTTCCTTTTTGAGTTCTTATGGTGTGTTTGTGTGTGTGTGTGTGTGTGTGTGTGTGTGTGTGTTACTTGAATTCTCTCTCTCTCTCTCTCTCTCTCTCTCTCTCTCTCTTGGTCAGTTTGTTTATTTTTATTCTTGTCTGTTTTTCTTAAGAGAGAAAGAAGGCATGGAGTTGGATGGGTAGGAAGTTAGGGAGCTGCGGAGGACATGAGGGAGGGGAAACTGATCAGAACATATTGTGTGAAAAAAATATTTCAATTAAAAAAAATGGCATATTAGAAGATGCCTCGATGAGAGTCCATAAAGAAGACAGTCAGAATAAGAAGAAAGGAAGAAAGGAAAGAAGAAAAATTTGTGAAAGAGAAAACAGAAAAGTTTCACACATTCATGAAAGAAGTAAAACCAAGCCAGGAGAACAAACAGAAACACAGAGAAGCAAGCCAAATGCAGACTCCACCCGCCATGCCTTCCCTGGTGGTGGGGGTGATCCCAAAATATAACCCAGATAATGGCTAAGCAGTGCTGCCATCCAGACAAGCACATGGCCCTCAGCAGTCGGAAATTCAGTTGTAGGTTGCAGCTAAAGAGGGATTCCCTCATAAGATAGAGTCACAGAGGGGACAAATCCCATTTTGCCACACAGCATAACTTACTTGGAGGGCTGCAGTTGGGTGCCTTCCAGAAACAGAATCTATGGCTAACCACTAAACTACCCTAGGAGCCTGAGGGTACACTCAGGAAGGGAGCACCCAAGATGCCCAGAGTGGCAATCTAGTGAACAGAAGAGCCAGACACTGTGGGCGAGAGGTGTAGGCAGCAGGAGGTTGGCTCAAGCTATATACATAAGGAAAGATAGCCTTGTCCTCAATGGCCTGTGGCTGGAATAGATCTCATGAGCTGAGACTTAGCCTGGCGTTGGATAGCACTGAGCCTGAAGCCACTGGGTGGATCCAATTCTGGAGGAACCTACTTGTCACTCGCTGCTGTGGGGCCTCGAAGTTTTAAAGGAATACAGGACACCACGGTACCACAGTGGCCTCTCTCAGGCAGGGGGATGGTTAAACAGGAAACCTCGAAAGCACAAGGGCAGCCCATACGTCTGTACTGCTCTCACTACTGTGCTTGCTTCCTATCCTACACTACCAGAGCACATGAGAGACAACCTGGAGCTGAAACAATGCCCCAGAAGCTACCATTTGGGGAGTCCTGGAAGTGTGAGAGACTCAGCCCATGCCTCAGAATGCAAAGTTAAGTGCAGCCAGCAGAGGCCCCAGACACACACACACACACACACACACACACACACACACACACACACACACACACACACACACACACACGGCGGCTGTGAAGACCACTCAGGCAGACATCACTTGCCTGACACAGACTCAGTAGCAGCAGACTTACACCCCACTCCGTTCTGTTAACATGAGGCTTCTCCACTCTGAAGTCCCTGGAAGAAGCTGTTCCAGTAACTCCTCCTTTTTCTTCTTCCCTTTCTTTTTCTTTTACCATATGAGCTCCCCCCTCCTTTTCAATACGTTTAGCAGACTGTTTTACTGTTTTTTCTTATCATTCTTTAATTTGTTACCCCCTTCTTATATTTATCTAATCCCACCTGGCCCACCCCACACAAAATTTCTTTTTTCTTTCCTTGGCTTCTTTTTAAATCTTTTCCCACAGAGTTACTTCATTCTTCCGACCTCCCTACATCTAGTATTTTGAATATGTCTTCCTGGCTTTCTTTAAAATATCCATATGTTTTATTTCTTACGCCCTCTGTGATGCAGTATTCAGCAGAGAAGACTGCTCGAACATGGACTTACCCTATAGAAAGCCAGCCGGTGACTACCCTGGGAGTTAAGAGTCAGTTAAGCACTGAGACTTCCTCTGGGTGAGCTTTCAAGTGCAAACACCATGTTTTGGGTTGACATATGTCACTTAATAAGAATAGTTAGCCAGAAGCAGAACTACAGAAACTAAAAAAGCAAGGTTACTACATATAGAGACTTCCCCAAAACTGTGGACTTTGATGGATCAGGTCTTTGTTTTTGTTTCGACTGGTGGTGCTGTCAATGGGCTGAGTTTGCAGCCTGAATGGTACTTCCATCATGGAGTCAGTTGTGTTCAGACCTGGGGGTCTCCATTTTGAGACTTTCACCTCTGTGCAAGGCTGATCTTGGTTATAAACTCAGAGGACCTGAAGAGACTGAATAAGCAAGGCAAAGAGGTCAATCATTAGATAGGTATGGGTGTGTCAGTGGGGGAGCCCTTGTCTGATATGTCTGAGGCCCTGGGTTCAATGGGCAGCTAAAAGAAAAGGGTGGGGCTTGGTGGCCAGAATGGGAATCTTTGGTATTGTATAGCACAGGACTTAATCCAACTCTTAAGTGACCTCCGAGTGACTACCGGCTTCAGACCTAGAGTTCAGTAGACCGGATGTTCCTCAGGAAGTTGGGCCTAGAGGAAGCCATCCATCCAGAATGTTCATTGATGAGATAAATAGTTGACAGTGTGGTTCACAGAGATCCTCAGCCTCAACCAGCTACATGAGGAGGAGGAAACACCAGATACCTCCATGCAGGGCAGACAGAAGCCCTCATTTCTTGCATTGGAAGGTGTTCAATTGTTCGAGGCTGTGAACCAAAAGAAGACATTTGAACGGGAGGATCACCTAATTAAAACCCGTCTGTATGCCAACAATTGAAGCACATGAACACTTTAGATGCATGATTCCAACATCAAAACAGTTCAGCAGGAAACATTTTTACACACAATGTTTATACCTTCACTTATAGAGATCACACAAGTTTTCTGCCACACTGAGGAGCAAAAAGAACAATTTAGCAGGAAACACAGATTTATGCACACAGCATTTATAACTTTGCTTATAGAAATCACACAAGTTTTCTGCTGTACTTGGGAGCAAACCAATGCTAAGCTCATCTGGACAGTGACCAGGAATTCCTCACTTAATCCTGCTTTGGTCAGTTTCCAAACTGGGTGTATGTGGGAATAAAGTCCTCTCACGACGGTCCTGTCCTTGAGATAAATTCCTGAGAGACCCATTCCTTCTAAAGAGGGGTGGAGAGGGGTTTGAATAGGTTGTCATGAAACTGAGGAATGATGACATATAGACACTGTAGTATTAAGGACTGGCCTTTCCTGAGTTCAGTGTTCTGAGTCAGGAGTGTATCGGTAGAGCACTTGTGGGGTCTGAGGCTGGGCTGCGGCTTAGAGGTAGAGCATTTGTCTGGTACACTCAAGGTCTTGAGTCTGTTCCATTACCTTTTCCCTGACTAGAAAAGAAAAATTCAAAATGAACTGAATAAGTATTTGTAAAATTTACACTGCAAAATTAAAATTTGAGCTGTTTTAAAACATTGCCTAGCTGGGGTTTGTGGCGCACGCCTTTAATCTCAGCACTTGGGAGGCAGAGGTAGGTGGATCTCTGCATTTGAGGCAAGCCTGCTCTACAGAGCAAGTTTCAGGCTTGTTAGGGGTAAACAGTAAGATCATATCTTAAAAATAAATGCATGCAAATAATCATTTATACATTGTCAGTAAGTATTATATAATTATATATAATTTTGAAATTTAACTACAGGTACGTATGAACCTTCAAAAATTACATTTATCTTCTTCCTCTGACAAATGTCAATGCTGCTGCTGAATCTGATCAGTTATGTTGAGGTCAAGGGTCAGTTTGGTCGTGTTGGTAGGCTTTGACTCGTTAAGTCCTTATGCCATACTATTTTCCTCACGCACTCCGAGCATTTGGTGCAATGTGTGATTTGCTAGAGAACTGCTTGCAAATGAGGTCTATAGAATTCAGATCTCTCAGACATCTGTGAGCCTTCTGCCATTGCTATAGTTAAAATGTATTTCGTAGATTTGAAATATATTCAGAGAACCAGGTCTGCAAGATTTCAACGTCTGTCACTGTGCTGCTCAGTATGTCACATAGATATGTTTTTGTTGCTCCTTTCAGGAAACATTTTAATGTCCCCTATGTTATCAATGGAATGACACCCTGCCCGTCTGTTCTTCTCTTGACTGTAAGTCCCCTGCCATGTTGCCAGGACAACACTACCTACTGTGATATCATGAAGAGTGGTTGCTCCTTCACTATACATCCAATATGATATGCAATACTGTAATTGGATTTCAGATTCTTGCTGTTCCTCTTTCAGTTTAGGGTCTATTCTCCAGGAGATACTGCCTCATCAGCATCCTGAGGCAGCATGAGTTTCTAGGTGGTGGCTTCCCACTCTGATCTCAGCCAATAGCTTATTAGGAAATGAAAGATATGGACCACCACCATCCCATGTAGCATGCTAACCTACTAAGTCTACCACAGAGCACCAAGAAGTGCTGGTCCCAGTAAAATACCAGCACTAGGTATTTCTAGGACTTAAAAGGAAGAAACAGCCAAGCCTGATCACACGTACCTGTAATCCTAGCACTCAGGAGGCAGAGGCAGGAAGAGCATATTAAATCCATCGCCAACACGGGTTTCAAAGAAAAACCTTGTCTCAAAAAATTAATTAAGATGAAATTGGTAGGGGAAAATAAGATGGATCAGTGGGTAAAGACACGTGCCACCAGGCCTAATTACTTGAGTTAAATTCCCAAAACCTACATGATGGAAGGAGAGAATCGACTCCATCAAGTCATCCTCAGATCTCTCTGTATGCAATGTGGCATGTGCTTGCACACACTCAGATACACATGTGCAAACAAATAGTCAAACAAAAAAGTTTAGACAGGAGCAACACTTCTCTCAGCCAGATTGGTTTCCTGAGACCAGTCAAGTTAAGCATCTCTCTACTAGGATACAGGCATGGAAGAATAAGAAGACCATTGAGAATGGGAGGTGGACAAGAGAGGGTAATATGATCAAAATAATACATACATGTGTGAAAATGTCATGATGAAACCATCATTGTGTATAATTAATTTTTGTGAAATTTTTCAAAAGAAAAATCTTCCTACTTTTCCAGTGTTATTTCAATGCTACACCCATAATTGAGAGAAGAATTAAGCCTCGGCAGTCAGCACTGGACAGCTTACAGACACCAAGAAGCAGCATCCATGCTGGGCTCCAGCTCCTCCCGTGTGAAGAGAAGAGGAAAATGGGACAGTCTGACCTCTTTGCTCCAATTTCAAGACAGTGGAGTCCTGCTGAGTTGAAGGCTGCTGTCTCCTATCTAAACGGCCCTCTGAACCATCAGAGAAGGGGAGCAGTGTGCAAAGAGATTGCAAGAGCCAGGGGACAAGGAAGTTGACTTTGACAAGCTTCTCTCTACAACAGGGAAGCTGCACTTGTGAAAGCTTAACAACATGGCTACCTAATTAAGACCTGAACAGTGATTTAAAAATACAATAGGCTTACCGTTGTGAAGGGAGGAAATCTCACAGGAAGCCACACCTAGATGAAGAGCTTCAAACAACTGTAGTCTTCCCTGAGGGCAAGCCTCCTAACCGGTTATCCAATACCAAGTGCTCAACCCTAAAAATCCATACATACACGCAACAGTAAAGGGACTCTGCATTCATGTATTTATTTATTCATGTGCTTATAAATATATATATATATATATATACATATATATTAGCAATAATAATTAAAGAAAAGGGGGCCATGAATTTTAGATGGGGGCGGGGAGAACATGAGAGAAGAAGGAAGGAGAAATGGTGTATTGTATTTTAATTAAGAACAAAACAAATTAAGTTATAATACATTTAAAAAATAAATAGCCCTCTGAAAATAAACTCAGAAAAAGACTCTTGGAAAGTGGCAATGGTGACTTTCAGCACTCCTGACCCTTTCCGATGACCCATGCCTTGACAGGAAGTGTGTGGAGAGGGCCGACTCTGGCGCAACACCGCAAAGAACAATTAAATAATTGGAAAACAAAACCTTCAGGGAAGGGTTAAAGGAAAGGAGCTGTTTCGCCTGGAGAAGAGAAGGCTGAGCGATGACCTAATTATAGGCTTCAAGTACATGAAGAATTAATCTACAGCAGATGGTGACCAGCTGCTTTCAATTCCCATTGAATACAGTACAAGAGAAAATTGGCTTAGAGAGTAATAGAAAGGATTTGAGACAGATAAAAGAAGGAATTTACTGGGTTTTGGGGGTCACAGAGGTTAAGAGGAGATAGGCTCTACTGCTTGGGGAGGTGAGGGCCACTCCTTCCCCCTGGCCTCCGGGCTTGGATTGGTTTGTTCAACTGCACTGAGGGAGAAAGAGCTCTGCTCTGTTTTGGAGAAGGCCACTCTGGGTGTGTCTGGCTGTTCACTACACCTGAGTCTGTCTTTTCCTCACTTGGACTCTTCTGGTTTACTTTCCACGAGTCATTATCAGCACACCAAGCGGCATGCACCAGGTGCCAGATGTATGAGTGAAAGAAAACAACAGAGGTTCCACTTCTCACCTTCCCAGTCGGCTTTGGCAGTGGTAAGGATCTGCTGAGGAGCAGACACCATTTCAGTCACAGCTGACCTGGGAGCTGACACGTGGCTGTCCTCATGAGCAGGGGAGTGTGTGTCATAGAGAGGTATAGAGAGAGCTACATTACCATCAGTCAAGAAGTTTGAAAACGTACACACCTAGCCCTTCCGTCCAGTGATTTGTTAGTAGAGCAGCTTTCAAATCCAGTCTGTCAAATTATAATCATCCTTGAAAGCTGAGAGTACCTCTCTATTGGACTCCAAAACTCAATGGCAAACAAATTTCAAACTGTTCACCAAATGGTTGCATAAATACGTTCATAGGCACAGAACCGAAAGCATTTCACTAGTGAGTGCTGTCGCTTTTACTTTTATATCTGGTTTTATTTCATTTTATATTTTTAGCACTTTGGGACCATTCAGTGAGTTCGAGAAACCTCAAAGTTTAAAACACTGTTATGGAAGAACAGCAGACCCATCCCAGTTATACAGCAATAGGTATGGTATACGTCGATAAAAAGAATGAGAGACTGCAGGTACCACTGCCAATCTTAACCAGGCATGGAAAGGGTGAGAGTCCTGGCAGTCTCTCTGTGCCCACGTAAGACTGGCAGAAGTGATGGACAGGAAAGCCCTCAGGTGGCGCATGTTTATACTGAGCAAGGTGCCATTGGGGAGGTGGAGCAAAGAGAATCACAAGGTCAAGGCTAGCCTAAGCCACACAGCAAAACCCCATCTCAAAAGCAAACAAAACACAGGCGGGATGGAGCTGTCTTCTGGGCGACATGAATCCGTCAAATGGCCAGGGGTGAGAACCATTGACTGACAAAGGTCACAGGTAGCAAATAAGATATGCCAAAGTCAGAAAGACACCAAGCACAAAGGGAGCCTCGTGGTAAGGAGTTCCAGGATCAAGGATGTCACTAATTAGGGCAGTGAACGAGTGCGTTACATAAGGTCTCACTAGACAAAGCAGAATTGGTTGCAAATGACAGCAGGTGCTGACAGTTCGGTGATTGCTGTAAATCAAAAGTCTTCTCACTCAGTGTGGAGCAAGTGGAGGGCCACAGGTCTGTCCGTCACCTCCACCGAATAATGACAACGCTGACCAGTCCTTTCACTACCTGGAAATCTTTTTCATTAAAATCACAACTTAGGACTGAGCAGTCAGCTTTATTCGTAACGGGGAAATGACAGAGACTAGATGACAAGGGCCACTTAATTATCCCGCAGTGAGCTGTAGATGAAGAACGTGACATTGATTCTCTCCTCCTGTAAAATGGAGATGGTAGAGATAATCAGATACTGGATGGCCAGTGTCACTTGGACTCAAGGCTGGCCTAGGTACACAGGTGCCTATAAACTGAAAGTCCCTGTTTTACTGCACCTGATAAGGACGTATGATGGTCAGAGGTGGATGAGGGTCAAATCTGTGGAGGCTTAGCAGTCTCACGGGAGGTAGTAAGTGATCATATATACTCTCTAAAATGGGATCAAACCCTCAGACAAACTATGGGCCCTTCTCTCAGAGAGACTGAGGTGGTTGGCTTTAATGTCAACTTGCCACAGTTAGAATTAGCTGAGTAAGTAGCAAGTCTCAGGTGAGAAAATGTCCTGATTCCGGAAGCCCCAGTCCCATTGCCCACAGTCCACTCAAGTAGCAGTCCAGATGAAAAGAAGCAAAGAAGCAATGGCAGAAGGGAGATTACTCACCTTTTGTGGGCCTGGCTCTGCTTCTTTCCCTGGGGTATTCAGGCACCATTGCGAGCTGGGCCAGAATGAAGGGAACGAAGCTTGTCCAGACTGGTGAATTCACTGGTGAGTGCTGGGGGGGGGGGGGGGGGGGGGG
>CM052702.1:20265500-20326099 GCA_028551405.1 Uromys caudimaculatus | reverse complement strand
CAAAAAGAACTATACAAAGAATCAACAAAACCAGGAGTTGGTTCTTTGAGAAAATCAACAAGATAGATAAACCCCTAGCCAGACTAACCAGAGGGCACAGAGACAGAATCCAAATTAACAAAATTAGAAATGAAAAGGGAGACATAACAACAGATTCTGAGGAAAGTCAAAAAATCATCAGATCCTACTACAAAAGCCTATACTCAACAAAACTGCAAAATTTGGATGAAATGGACAATTTTCTAGACAGAAATCAAATACTAAAGCTAAGTCAGGATCAGATAAACCATCTAAACAGTCCCATAATGCCTAAAGAAATAGAGGCAGTCATTAAAACCAGAAATGAGATGAAAATAATAATATAAACTCTCTGTCTACCAAAAAAAAAAAAAAAAAGCCCACTACTGAACAGATTTGCTGCAAGATTCTGACAAAGCCTTCAGGAAAAGCTAATGCAGGTTTATTTTTTTCCAGTCTGCTTTTATACCATTTTAAATACATGCAAAGAATAAGCTCAGTTCAAATAGTCAAGGAACAAACAAGTCAATAAAAACAGTCAAGGAACAAACAAGGCAATAAACAAAGTCCTGTGATCACTGTTTCTAGAGGCTTATCAGGACATCCAAGATAAAAAGAATGACACACATTCCTCTGCTGAGCTTACCTTGAGCTTGTATTAGCTCAAAAAAGAATGTAAATATTCTTTTTTCTTAATTTTTTTATTGATTATCTTATTTATTTACATTTCAAATGTTATCCCTGTTTCCAGTTTCCCCTCCACAAACCCCCTTTCCCACCTCCCTTACCTCCCTGCTTCTTTGAGGATGCTCCCTACCTACTCACCCACCCACCCACTCCCGCCTCACCACCCTAGCATTCCCCTACACTGGGGCATCCAGACTTCACAGGACCAAGGGCCTCTCCTCCCATTGATGCCAGATAAGGCCGTCCTCTGCTACTTATGCAGCTGGAGCCATGAGTCCCTCCATGTGTATTCTTTGGTTGGTGGTTCAGTCCCTGGGAGCTCTGGGGGGGGTCCTGGTTAGTTGATATTGTTGTTCTTCCTATTGGGTTGCAAACCCCTTCAACTCCTTCATTCCTTCCCCGTTGGGGTCCCCATGCTCAGTCCGATGGTTGGCTGCAAGCATCTGCATCTTTATTGGTAAGCTCTGGCAGAGCCTCTCAGGAGACATCATGCTCAAGCAAGCACTTCTTGGCATCAGCAATAGTGTCTGGGTTTGGTGTCTGCAGATGGGATGGATCCCCAGGTGAGGCAGTCTCTGCATGGCCTTTCCGTCAGTCTCTGCTCCACTCTTTGTCCTTGTATTTCCGTTAGACAGGAGCAATTCTGGGTTAAAATTTTGAGAAGGGTGGTCCCATCCCTCAACCAGGGGCCATGCCTAACCTCTGAATATGGTCTCTACAGGTTCTCTCTCCCTTTTGTTGGGTATTTCAGCTAATGTCATCCACACTGGGTCCTGGGAGACTCTTGCTTTCCTGGCATCTGGGACTTTCTGTTGGCTACCCCCATTTCACCATCCTCCATTGCTACACACCTCTGTTCAATTTCCTGACCCTCTGTACATCTCCCCCCCCCCGTCTCCTCCCATACCTAATTCTGCCCCCCTTTATTTCCTTTCCTCCTCTTTTCCTGCAAAGTCTCTCCCACCCTTTACCTTCCATGATTATTTTGTTTCCCTTTCTAAGTAGGACTGAAGCATCCATACGCTGGTCTTTCTTCTTCTTGGGCTTCATATGGTCTGTAAGTTGTATCGTGGGTAGTCCAAGTTTTTTTCCTAATATTCACTTATCAGTGAGTACATATCATGTGTGTTCTTTTGTGACTGAGTTACCTCACTCAGGATGACATTTTCTAGTTCCACCCATTTGCCTGCGAATTTCATGAAGTCATTGTTTTTAATGGCTGAGTAGTACTCCATTGTGTAAATGTATCACATTTTCTGTATCCACTCCTCTGTTGAAGGGCATCTAGGTTGTTTCTAGCTTCTAGCTATTATAAATAAGGCTGCTGTAAACATAGTGAGCATGTGTTGTTGTTATATGTTGGAGCATCTTTAGGGTATATGCCCAGGAGTGGTATAGCTAGGTCCTCAGGTAGAACTATGTCCAATTTTCTGAGGAACTGCCAGACTGATTTCCAGACTGGCTTGCAATCCCACCAGCAATGGAGGAGTGCTCCTCTTTCTCCATATCCTCACCAGCATCTGCTATCACTTTAGTTTTTTATATTAGCCATTTGACTGGTGTGAGGTGGAATCTCAGGGTTGTTTTGATTTGCATTTCCCTGTGACTAAGGATGTTGAACATTTCTTTAGGTGTTTCTCAGCCCTACGAATTTCCTCAGTTGAGAATTTTCTGTTTAGCTCTGTTCCCCATTTTTAAATAGGGTTATTTGGTTCTCTGGAGTCTAACTTCTTGAGTTCTTTGTATATGTTGGATATTAGCCCTCTATCGGATGTAGGATTGGTTGAGATCTTTTCCCATTCTGTAGGTTGCTGCTTTGTCCTATTGACAGTGTCCTTTGCCTTACAGAAGAAGCTTTTCAATTTTATGAGATCCCATTTGTCAATAGTTGATTTTAGAGCCTGAGCCATTGATGTTCTGACCAGGAAATCTTTTCCTGTGCCCATGTGTTCAAGGCTCTTTCCCAATTTCTCTTCTAACAGATTCAGTGTAACTAGTTTTATGTGGAGGTCTTTGATCCACTTGGACTTGAGCTTTGTCCAAGGAGATAAGAATAGGTCAATTTGCATTCTTCTACATACTGACTGCCAGTTAAGCCAGCACCACTTGTTGAATATGCTGTCTTTTTTCCACTGGATGGTTTTAGCTTCTTTATCGAAGACCAAATGACTGTAGGTATGTGTGTTCATTTTTGGGTCTTTGATTCTATTCCATTGATCTATATGCATGTCTCTGTACCAATACCATGTGGTTTTTTTCACTATTGCTGTGTAGTAGAGCTTGAGGTCAGGGATGATGATTCCCCAAGAAGTTCTCTTATTGTTGAGAATAGTTTTTGCTATCCTGGGTTTTTTGTTGTTCCAAATGAATTTGAGAATTGCCAATATAAATATCCTTATCTGAGCCTACTTCCTTATCCTAGCCCAAAGTCAAATTCCTGCCTGAGCTTACTTCTATGTCCTGACCCAATGTCAAATTCTTGCCAAGTTTCTAGAAGTGACCCCAAAAGCTCTCCACCTATAGGCCTCTTGCAACTCTCCAACTAGGTTCCTAGATATCTTACCAAACTATTGCAATGACTCTGCATCTGTGTCAGCTCTGCCCCTGACTCCAGTGACGTTTCTTTGAACTCTTTGGTCTTTTAAAAAAATTCATAACCATTTCATGACATACAAATCCATTTACATCTTTGTATAGTGATTTGAGAGTTAACATTAGTAAGGAGGCATTCTATTTGTTATATATATATGAATGACTGACTCTGGGGATCCTTAACTTCCTGGAGACCCCCCAAGTGAACACCATGGAGTTGGGGATCGATGCAAAATGCAAGAGGAATTTATTGTTCCAGCATGCTGAGGTCGCCCTGCACACCAAGGTGGGAGAGAATGACCCCGTGCAGCCTGTTCAGCAAGCTTTTATAGTTTTTAGAGCAGCAGTCATTAGGCACAATGTGATTGGGAGAACCATGAGACTTTTAAACTGACTGGTCTTTAGGGAATGAGGTAGTAGGGGCTTAATCAGCCCCTCCCTTCCAGCCTACATGCTCTCTAACCTGTTTCTTCCAAGAAGGGAGGGGTGCTCATGTGCTCAGGGCCCTGGTGGAATTTTCCAAAGTTTCTGAACCGACCTCTCTTCATATATGTATGTGTGTATATATCCTTAGGATTGGTGTTACAAACAGTCATGAGCCATCATGTTGATGCTGGAAATGGAACCTGGGTCCTCTATAAGAGCAGCTATAATTGCTCTTAACCAGTCTCCAGCCCTGTCTGATGACAGTCTAGCTTTTAGGTTGGGGGAGGCTAGTCATCTACTAAGTTAGTATGTTCGAAAAGATTTTACCCCATAGCCATAAGACATAGATAGACAATGAATGCCTATTAAGGGAGCTAAAGATTGATAGCCCAAGATCATTTTGCTTGGGATCTGCAACATCCCAACTCTCCATATTACAAGGCTCTAGTCAGTCAATCAACCTTTTAGAATATTTAACACAGGTATGGTGGCTTTGGGGAGAAGGAAACCTTTAATTAAAGGAAAGAAGAAAAAACAGTGATAATAAATGAATACCTGTGGCTTCGTTGTCAAAGCCTGTAACTTTACACTGTCTGTGGTGTGTCACAAGTACGTCTAAAGTTCTAGACAAACTCCAGCAGCTCAGTTCTTATGAAAATTTGGATGTAATATTTGGTGTAATATGAGGGTTACTTGTCCTAAGGGCAAGCCACTGTTCCCTTCTTGGACGTTCTGAATTCTGTCTCTGGCTTACATTAGGTCTTTACCAGAATTCATACTTTGCTACCATCTTGGCACTTGGTAGAACTTCTTCTGCTCCAATGTACTTGTCTGACCTGTGTCTTGCCCAAGATACTCTTTAAGAAGCAGTTTGCTGTAGAAGGGCCTGCCTATAATCTGAGCAATCAGAAGACTGAGTCAAGAAGAACTAATCTGTGACTAGTCTGAGCTACATAGCCAGATCCTGTCTCAAAAGCAAACAAACACAAAGAAACAGCCACCCACCCCTTTCCCATATGCTTGTCAGGAACATTGCTTTTGTGTTCACTCCATATGTATGCAAGTACACATCTGAGTGCCCGTGTGGAAGCCAGAGGACAACCTCAGCAATCATGTCCCATGTACCAGTACCTTGTTTTTTGAGATAAGGTCTCTCAATGGCCTGGAACTTGGCAACTATGCTAGGCTGACTGGCCATGAAGACCAGGATTCTGCCTGTCTCTGCCTCCTCTATCCTGAAGTTACAAGTGTGTATCACCACTTGAGAGACCAGATCTTGAGTTCAGACTCCATCTTAGAGAACCTAACCTAAAGTTAAACTCTAGTTAACCAACAAGCCAGCATCTCCCAGGTTACTCCCCAACAAACATCTAGCACCAGTTTCCAGGTTACTCCCAAACAAACCTGCGCCTCCAAGTTACTCTCTCTAACAAGCCTTCCCCTGGCACTTCACTTCCTAACAACCACCAATCAGGAGGAAAGCAGAAGTTAAGTTTATGATTTGGCTCCCAGCACCAGCCAATTGTTTTAAAGGGTAACAAAATTCCATAATAGCCCCCAATCCGATGTGTATTGGTCTAGAGAGCCCCTCTCTTGCTTGCCGTTTCCTATAAAACCCTGTCCAGCTGAGAGCTCGGGGCTTCACCCTCCTGTCCCGCTGCAGCAGGTGGTGTGGCCTAAGCTTGAGCTTGAAGAGAGAGACCCTAGTGAGACCACATTTGAATAGGCTCCTTGGTGAGCTTTTGGGGCTCTCAAACAAAGCAAAACAGGCTCAGTTAATGAGAGTTCTGGAGCTATTTCCCGGATGACAGATGTTGTTCTCCTCAAAAGATATTGTTGAGACCCTCTCCACAGCTCTTCAGACTACTGAACCCATCCTTCTGCCCATATGTCTACGTCTGCTATGCCTGTCAATGGACAATTACTCAAAGCTGTGCAATTAGAAAATTGTTCTGGACTGGCCAGACTTTTGTCATCTGGAGATACCTGGGAAACATGTTATACCCCATGCTGGTATACAAAGATACTAAAGATCAGACCCTCCCCTCTCACCTCAAGGCAGGACAATTATTATACCTCCAACTCTAGAACCTATAGGACCACACTGAGTAGAGAACATCTTTGCTAAGATTCTTTCTCTAACCTGACCCACTTCTCTCGATTCCTTAAGGCCTTCTTCTAAAAACTCACCCTCACTGAGTCACCTGTGCAGGAAATCCCATCAATGACTCCAAATTTAGGAACCCCAACTCGAGGAACTTATTGTTCAGCATTATTGTAGGCTGGAAAGAGAGAGTGGGTTTTTTCTCCCAAGTTTCAGTGCTAGAATATTCTCCAAGCAACTCTACCGTTTATGTCTGATTAACTTTCTGCCTCTCTCTGTCACTCTCTCTCTGTCTCTGTCTCTGCCTCTCTCTCTCTCTCTCTCACACACACACACACACACACACACACACACACACACACACACACACACATTCTCACTCTCTTTCTCTTTCCCACTCCCTCTCTTCCTATACTCCTCCCCTCCCCTCCCCCCAGCTCAAGCTGGCCCCAAACTCTCTAGGAATGTGCGGAATAACCTTGAACTTTTGATCTATTTCCCATGTGCCAGGATTGCAGGCATGTGCCACTACATGCAGAAAATGAAGCGTTGGGATTCAGGCTCTTAACCAACTGAATTACATCCCCTCAGGGACTCTCAGCAGAAGGTGTCTTTCTTCTCTTTTCCTGAGTTCCCATGAGT
The DNA here is from genome assembly GCA_028551405.1 of Uromys caudimaculatus. Lineage (NCBI taxonomy): Eukaryota > Metazoa > Chordata > Mammalia > Rodentia > Muridae > Uromys > Uromys caudimaculatus. Next base: position 20,319,630 of record CM052702.1, on the reverse strand, counting down.
AGCAGAAGGAAGTTCTCAACTCAGCTCTTTGGGAGTAACTTTCTGCTTAACTTTTTCCCTATGTTTTGATTTTTATCCCCTTTGCAAACAAATTAAGCAGCTACTATGTTCTGAACTGCATAAAATATCAACAAACTTTAGCAGAAGACATGGTTGGACTGCTAACTCTTGCTTTGAGGACTGTATCAAGCACTGCCGTTTGGGACCTGCCAGGCTGTCAATCTCACTTTTGCAATGACAGCATTTCCAATGATGCTTCTGGGTTTCAGTATCTGATTGTAGGTCACATGGCTCAGGTGCACTGGCTTGATTCTCCTAGTGAGGGATGGAGACTGGCCTAGTCACTACAAAAAAAGCATCATAGTCCCCAAGTTGCCAATGGATTGGGTAACAGGAATACAGAGGAATTCGTTGAAGCCATAAGGTTAAATTTGGGAGTTCCAATAAATTAATGAGAAAATAACATCTCTACCCCACCTCACTCATATTTTGAATACTTATTCCCCAGCTGGCTAGCACTGCTATTTCAGAAGATTATGGAGCCTTTAGTTGGGGCCTAGCTGAAAGAAATAGGTCACTAGAACGGCCAAGAAAGGGGTTAAAGGTTATAGTGTATTCCCTGGCTCCAGCTAGTTCTCTGCTTCCTTGTCTACTATGCTTTGAGGAACTTCTGTCTTGTGTTCCAGATGCCACAATAGAGGGGCTCTGCCACACTTTCCTGTTATGATGGACTGTGAGCTCTTGAAACTGTGAGACAAATCAGTCTTCCCTCCCTGAGATGGTTTCTGCCATCTACTCCAGTCACAGTGGAGCACAGATGACTAACGAGATTGTTTTTATGCAGCTTCTTCCAACATCTGGAAAGATGTTCATAGTGTCGTGCTGAAAGCTTCATGTGCAGTCTTCTGTCTTATTACACAGCAGACAGGCTGAAGTGTGTTTCTTGGGAAAATAGAAATACAGTTTATACTGGTAAGGTTTGTGTCAACTTGACACAGATAGAGTCATTTGGGATCAGGAAACCTCAGATGAGGAAACACCTCTACCAGATTGGCCCATAAGTAAACCCATGGGGCATTCTTGATTAACAAAGAGGCAGAGCCCAGTCTACATTGAGCAGTGCCACCCCTGGGCAGGTGGTCCAGGAGTGTATAAAAAAAGCAGTCTGTGTGTTTTCGAGCAAGAAATAGAAAGGGCGTGACTCTGGGTGGGAGGTGAGGTGTGGAGGAACTGAGAGGTGTAGAGGTGGGTGGGTGGCACGGGGTGGGGGGACCATAATCAGGATGTATTATACGGAAAAAAAAACTATTTCAAAAAATGTTTAAATAATGTAGAATGATGGTTTGTGGATGCTTGGCCCAGGGAGTGGCACTATTAGGAGGTCTTGTTGGAGTTAGGTGTGGCCTTGTTGGAGTAGGTGTGGCCTTGTTGGAGTAGGTGTTACTGTGGGTGTGGGCTATAAGACCCTCACCCTCGCTGTCTATATCTGCTACAGCCTTGGAAGCCAGTATCTGCTAGCAGCCTTCAGATGAAGATGTAGAACTCTCAGCTCTTCCTGCACCATGCCTGCCTGGACATTGCCATGCTCCTGCCTTGATGATAATGGACTGAACCTCTGAACCTGTAAGCTACCCCCAATTAAGTGTTGTTTTTATAAGAGTTGCCTTGGGGGGCAGGAGAGATGGCTCAGTGGTTAAGAGCACTGACTGCTCTTCCAGAGGTCCTGAGTTCAACTCCCAGTAACCACATGGTGGCTCACAGCCATCTGTAATGGGATCAGATGCCCTCTTCTGGTGTGTCTAAAGAGAGCACTGGTGTTCTCATATACATAAAATAAATAAATCTTTAAAACATATACACACACACACACACACACACACACACACACACACACACACACACACACAGAGTTGCCTTGGTCATGGTGTCTGTTCACAGCAGTAAAGCCCTAACTAAAACATGTAGAATTTTAGTGTTTATTGCATTCTCATTTGCTTTTGTTCATTTTTAAATTTCAAATAAATTACCTACTTTAAAAAAGAAAAGAAAAAGGAAGCAAGCAAGCAAACAAGCAGGCTGAGTACACCATTGTGGAGAAAGCCAAAGAGCCACATTGTTCCACAGTTCATGTGCTTCCTGCCTCTAGGTTCCTGCCTTGATTTCCTACCCTTGTTAGAACAAGGCTGACTTGGTGGGATGAAGCCTCACGTGTCTGTCCCGGGGCGCTGTGGCTCTGGGTGGGACAGCAGACACTCGGGAAGCGGCAGTCACCACAGGGTGCTGCAGACAGACTAGCCAGATCACAGCTGGGGTTCCCAGCGCCGGGCTGGCTGCTTAGGCTTGGGTGAATTGGTACCGTCTGGGAGCACTGGGAAGCTCTTGGCGAGAGATTAGACGCAAGGCTCCTTAATCGAGGGCCAGATCCCTCACTTCCCATGGTGGGTCCAGATGAAGAGATAGTCCATAATTCTAAGACATTTATTGTCATCATGTGGAGTGGCCTGGATCGAATTGTGTCCCCGTGGCCTCTGGGAGATGCAAGGCAGATATAGTAACTGGGAAGGGGTGTGGCTAAGCCTCTAAGTGTCTCATTAACATGGGGATGGCTTGGAGCTGTGTGACCACGCCTCTACCTGAGGAGGGGTGGTACGTGACCTTGACTGGAGCCAAAAGCCTCCCGGGAGCATTGGCATAATGTTTTTCGGTCCCTTGTGGATTATTCCAAGTGGTCGCCCAGATTTTATGCCTGTGCTCAACCGGGTGTCAGATTGCCTGTCACAGATCACTTCCCCACACACCCTGACTTCACTTGATGGTAGGTTGTGACCAGCCAAATTAACCTTTTTCTCCTCCAGTTGATCATTATTGGTGTTTAGTTAGAGCATTACAAAGCAGAATGGAACACAATTATAATTAATTTATAGCATCCAAACCCTAGCAATAGTCTTCTGAGGGAAGAGTCACCACAGACAATGGGATAGGGGTGAGAACCTGAGACAACTGACACAGGGCACATCTCAGAGAAGAGGGCTGTGTTCAAGAGGACAAAGGGACTAAATCACCATCTGCTGAGGACCAACTTCTGCTTGGAGAGGAGTTCTGAGGAAGGGGTGTTTGGGAGCAGCAAAAAGAATGACTGAAAGTTAAATCATGTGTACAAGCTGACAGTCTGTAGTCACTTGAAATTGTTCTCTGTCGATAGCTCTTGGCTCGGTAGTCTGCTCTAGATGGTTCTCAGCTTGAGACAGCTTCTTGCTCCAAACAGCTCTCTGCTAAAGACAGTTCTCTCATGCTGGAAAAAATTCTAATCTCATGAGTTTTCCATCCAAAGTCAAAAAAAAGGTGCCAGAAAACAATTCTTGGATTTTCTAGAAAAAAAAAAAAATTCTAAAAGAGATGTGTTCACTCCCCATGGATTTTCCAACCAAAGTCAGAAATCCTGTTAGAAAAACATTCTAAAAGAATAGGGTTTACTGTCCAGAGATCTCCTGGACTCGGATTATCATGGAGTCATTAACCTTGGCAGAGAGAACACTCCTTGAATGAAGAACACGTAAATATGTGCGTTGTTATATAAACAAGCCTTACATCCGCAAAACAACTGTCAACATTCATGGAAGCCCACTACCTGCTGGCTCTGTTCCAGAGGTGGGAACCATGTCACTCTGTCCCTTGCTCTGCAATGCAGGACTTGGCAACCATCAACTGTAAAGTAGGATGGTTAACTAAGGGTATGGGTAGGGCCACCCACACTCCTGCACGTTCAAGGCTCTGTGTTTGATCCCTAATACTGCAGGGAGGAGTGGTTACTGCATAGAGTTCCACTACGTGACCCAATTCCCACCCACTGTTCTGAGAAGCCTACAAACTGTTATTTGTGTTTTGCGGTTGTTTTTGTTTTATTATCTGTTCACAAAGTCTTTGCTTTCTGTTCTGGTTTTTTTCTCTCTCCCCTGGTTTTGCTCGTTTGTTTGAGACAGTCTCAGGTGCCCAAGACTGACTTTGAATGTCTCTGATGTTCCTGCCTTTACCTCCCAGGAGCTAGGATGATAGTGAATGTCACATGGCTGACTCCCCCAGTCTAACAGTCTAAGAAATAAAACTGAACACTTTAGAATTTTACCAGGTTTTTTAAAAAAAGATTTTCTAGGTTTATTGTTTAAGTGTATGTGCCTAAAGTACAGTGGCTTGGATTTGAATTTCAGAATTAGTATTAACTAACCCCACACCCCCAGGAAAGTTATGCAGCCTTAAGATTCTGTGACTGATGAAGTGAAGCAATGGCTCAGTGGTAAAGAGTACTGGGTATTCTTCCAAGGGTTCTGAGTTTAATTCCCAGCACACACATGGCAGCTCACAATATAACAGGACCAGATGCCCTAGTCTTTGTGAGGACGGATATGTAGTCAAAGCACCCATATACATTAAATAAAGAAAGAAAAGCAAAGATTTTATGACTGAAAAGTAAAGGTTACTATGGCTCCTCTTTCACAGGATTAAATGAATGAATATACCCAGAGCACTGAGAACAATGCTCAGCACATAGTAACTACTCAATAAATGGTAACCAAACATCCATTGATTAACCTGAGGGTGGCAGCACATACCTATAATCCCAGCACTCAAACAAAATTTCATGGGTCTGGAGAGACGGCTCAGTGGTTAAGAGCACTGGCTGCTCTTCCAGAGGTCCTGAGTTCGATTCCCAGCAACCACATGGTGGTTCACAATCATCTGTAATGGAATCTGATGCCCTGTTATGGTGAGCCTGAATACATAAAATAAATAAATAAATCTTTAAATTAATTAATTAATTAATTTTTGGTTTTTCGAGACAGGGTTTCTCTGTATAGCCCTGACTGTCCTGGAACTCACTCTGTAGGCCAGACTGGCCTCGAACTTAGAAATCCACCTGCCTCTGCCTCCCAAGTGCTGGGATTAAAGGCATGCACCACCACTGCCTGGCATAAATATTCATTTAAAAACAAGTGTTAGCAAGCTCGTAGTTGGCTTAAGGAGATGATAACAATCTCATACACATGAGAAGCTAGCAGCCCAGATAGCTTCCGGGGCTGTAACCTGCTCACGTCACTGGGTGTCTCACTTCTCCTTAGCTTAGCTCTTCAGTCTCAGGCAGGCTTTTCTCCATTGGCTCAGCAGCTGCAGGCTCACTTTCTGTAAGAGTATGAGAATGTTCATGGTTTGCCTTCCTCACAGCTCAAAGCATCACAGCAGGCTTCCTTGGCTTACCTGCCCATCCCCCAAGTCCATCAGTGTGGTCAGTGTGGCGGTGTGAATGAGACTGGCCTCCACAGGCTCACACCTTTGAATGCTTGGTCCTCCCGTTAGTGGAACTACTTGGAAAGGATTAGAAGGTGTGGCATTTTTGGAGTAGGTGTGGCTCTAAGGGTGCACATGTGTCATCGAGGATGAGCTTTGAGGTCTCAAAACCCACACCATACCTCGTCTCTGTTATCCCCCTTCATTTCTGCCTGCTAGTGCAAGTCAGCTATGGCTCTAGCACCATGCCTGTCTGCTTACCACCACGATGATCATGGTGGTCAAGCAGAGTTCTCAATCTGTGGGTTACAACCCTTTGGGGGTCAAACAACTTTATCATAGGGGTTGCCTAAGAGAATCAGAAAACACATATATCTATATCACAATACATAACAATAGAAAATGACAGTTATGAAGTAGCAATGAAAATAACTTTATAATTGGGAGTCACCAGCACATGAGGAACTGTATTAAGGGAAGGTGGAGAACCATTGCTCTAAACTGTAAGCAAGCTCTCAATTAAATGCTTTCTTTTATAAAAGATGCCTTGGTCTTGTTGTCTCTTCACAGCCAAAGAACAGTAACTAAGACAGCCAGAGAAAATAAATACAATGCTTTGATTAGCTAGCCCTAAGCTATCATAAGATCCTGGAATGGATATATTCCACCCAGACAGTAAGAGCAGTTTCAGTGAAGAACACATGGGCTCTGTCACCAGAAGGGAATAGATTCTAGATAAAACCACACATGTCAACTGTGATGCCATGGCTCTTTTTTTTTTTTTTTTTTTTTTTAATTTTGTTTTTGTGTCAAGGGGTGAGATGTGTGTATATGTGAATACAAATAAATGCCTATGGAATCCCGAAAAAGGTGTTGAATGCCTCCAAGCTGGAGTTACAGGCTGATTTAGGTGCTGGCAACTGAACTCAGAACATGGTCTTGACTATTTCTCCCTTTCTCCAGCCCCATGACTTGGTTCTTAAATGGCCCCCACGTTGTATGTTGAAGACTTGGTCTCAGATGTAACAGTCTTCACAGGTCAAGCTTGGGAAAATATTAGGATCTTAGGGCTCTGATGCTGGATTCATCACTTATGGGGATACTGGGAGATGCTGGAAACTTTAGGATGTGGGGCCTAATTAAAGAAAGTCGGTGCTAGTATGTGTGTGTGCCCTTGAAGAACATACTTTGTCCCCCACTTCCTTTATCTCTCCTCCCCTTCTCTGCATCTGGCTGCCATCATGGACACAACTTTAGACTTCTGTGTCAGGGCACAAAAACAAAACAAAAAACAAAAACAAAACAGAGCCCAGTGATTATGGATGGAAATCTTGATCCAAGATAAATCTTTCCTTCTGGAAAACTGATTTGCTCAGGTATTTTGTCACAGCAATGAAAAGCTTACCAATACAATGGGTACCTTTTTCTTGAGAAATATCATGAGATCAAGGATTTACTTGTCTCCACTCGATGGTGCTTCCTTACGTATGGAGTGTACAGCTTAGTGCTGAGGCAGGTGTGGGTTAGGACATTAGGGTCCTTATCACTAGGAGAAGGTTGTTATGCTACATAGTGAGACGGAATCAGGATGACACTAGAGAATCCAGGATGCTCTGCTGTCCTCGGTGTCTCAGCTGACACCTACCACTGTCATGGCGGAGCTCTGGAGAACCACTCTGAGATGGAAGTGTGGTCTTGAGAAAGATGAGAATCCTTCACTGAAACCAGTCAAAGAGACTGACAGTATCCACAGTGGGGTTGGAGTATACATCTCTCATTATGTATGAGGACTTGGACCCCACGCCAGCGACTAGCATTGGAGCACACAGGTAATGTTGGGGTACCAAGGCTTTCTCCCAGGCTTCCCAAATGGAGTGGTACATCCCTTTAAACAATAAATGTATAATATTTTCCTCATGCAGTAAAATGATTCATTGAAATTACAAGAGTTTGGGTGAGGGAGGGATGATTGTGTTTTGAAACACTTTCTCACATTATAGCCCAAGCTGGCCTGGAACTCACTATGTAGCCCAAGCTGGCCTGGAACTCACTAGGTAGCCTAAGCTAGCTTGGAACTCACTATATAACACAAGTTGTCCTAAATTCCCTATGTATCCTAAACTGGCCTGGAACTCACTATGTAGCTGGCCTAAAACTAAATATCCTGGTCTTAGCATCCCCACTGCTGAGGTGATAGACATGAGCCATCAACTCCCAGATAAATTACAAAAATGATTAAGGACCTTTTTCCCCCAGAGCCCAAACTGCTGGCTGGGGCTCTACCTGAAGGCAGGCTCTGCAACTGTCTCCTGTGGGGATTCTGAGTCAGTCGTGGATGGCATCTGTCAGAAACCAGGACAAATTTCAAGGAGATTAAAAACAAGCTCAGAGTGCCTACAATCTGGAGGTATTTATGATTCCTGAGGTTGAAGTAATAGCAAACCCTAAGGGATTATGGGTAGAGCCTTGTCATGCTGGCAGCTTGTCTCTGCTGATTTAATAGGATGTTTCGACAGAGAAGGAGCTTAATCTTTTCCACATTGGCCTGGCACCCATAACTCACCTTCCGATTTTAATAGGAAAGTCAGGCACCTTGGCAGGACAGGGTGAAGGTGAGACAGTGCTTCCCCTAGCTCGGTATTGGAACGGACAGACCAGGATAAAACTAAAAATGTTCGCTCTTACCTTCCAGGCTGGTCATGACTCATGATTTCCACAGGCTTGCAAGGAAAGATCACTGAGCATAAGAAAACAGCAAAAGTAAGCAGACCTTAAAGGAAATAAACCGTAGGAGGACAGGGTGAAGGACAACACCACAAACGAATATATTTGGAGCTGGGCTTGGCTGGTGATGAGCCCTGAAGACCCACAGTGAATAATTCCACAGACCCGGGGCCCAGGCATTAATCTGTGGGTGGGACCGTGTTCGGGCATAGGCTCAGCATCAGAGGTGATATGTGATTCAGAGGCCTGTCAATCTGCAGCCCCACCAGTGTCTACAGTGTGGTATTGCTTTTCAAACTAAGTAGGTTTTATTTACTGATTTCCTGGGACTCTCGGATTGTAGACCAGGGACTGAATCCAGAGCCTGGGTTGTGCTGTGTGCATATTCTGCTACAGATGTACACTCCGTCTGAGCCCTACATTTTACTTCATTTTTGTGTGTGAGAGCGTACATGTTTGTGTGTATCCCTATAGTGCTGGTAGGTGAGTATGTGTGTACATGTGCTTATGGAGACGAGAGGTTCAAGGTCGGGTGTCTTCTTCAATCACACTCTACCTCTCTTCCTGAGCTTGCCAATTACTATTAAGAAACCCTGGGGGTCTTCCTGTCTCCAGACTCCCAACAGCTAGGTTTACTGGGAGGAAAGGGGACAGAAGAAGAAGAGGAAGGGAAGAGAGGGGAGAGAAGGAGAGTGGAGGGATATTTGTCAGTGATATGCATACATACATACATACATACATACACACATACATACGTACATACGATTTGTTAGAATATCTTACAAGCTGTGGTTCAGTGTGTACAACAATGGCTGTCTACCAGTGGAAAATCCAAGAATCCAGTAGTTGCTCAGTCCAAGAGAGCTGAAGGTCTCAGCTGGTCTTCAGTATAAGCCAAAATCCCCAAAACATAGGCTCTAATGCCGTGAAGGAATGAACTTGCTATCAAGAGAGAGAGCAAGCAGGCAAAGAAAGATAGCTTCCTTCTTCCTTCTCCTCTATATTGGCTGCCAGTAGAATGTTAGAGTTAGGTCTTTGCGGTGGTTTGAACATGCCTGGCGCATGGGAAGTGGCCTTATTAAGAGTTATGGCCTTGTTGGAGGAAATAAACCAGCCCCAATTAAATGTTTGTCTTTATAAGAGTTGCCTTGGGCCGAGCAGTGGTGGCGCACGCCTTTAATCCCAGCACTTGGGAGGCAGAGGCAGGTGGATTTCTGAGTTCGAGGCCAGCCTGGTCTACAGAGTGAGTTCCAGGACAGCCAGGGCTACACAGAGAAACCCTGTCTCAAAAAAAAAAAAAAAAGCTGCCTTGGTCATGGTGCCCCTTTACAGCAATAAAACCCTAACTGAGACACTCTTCCCACTTCAAAAGATCCAGATTTAAAAGTGAGTCTTCCCATTCACAGATATACCACAGTCACTTGGGTTTTGATTAATTACAGATATAGTCAACCAAGTTGACAACCAAGAATAACCATCACAGAAGGGAAGGGGGAGGGGTAATGGAAGAGGAGAAGAGAGGAAGAGAAGGAGCAGCATTAAAGTAAACGGAGTCTGAAATTCTTGTCAAACAAAAGGCCTGTCCTAAGTAAGCCTAGCATAGATTCAGAAACCCAAGAACCACCAGGGTTTCTTGCTATCTCTCAACCCCAGGCATCGTCCTCACTAGCAGGATTCCTGAAGGAGAGGTATGGGTGGGTGATGTGGGGGTTGGGGGGGGTGTATACAAAAGTAGACTTCTCACCTTCCCGAGTATAAGGGAATCAAAAGTTTCTTGGACCTGCGCCACTCACCAGAAGCTAAGGTCAGGTCTAGCCCTCGCTGGATACCGCCCCCTCACTTCCCTCTACACTGGTTTCTTTTTCCACCCTCCCAGATTTGGGGGGAAGGGGAATCTGTACAGCTGCTGCAGCATGAGCACACTCAGCCTCTCACAGATATCCAAAGCTTTTGATATCAACCCAGCATGAACTAATGTCCTAAATTTAATACTGACGAGAAGAAATCTTTGACAGGGCTGGGGACAGCCACAGCATACCCTGGCTGGCAATTCTGTCATTAGTTGCTGGAACTTTTGACACATCGTCTCCAATGAGTTCCAAGGCCACCCGTACTACAAGAGGCAAACTAGTGACTCACTGGGGTTAAATTAATAAGCGTGAGTTGAGCGAGAACAAAGTACAGGTGACTGAATTTCTAAACAATTATCTTTCCACCGTGGTTAATTTGTTTACGTATTCAACCTGCACAAATGTACGACTGTATTCTATGCTGGATTTCATGCTCTGGAAAAATGATTTCCAATCTTGTAAAGAATTGTGTCCTTTATTTCAACATAAATAAAGCACAATATGGTGTTTCAGATGTCAGAGTCAAAGCATCTGGGAAAACACTGGTTCTCTCTGGGAATTTCACAAAAGGCTCAGTACCAGAGGCGACTTTAAAGACAAGCAAGGGACTAGATGGATGGCTCAGCAGTTAGGAGATTCCAGATTTGGTACACTGCAACTCACAAACATCTGTCCATGTTACCAGGGCTGTTAAGCCCTCTTCTGGCCTCCTCAAGCACCAGGCACACACATGGTACACAGACACACAAGCAGACAAACACTCCTCACATAAAATAAATTAATGTCTTTTTAAAAGACAAGTGGTGATGACTATGTAGGGAGTGGATGATAAAGAACGCACTCAGTGTACAAGAGCAGGTCCTCAGTAATGTGCCAGGCAGTTTGGGGGAGAATGTGTGGGGGTTGGGAGTAGGGGAACCTCAAGCTCTGACTTGATGGAAGTCAGATAGAAAAAACAACCATGAAGCAGAGGCAAGTGACAGACTGGAGGGAAAGACGTTTATGTCCTGCCAGAAGAATAAGCAACATGGTGGTAAATGGTTTAATATGATCAAACCATTTGACCAACTAAGCCACTTCTAGAAGGTTATCCCAAGACATTGAGATCGCGCAATGCATGCATACATATGATCAGATTTAGTTATAAGCTGTTCACCTGAATATGAGTTTTAGTGGATAAAACAAAACAAGATGTAAAATAAGTAAGAAAAAGAAACGACTTAAGATAAATGAAGTGGCACACCCTAGGAAATGCAAACTATGGGAGGCTGAGGCAGGAGAAATACAAATTTGAGGCCATAGGCAGCAAGACCCTGTCTTATTCGGTGTGTGCTGGCTCATGGCTTGAATGTCAGCACTCGGGAGACTGAGGCAGGATGATGGCCACAAGTGTGAGACTAGACTGGGTGATAGTGAGTTTTAGGTCAGCTTGACCCCATCTCAAAAAAATTAAAAACGAAAACAAATGTACAATCTCGGGTTATCAGGCTGCCAATTATGTTCTATCCTGGGAAATTTTCCATCAAGCTGAGGAAATCTAAGCTTCAGGTCTCTCATTTATGTGGATTCTTTCAATATACTGGGAGGGGCCCTTCCAAGTTCTTATAAATAATTTTATAGTTTGTTCTTAAAGAGAATTCCCCCAAAGAGTATATATCTTTTTGACTTCACAAACTCAAACCCTTTTGCCCAAAGTCTGTCTATCAATAAATTTATATTTTAAATTATTCAATATTGCTGTGTGATGGTGGCACATGCCCTTAATCTCAACACTCAGGAGGCAAAGGCAGGAGGATCTCTGTGAGTTCGAAACCAGCCTGGTCTACAGAGTAAGCTCCAGGGCATCTAGCGTTGTTACACAGAGAAACTCTGTCTTAAAAATCAAACAAACAAACAAATCATATTAAGACAGGTACTCAACATGGATGGAGGGGTTCCCACAAGTCCCCAGCCCTAACTGATAGCCATTGGAGTTGTGTAGATGCTGGAGGAGGAAGAGATGGTTTTCTTCAGAATGTGACTTCTCATGGGTCCTCATGCTCTCATGGCTGGTTCTATACCCACGTGCATACAGGCAGCACTAGCTGGGCTCAGTGAATTATTAAGAGGGTGTAGTGGCTATTTCCGATTGTCAACGTGACTATATCTGGAGTGAATTACAATCCAGAATTAGAAGGCTCACCTGTGATCTACATCTTGCGTCTGGAAGACACAAGTTTCAGGTGTGGTGGTATGCACACCTCTAATCTGGGCCACACCTTCTGCTGGACATCTACATAAGAACATTGGAAGGAGGAAGATTCGATCTTCTTCGCCTGCAAGCCTTGTGGGACTGAGCGACAGCTAGATCCTCGGGTTTTCATTCACAGCTGCTGCTGGCCATTGTTGGGGAGTTTGACTACAGACTGTAAGTCATCAACAAATTCCCTTACTATATAGAGACTACATATAAGTTCTGTGACTCCAGAGAACCCTGACTGATACATAGGGGGAAAGAGGATATAAAGTTGGGAGGGTGTACTGGTTTGAAGGAAAATGGCCCCATAAGCCCATGGGGACTGAGACTATTAGGAGGTGTGGCCTTGTTGGAGGAAGTGTGTCATTGTGGGGGTGGGCTTTAAGGCCTCAGATGCCCAAGCCATGATCAGTGTGTCTGTCCCTTCCTGCTGCCTGTGGATCCAGATGGAGAACTCTCAGCTACCTTTGCAGCGCCATGTCTGCCTATGTGACGCCATGCTTTCTGCCATGATGATAACGGACTGAACCTCTTGACCTGTAAACCAGCATAATTAAACATTTTCCTTATTAACAGTTGCTGTGGTCTTGGTGTCTCTTCACAGCAATAGAAACCCAAAGTAAAACAGAGGGAGATGTGGGAGTGTCTTCAAGAGATTGCGGGGGAAAGATGGGGTTAATATAGTCAAAATGCATTGTATGCATGTATGAAATTCTCAGATAGATTAATAATTTGAATTAAGATTAAATGAAAATGAACAAGACAAACGCCATTACCACAGTCTGCCAAAAAAAAAAAAAAAAAAAAAAAGACACACAGGTGGCACAGGAAAACACAAGCAAAGTACCATGAGATGCCACCAGAGGTTAACCGTTTGTGCCTTTATTAATAGATATTAAATGTTTGTAATAATTTGTTTTATATTGATACTTTATGCATGCATAGAATGTGTTTTTACATTTATGTTTATGTGTGCAAGTGTGTATTATTGTGTATGTCTGTGTGTATGAGGGTACACATACACACACACGTGGCGGCATGTGTGCAAGCCAGAGGTCAGCCTTTGGTATTGTTCTTCATGAGCTGTTTACATTAGTTTTTGGAGAGAAGGTATTCTCCTATGACCTGGGGCTCACTAAGTAGGCAGGCCAGCAAGCCCCAGGGATCCTCTCTTTCTCTCTCTCTCTCTCTCTCTCTCTCTCTCTCTCTCTCTCTCTCTCTGGCCCTGGCATACCAGTGCACATTCCCACTCCTTGCTTTTTACAAGGGTGCTGGAAACCAAATGCCTGGCTCTTGACATGCATGCTGAAGATCAGACTCAGGTCGTCCTGCTTCCGCGGCAAGAATTTTCAAGTCTTTTTAAATTTAATGTAACGTTTTGATGACCAAGTTAGTTTAATTAGGGTTGTGTACAGGAAGGAGCATGTGCAAATTATCAGTGGTTATATCCCTTCCTTCCTTAGCAACCATTAACTGCCTATAGGTCCTCAGGAAGGGACAGGCCCTTGTGAGTCCTTCCCCTGTCTACAACTGAAGGGTGATGGGCCTGATCTTGCGCAGACCTTAGCAGGTAACCATAGCTTCTGAGCATTCGAAAGTGTAATGGCTACATCACCACCAGAAAGTAGCATTTCACGGCACTTCTTCCTCTGCCAGGGTGCTCGCAAAGCCTTGGAGGGGATGGTTTACACATCCCATCTAGAGCTGAGCACCCCACAGTCTTTCATTCTGAGCACGCTGACCAGCCAGTCTCTGTACAGAAACTGCCACTCACACTCACTACCAAAAGCTTCTCCAACCACTCGTGGCAGCGCTGTCCCGTGTGTGCAAACAGAAATATTTAGAAGGCAATCTGATGTCATATTATGTCCAAACGACAGCAGTAGCATTCCACTTAGGGTCTATGACATCAAACCACAGGCTTCTCACTGGGTTTATAGGACCAGAATGGGCCTCAAATTCAATGCGAAAGCAGCTAGTTATTGCCCTAAATAACAATCCTGCAACTACTGTACCAGCGAGCACATTTTGCCTGGAAGGTGGGTAGTTTGGCATGCAGAAGCAACAGCTGAGTCAGATTGTTGATGACAGTTCTCTCCCAGAAGCCTGCACCGCCCCTTGTAGCACTGTCAAACATAGCCAGCACAAAGGAAGCTTCCAGCTCAATCCCAGGCTGATTCTGTACTCTACACCGGAGGCACGTGGCATCTCCACAATAGGATCTGAGTATCTAGTTCTGGTGGACAGCCAACAGCAGTGACCTGTGTTGCTCAGGACCTTGAGGACTTCCCTAACCAGGTAGACCATAAAATAGTTCTTTTTTCTTTTTTAAACAAGGTTTCTCTGGGTAGTCCTGGTTGTCCTAAAACTTGTTGTGTAGACCAGGCTGGCCTTGAACTCAAAGACATCAACCTGCCTCTCCTCCCAAATGCCAAGATTGAAGGCAAGCACTTTCGGCTAGTTAATATTTTTAATATTTTTTTAGTGCCGATGGAAACGTCGAGCAAATTAAGCTGTTCTATATTATTGGAGGGGATGCAAAATAGTAGCATGCTTTGGGGGAAAAAAACCAGTTAGCAACTTCTTATAAAAAGTAGGTTGGTACAAAGGCCTGTGCAAAAATATTTATAGCCACTTTATTTATGGTCTCCTCAAACTGGAAACAACTCAACTGTTATGTTAATGAATAAATAATGTATGGCGTGTCCACACAAAGGAATACTACACTGTTATAAGTAAAAATGAGCTGCCAATACACCCAACAGCATTGCTGATTGGACACACATACTACATATGACAGAAGGCTGAGATATAAGAGAAGTGCCAAGACTTTGAGGCTAGCCTGGCCTCAATAGTTCCAGGTCAGCCTGGGCACAATGTGAGCCTTCATCTCAAAGAACGAAACTGAAGCTAGAAAAATATTGAATGGCATGAAACAGAGGCTGTACTATCTGGCTTTCTCTACAGGAACAAAGCCAATATGGAGTACATGTATGAGTGTATATATGTACAAGCACACACACATATGAGCATTTATCCCACTGACTCACGTGGTTGGCCTTTGACCCTGTGATGAATAGAGAGCCAGAAATCCTGGTAGCCTTTCAGTCCAAAATACAGAAAGCCTCAGGACAAGAGGACTGAGGATTAAGTTTCAAGCCATGGAGGAAAGTCAGGAAGTTCTTTCATGAGGGAGTGGTTGGTATGTGATGTGTTGAAAGGCATGCAAAGCATCCACTGCCCACAGGCAGTCACCAACAGCTCCAGATGTGCTCACTCAGCAAGAGTGGAGCTTGTACATCTGGCTTCCTGCCGCTGCTCTTGTTCCACCTGGGCCTGCAGCCTATCAGCGGGTGGCATTGCCTCTGTACAGGGCAGGTCCTTCACCTACAGATGCTGTCTCTCATGTCAGCAACCTAGAAACACCCTGACAGACAAATGCAGAAGTGTACTTTCCTGCTTTAAGAGACATATCTCAGTTCAACCAAACTGACAATCAGAATTAACCATCATGGCAGACACGTGATGGTTTCAGAGTCAGACTCTGTGACAGAGCCAGACTCGAGGGCCCTCACGGAGAATCCCAGCATGCAGGAGAATCAGGCAGGAGGACTTCAGTAAATCTAAAGTTGACCCGAACTACATAGTGTAGATAAATAAATAAACAGAGCTAGTTTCGTTACTTTTCTCACTACTATCATAAAATACATGAGAAGACCAATTTATGGTTTCTTTGGCTCAGTTTTACGGTGAAAAGACAGAATGGCTCCCTGGCAGTGGAAGTGTGCTATGGACCTCCACATCAGATTGGATACTGAGAACAGAATCAGTGCCCGACTACGACCTTCGAAGACACACCCTGGCAGCGACACAACTCTGCCTGGGCCAAGTCCTTAAAGTTCCAGAACCTTTCAAAACATCGCTCTCAGCTGGGGGCCGAGTGTTCAAACACATGAGCTCATGGGAGACATCAAACCATAGTACAAAGTATAAAGTAATCTATAGTTGTTTTTACAAACTGTCTTAGTTAGAGTTACTATTACTCTGATGAAACACCGTGACTAAAAGAAATTGGGGAGAAAAGAATTTATTTGGCATACACTTCCATAGCACTGTTTACGACGGCAGGAGCCTGGAGACAGGAGCTGGTGCAGAGGCCATGGAGGACTACTGTTTATTGGCTTGCTCAGCCTGCTTTCTTACAAAACCCAGTTTTACCAGCCCAGGGGTAGCTCCATCAGCAATGACGTGGCCCTCCCACATTAATCACTAATTAAGAAACTGTTCTACAGACTTGCCTGCAGCCTGATCCTATGAAAGCATTTTCTCAACTAAGGTTCCCTCCTCTCAGATGACTTTAGTTGGTATCAACTCGACATAAAACTAGCCAGCACATAAACCAGGCGTTTTATGCACAGAGGTAAGAAATGACTGCATTAACACAGGAATGAAAAACATACACCAACATCATAATTTTTGAAGCATTAGGTGATGGGTGAGTGTGGTGGTTTGAAAGAGAATGATCCTCACTAGGCTCACATGTTTTGGGAAGGATTAGGAGGTGTGGCCTTGTTGGAGGAGGTATGTCCCTCGGGATGGGCTTTGGGGTTGAAAAACCCACTCCAGGCCCAATCTCTGCCTCCAACTGTAGATCAGGATGTAAACTCTTAGCTGCTGCTCCAGGGCCATGCCTGCCTGATACCATGCTGCCTGGTATGTTGGTCATGGACTCAACTTCTGAAACTGTAAGCAAGTCTCCAATTAAATGCTTGCTTTTATTAAGTTACTTTGGCCATGGTATCTCTTCATAGCAATCGGAAAGTAAATAAGACAGTGAATTCTAACATTATCGTTTTGATCGTTTGTAATTTCTCGTTCTTTTTAAGTTTTGTTTGTTTGTTCATTTTAAGACAGGGTCTCAGCTATGTCAGGCCAACCTTGAAGTCATCATGTAAATGCTTCATATTTCTCCTTGTACTTCTCAAGTGCTAAAACTGGGTGTGTGCCACCACACCCAGATACATTTGTTTTAGTAAGTATCTATCTTATAACGTTTTAAAGTGGATTTCGATTGATAGTGACAGAGTTGAAAGTTCTTTGTTTTGTATTTCATTTTGTTCGGATGCTAGAGATTAAATATAGGGCTTTATGCATGCTAAGCACATCCTACTTTTAAGCTATGCTTTAGCTCCAAACCGAGGGATTTTAAAGAGCATACCAATCACTCAGAATATAGCACAGATCCTAGTATACATGAAGCCCTGAGTTTGAGCCACAGCACCACACATACAGAGAAAGAGAGAGAGAGAGAGAGAGAGAGAGAGAGAGAGAGAGAGAGAGAATGCACAAAGATAAAAACAAAATACAGCCGGGCAGTGGTGGCACACGCCTTTAATCCCAGCACTTGGGAAGCAGAGACAGGCGGATTTCTGAGTTCGAGGCCAGCCTGGTCTACAGAGTGAGTTCCAGGACAGCCAGGGCTACACAGGGAAACCCTGTCTCGAAAAACCAAAAAAAAAAAAAAAAAAAAAAAAAATACAAGAAGTAGAAGGAAAAACAAACACTTAGGGTGTGTCCAATATAATTGTGATGGTTGATGTTATACTCCAGCCCCAAGGGCAGGATATTTAAAGCATACATCCCACAACTGAGAATGTAGCTCAGGCCCTAGCATCCACTAGGCCCGGATTTTGTTCTTTACACTGTAAAACAACAACTACAACAGAAAGAAATAGGGAGAAAAAAGCAAACATTTTAAGAGTATAAAAGCATGCATGACATAGAATATATGATGGACTAATTGTCATCCATTAGGATCAGGGCCACCTAAGATACAAGACTCTGGGCATGTCTGTGAAGGAGTTTCGAGGTCAGGTTAGCTGTGAGAGGAAGACCCACTCTGAATGTGTTCTTTGGGGCTCAGCTACTTTAAAAGGTACTAGGAGGAGGATATATCAAGGTCAGGGCAGGGTTTGTTTGTGGTTTTAAAGCCTTTTCCTTTAAGAAAAAGTGAGGCCCGTGGCCCTGCGTGCACATGCTGACACAGCATCCTTGAGAACAGCGCTGCGACTGCATGGGGCTGGGCATACAGGGCCCCTTTTCTTCCAAGTTGATGCTGTCAAAGCCTGGTGATCCCACCCCACGTTTGCTGACTGTTTCCTTGGCACCTGCCCACGCATTCAGGGCTTACTCATCGCAAGCACTTCCTGCACACCCCAGCTCCAAACCCCTGCTCCTTCCTGGCCCTCTGGAATGTTCTTCTACCCCTCCCTCGCCTCCCAGTATTCTACCAGCCTGTCGGAATCACTTTGACACACCCATTGCACTGCCCCAACTCTCTCCAGGGCTAACTTTGCCTTTTTAGGGTTCTTCACATCTCCGGAGCACTGAGTACGGAACCTGAGCGACCTTGGACTGATGGAGCCAAATCAAGGCATGTTTATGAACTTGGACACTATACAGTGGGTCATTTCTAGATTAGCCCCGATACAAACCAATTACAGAAAAGAAAGCACATCCATTCTTCCTAATATATAAATCCTAACAGCAAAAGCTATGGTGAGGCGTTTAAGTGTTTGTGTGTAGCTTGCTCCTGTAACCAATCTGCTTTTCCGTAATTGGATCTTTTTTCGTTCTATGACATGTTGATACCAGTTGGGTGGAAACAGGAGCCTCCCAGGACATCAACATAAAGAAGAACTGATCAACTTTACTACAGAATTTACAGCTCTGAGCATGGCTGAGAAGGAGCCTGGAGGGAGCACAAAGCCTGTCTGTCCACCTCCCACAGGATGTGAAGAGTCCTTGCCTTTGTGAGACCGAGGGGTAGAGTAACCTTACAGAGTCAGGGAATCACCAGCTTCATGGTGGGGACTGACGTCATGGGAACGGGGGGGGGGGGCGGTCTTTATTGCAAACGAGTAGGAAAGACAAGTGCAGGAGGTATCTACGGAGCAGGGAAAAGAATAGCCCATCTGTCTTAGCCCATTTTGTGTGACTATAAGTGCATATCACAGAACGGGCAAATGACAAGGAACAGAAATGTGTTCCTCAACAGTCTGAGAGCTCATGCTTGTAGCTCGTGAGTGTCTTGCTGCTGGGTTATCACAGGGTGCAGAGGCACGCAAAGGGCAAGCTCTTCACTGGGCACACCACAAAGGACAATGAACCAACCCTGTAAGCAGTTCTTACACAGAAGAGCTCTTCTCTAATCCACACATGAGGTCATAGCTGGGGAGACCCAAGTAGGCAGCTCAGACAACCACACTCAGCTGAGAAACTTATTTTAAACAGTAATACTCGGATGGTGAATTATACTCCATTTCATTTCTACTCCACCTAAAGCACATCAGCTGAGTGTATAATTCATTTCTGACACTAACTGTGCTGAGCAGGCAGAGAGACCTTACAGGATAAGGACAAAGTCCTCTACAAGACAACCCTCATTTCAGTCAGGTTCCCCAGGTCATCCTCACTTCTTACTGACTTAGGAAATCCAGAGAGTCCATAACATTCTCAGATCTGATCATTTCCTAGAGCATGGTATTTGCAGTAACAGTTTATTATACAGAATGTACATGGCTGCATGAGATGCTTAATTATAAACCCACAGGAAGATTGAGGAAGGGGGATTCAAGGCCATCTTGTGTTACACAGCCAGACTCTCCTCCCACTCTCTCTCTCACTCTTGCTCTCGCTCTCGCTCGCTCGCTCTTGCTCTCTCTCTCTCTTGCTCTCTCACTCTC
Organism: Uromys caudimaculatus; assembly: GCA_028551405.1. Classification (NCBI taxonomy): domain Eukaryota; kingdom Metazoa; phylum Chordata; class Mammalia; order Rodentia; family Muridae; genus Uromys; species Uromys caudimaculatus. Next base: position 20,299,795 of record CM052702.1, on the reverse strand, counting down.
TCACTCTCTCTCGCTCTCCCCTCTTCCCTCCCCCACTCTGTAATGAGATGGCACAGTAAATAAAGACACTTAGTGCTAAGGCTGACCTGAGTTTGATCTTTGGAATCAAAGAACCAACTCCTACAAGTTGTCCTCTGACCTCCACACTTGCACCACAAGGCATGTGTGCCCACACACACGCACATACACTTAATACAATTTTTAAAAGAAAATGAACATGCTTAGAGCAACTGAAATCCAGAGGAGGACATGAAACAACGCCCTTTCAGCACATTACTGTGGTTTCATTACGAAACTGACAACTGATTACACCAATAACCACATGATTGATTCCTACCTCTGACTCTCTGCAGCGAAGGTACACCAAAATCTGGGGGGACATTGGTGTCTCCAGGTGACAATGGGGCACCTCAGTCTCCTCACACCTGCAACTTTCCCAAAATAGTGAGGAGGTAGGTGTCAGCTAATACTGACCAGAATAGTTTTGGATTAATCCCTGTCACACACATTGAAGAGTGGCACCTCTTGTGGATTTCTCAGCCACACAGACACCTTCAAAGCCTGCAGGTTGCATTTGAAACTAGTTCTAGTTAGGGTTACTATTGCTGAGATGAAACACTGTGATGAAAACAGGTTAGGGAGGAAACTTGTTTTACACACGCACACACACACATATACATATAATATATATGTATATATAAAATATATACATGTGTACATATATACATGAAGTATATACATAGATAATTTATTTGTATTTTATGCTTATTGCTTAGTTTGCCTGCATGTCTGCCTGTGTGAGAGTGTCAGAAGCCCTGGAATTATAATCACAGACAGCCGTGAGCAGCCATGTAGGTGCTAGAAATTGAACCAAGGTCTTCTGGAAGAACAGCCAGTACTGTTAACTGCAGAGCCATCTCTCCAGCCTCTGTGTGTGTGTGTGTGTGTGTGTGTGTGTGTGTGTGTGTGTGTGTGTGTGTGTGTGTGTGTGTGTGTGTGATATAAAATACAGATATAAATACAAATAAATTATATATTTTATATTTTATAATTTATTTTCATCTTATGTTCATTGGTGGCTTACACTTCCAGAGCACTGTTCATCATCAAAGGAAGTCAGGACAGGAACTCAAACAGGGCAGGAACCCGGAGGCAGGAGTTGATGCAGAGGCCATGGAGGATGCTGTTTACTGACTTGTTCCCCATGGCCTGTTCAACATTTTTTTTATAGACCCTAGGCCCACCAGTCCATGGATAGAACCACTCACAATGGGCTTGGCCCTCCCCCTATCAATCACCAATTAAGAAAATGCCCTACAAGCTTACAGATTGATCTTAATGGAGACATTTTCTCAAATGAAGTTCCCTCCATTCAGATAACTCCTAGCTTGGGTCAAATTGACATAAAACTAGCCAGGACAAGATTCTATTCTACAGCGGACAAAGGAGAGAGGAAGGGGGAAAGGAGGAAGGAAGGAAGGAAGGAAGGAAGGAAGGAAGGAAGGAAGGAAGGAAGGAAGGAAGGAAGCTGTGATCAGCTTTAATGGCCCAGAAGAACCATGCTTCCTAGCATTTTGCCTTTTGGCAATCCACACAGAGAATCTGGCCATATAACCAACTCTCACCAAGTATATACTATAAACAAATGTACGCAGAAATTTGATGAGTTTGTGTGTTTGGACTTTGAGAATGCTGTTTTTGGCCTTTAATCCCAGTACTCGGGAGGCAGAGGCAGGCAGATTTCTGAGTTCGAGGCCAGCCTGGTCTACGGAGTGAGTTCCAGGACAGCCAGGGCTACACAGAGAAATCCTGCCTCGAAAAACCAAAAAAAAAAAAAAAAAAAAAAAAGAGAAAGAATGCTGTTTTTGGAATCAGCTTTCGTGCTGTGAGGAAGCCTAACAACCAGGAGCAAGTCCCTGTGAACAAAAACCTGACAGCAATAGCCAACAATCCAGAGCACTCCCAGCAGGTAACCAACACCATATACCAGTCTTATAATCTAACTATTTCAGCACACCAGCCAACCCCAAAAGACAAGAACTGCATGACCAACCATGAGGAGCCTAAGAAATGGTATTTCGAGAGGTGTGAAACACCAACGAATAACACGGACACAAGACTATGCGAGCAGAAGCCAAAGGAACATTACAGAAGCTGTTTGTCTGGAGAGGTAAGCAACTTTCCCACGGGAATCAAGAAAAATCATATGGCCTAAATGAAACATAGAAAGGCAAACATACAAGGACATGTATATATGCGTTTATTTCCTATAGTAATACTATATTTAAGGAGGAATTGAAAGCCCAGAGCTAAAACTGCTGTTATTTTTGCTTCCCAATATAGACTTGCTGTTGTGAGCCATCTGTGCCATGAACTCATTGTGCTCAGACCATCTGTAATGTTCCTGATCTGATGGTTTAAATGATGGCTCATGCCCTCATTAGAAGATGTTAACATCTCAAAAAACATTTGCTGCAAATGGCAAGATACTGATCACTCTGCATTGCATAAAGCAGTTCAACATAAATGAACCTCCTTAAGAGCAGGAAGACATGAAACAACAGTCCCTCAGCCCTTTCTACAGACCTGGGTCTTTTACAGTTCCTTATCCATTCATCCTCTTGGTAGTCTCATGAGCAGGTATATTACTCCATGTCTTTTTTTTTTTTTAATTTTATTTATTTATTATATGTAAGTACACTGTAGCTGTCTTCAGACACCCCAGAAGAGGGCATCAGATCTCATTACGGATGGTTGTGGGCCACCATGTGGTTGCTGGGATTTGAACTCATGACCTTCGGAAGAGCAGTCGGAGCTCTTAACCACTGAGCCATCTCTCCAGCCCTATTACTCCATTTCTATTAGTCAAGAAATAAGACTTTCGAGCCGGGCATTGGTGGCGCACGCCTTTAATCCCAGCACTTGGGAGACAGAGACAGGCAGATTTCTGAGTTTGAGGCCAGCCTGGTCTACAGCGTGAGTTCCAGGACAGCCAAGGCTACACAGAGTAACCCTGTCTCAAAAAAAAGGAAAAAAAAGAAAAAAAGAAAAGAAATAAGACTTTCAAGGTTTATTAACTTCCTTAAGGTTACACAGCTAAAAATAAAAGGTAGAATCAAGATTTAAACTCCAGGCTCCCTCCTTCAAAATCTAAAATCTCTATGGTAGCTGCTACTGGCTGCCTTCCCTGGAGGCTTCTTCTGTTCTTCCCTCTATGTTCAGATTCTCCCATGCAGCCAGCCGGCTATCTTCTAGAATGGGTCTTATCTACAGAGTGTTTCTTAGCGACGGGTTCAATTGACATTTGAGGCTGGTCAGTTCTTCCCTCTGCAAGCCCGTCCCATGCACCTTGATATATTTAGAGTCCCGAATTCTGCTCTAATCATTCCACCAATCCCAGGCACCCAGTCACTCCTGCACACCAGTGTTTTGCTTTAGGATGCCTGGATCCCAGGGTGTGTTGTGCTTCCTGCGAAAGACGCGATCAGTGGTAAGCCAACCATCAGAGAGAACAGTTCAGGGTAAGCAAGAAGTTTGGACCAATGATATGCACTGGGAAAGAGTGCTGGGGGGTTCTCTGCAGGAAACTGAGCGCTCAGTAGACAGAGTATGCCTGAAAGAAACACCTCCTCAGGCCTGGGGGGTTATATGTGGCGGGGGAAACGCGATCCTCTGAGACCTCATCACCAACCTGCAAATGAAATACTAGAAGCAAGCAGAGCCTCTCAGAAAGGCAGCTCGGTTTGGTGTCTGGATATGGGATGGATCCCCAGGTGGGGCAGTCTCTGGATGGCCTTTCCTTCAGTCTCTGCTCCACTCTTTGTCCCTGTATTTCCATGTGTGGTCTTTGGTGGGTTTGCAGAGGGGAAACCGGGAAAGGGGATAACATTTAAAATGTAAATAAATAAAATAAATTAAAAAAAAAAAAAAAAGCAGTTTGGATGCAGCCATCACTCCCCCATCTCCAGGGAATTTTTAGGTGGAAGACCGAGAAATTGACCATTATTTTTGAAGCATTAAAAGTGAATAGTAGACCGGGCAGTGGTGGTGCACGCCTTTAATCCCAGCACTTGGGAGGCAGAGGCAGGTGGATTTCTGAGTTCGAGGCCAGCCTGGTCTACAGAGCGAGTTCCAGGACAGCCAGGGCTACACAGAGAAACCCTGTCTCGAAAAACCAAAAAAAAAGAAAGAAAAAAAAAAGTAGATTCCCAGTGTTGACTTTCTTTTTTTTTTTTTTTCTTTTTTTTATTTACTTCTTACTTATTCGCTTTACACTGCCCTCCTCCTGGTCTCCCCCTCCCACAATCCTTCCCCCACCCCTCCCTCCCCTTCCATTGTTAATAAGGTAAATATCTTACCTGATGCCATCCCTTTTATGGCCCTTAAGCCTGCCCTGGGGATGTAGCTCAGTTGATAAGTCACAGGCCTAACATGCATGAATTCGTGGGCTCAGTCCCCAAACACATAAAGCCAGGCATGGCACACGGAAGAAGGGTCAGTTCAAGGTCATTCGTTGCTACGTAGCTAGTTGGATGCTAGACTGTGTGCTATGAGACTGTCTCAGAAAAGTAGGGTGTGTATGTGTGGCTCAAGCCCTAGTGTCCTTCTGCCTAGAGACCATGCTCATTTGAGTCACTGGCTTCATGGCGCAGAAAGTGGCCAGGGATTCCTGTTTAAAACTTCTCTCCCGTGCTCCACCCAGATGCTTCTGGTGAGTACACCACAAAGGGAAAGGTGCACATACTTGTTTAACTGGCCCTGCCACTCCAAGAGAGAGAGAGAGAGAGAGAGAGAGAGAGAGAGAGAGAGAGAGAGAGAGAGAGAGAGAGAGAGAGAGATGACAGAGTGATATAGTAACCACCCCTAGTCTCAGTGTGACTCCATGGAATTTGTATCTGCTTGCTTTTGCTTAAGAATTTCTTTAAATTCATCTTTACTTATGTATACATGTGTGTGCTTTGTTGGCCTGTTTGTGTACCATACGCATGCAGCGCCTGCAGAGTCCAGAACAGGATGTCAAATCCCCTGGAACTTGTGTCACAGATGCTTAAGAGTGACCTGATATGAGCTCTGGGAACCGAACCTGGTCCTCTGAAAGAGCAACTAGTGCTCTTAAATAATGCACCATCTCTCTAGCCCTTTTGCATCTTCTGAGTTTTTGTTGATGGTGGTTTGTTTGTTTGTTTTGAGTTCTGGTGTTAGGCTAGCCTCAAACTCTGTTTTCCTGCCTCTGCCTTCTGAGTGCTGCGATTACAGTTTTGTTTATTTTGGGGGTTTGTGTGTGTTTGTTTGCTTTGGTAGTTACAATGAACTTGCTAGAATCAACTGGTAAGAGAGTCTCAATGAGGGACTGACTATATTAGGTTGGCCTACAGGCATGCCTGCGAGGGACTTTCTTAATTGGGCTAAGGAGGTGGGAAGAGCCGCCCTTGACGGGAGCAGCACCTTTTTCTATGCCTGGCCTTGACTAAACAGAACAGCGCCCACATCCACATTCTCAGGCCCTAAACTGGAGATGTAGTGTGACCAGCAGTCTCAAGTTTCTGCTGCTGTGACTTCTGGATAATGGTGAACTGCAGCCTGAAACTGGGAAATAAAACAAGCCTTTTCTCCCTTAAATTGCTTTTGTTCAGGGAAAATGAACTAAGACATTGTTTTTTGGTTTTGTTGTCGTTGTTGTTGTTAGTGGTGGTGGTGTTGTCACCTTTGAAGGTGTCACTTTTCATGCTTGCAGCCCTTCCAATCCATCCTTCAACACCATATCATCCTCACCCCTGAGCTCACTAACGAAATGCATAGCAGTGTTTACCAGTTATCTCTAAATGATAAACCTGTCTGAAATTTGACCATCATGGTCCCGTGTCCCTGTCTTCTCTCTACTAAATGTATTAACCACTGCCTCTTCCAAAAAGTAGTTTGTTTGGTTTTTTTTTTCAAGGCTGGAGAGATGTCTCAGTAGTTTAAGAATACCGGCTGCTCTTCCTAAAGGCCTGGGTTCAATTCCCACCACCCACATGGCAGCTCACAAAGGCTGTAACTCCAGTTCTAGGGGATCTAATGCTCTTTTCTGCCCTCTCACCATGGCCTGGGCTGCATAGTGAGTTCCAGACTGACATGCATCATTAAAAAAAACCAAACATTCTGTCACGTCTTGTATGAGGCTACATAGAAAGTATAGGAGGTGGCCCTTGATTCTCAACAGAACAAGCTAAAAATCAAAACGGAGTCCCTCCTCCTAACCGTGCACAGAACCAAATTGAAACTAAGTTGCTTATCTGAATTTCTGAGATATCCTGATTAGAGAGAGAAAGAGCAGCCAAATCTCCCAAACAACCCAGTTTCTGCAACGGTTCTAAGGACGTTCTCACTAGTGTAATCCGGGTACTAAAAGTAACCTGAAAATGGCAACCAGTTGCTTTTTTTTTTTTTTTTTCTTTTTTAATCTCTGTAAAGAAATAGCTAAAATGGACACTTGGCTCTGGCAGGAATAGGCTGTAGTTTTTACTTGTTTGTTTGCTAGTTAAGGATGGCTTTGAACCTGGACTCTCCTGCCATTGCCTCCCAAGTGCTGGGATTACATGCATGGACCACCATGCCCAGAGCAAGCTCCGTGAAACCACCCCTTTCTGCTTCCTCACTAGAAGGCTTACTGCATGTAATGTGGAATAACATGTTATCCAGGTCTGGAATCAAAAATAAAGCTAATCGATATCCTTTAGCCAACCCATTAGAACTTTCCCCTTTAACAATAGGTTCTGCCTAATCAGAGTCTAGGGACCACGTGGATGGAGATGGGGGTAACAACCTTTCTTTAGCCCTAACTGAAGTTTAACTGTGGAAGTTAACATGGAAGTCATCAGAGCCACTTATGTAATATTTTCGGGGTTTTGGTTTTTTTTTTTTTTTTTTTTTTTTTTTTTTTTTTTTTTTTTTTTGGTTTTTCAAGACAGGGTTTCTCTGTGTAGCCCTGGCTGTCCTGGAACTCACTCTGTAGACCAGGCTAGCCTGGAACTCAGAAATCTGCCTGCCTCTGCCTCCCAAGTACTGGGATTAAAGGCGTGCGCCACCACTGCCCAGCCACTTATGTAATGTTTTCAGTCATTTATTTTTAATTAAAGCTTGATCCGTAGTACCTCCCTATAATCCCAGGGGAAGCTGTGTGGATGGAGTTCAAGGTCAGCCTCAGCTACTCAGTTTGAGACAAGTTTGGCCAACATGAAACTCACCTCAAAAAACCAAAGCAAAACAACCAAAGGGTTATGTAGTAAGGCTGCTTACCCAGGTTGTTTGTAAGGACTCACGAGACTGTAAAAAGCAACAACAAACAACAACAACAAACCAAAGCCACAGGCTTGCATAGAGGCCACAAAACCCTTGTAGGAGAAGGAATTCTGAAAAAACACATCTGCCCAGCAACTGTCTGTTCAACCTCCGACCAACACCACCCTTGTTACTAATCACGTGACCAAAGATTATTGTTTCAAAATATCTGATGTATGCTTCCTCATTTTTATCTTTAAAAACCTCCCTTGGGAGTGGGCATAGGTCAGTGGTCCAGCACTTGCCCGGTGTATGCAAGGCCCTGGGGTGGATCCCCTAGCAGTGGAAGGAGAAAGAAGGATAAGAATTCTAAGAAGCAACACATATACACATTCTACTGATAAAATTTGCATCTGGGGTGTTTTGGTAATTTCAATATAATGTGCGTCGGATTCCTCGTGTTTTACTTTGCACATCAGTTGCTTTGATAAGGCAGTCAGAAGCTTTGCCAGGTTGCTAAAGAGTCTGTTGTCACAAAGGAGAAAATAACCCTAGCACTCAGAGGATAGAAGCAGGAGGATCAGGAATTCAAGGCCAGCCTAGACTACATGTAATAGGAGGGGGGGGGGAAGGGAGAGAGGGAGGGGGAGGGAGAGAGAATCCCTTGTACTGTATGAAAGCATCACCTATTGATAAAAATTCCGTTATCCTATTAGCTTAGGCAGGAAATAGGGAGGTGGGAGTTCTGGTACAGAGAGAGGAATTCTGGGATAGAGTCAGCACAGGAGGACCCTAAAGAGAAGATGCATAAAACTTGAGCAGAGGTAACTGGCCATATGGCTTACATAGAATAGGACACGTGAGTTATTAGTTATGAGCTCCTCAAGGAACATGCTTAGCTATATAGCCTAGGTATCTGTAAATACACTTGAGTCTCAGAGTCATTATTCTAGAAGCTTGGGGCCGAGAGGAAAAGCACACATACAGAAAACACACTATAGCAGAGGAAGAAGGGAGAGACGGAGAGAGGGAGAGGAGGAAAAGAAGGGGAAAGAAAGGAAAGAAGGAAGAACAAGGAAGGAAGAGACTATGAGAGAAAATAAAAGAAGATATTGCTTAATGTTTCTTTCTGGCAGTTTGAACCCAGAGATGTGAGAATGCTTAGCATATTTTCTGCCATTAATCTACACCAAATCCCACTGCCTAATTAAAGAAAACCGGGCTGAAGAGCCGGCTTGGACATGAAGGGCATCCTTTGCTCTTTCAGAAGACTCAGGATCACTTCCTAACTCCCGCGTGATAATTCACACCGTCTGTAGTAACTCCAGTCGCAGGGAACCCAGTGCCTTCTTCTGACCTCCATGGGCCTGAAGCACACATGTGGTAAACATACATACATTCGGACAAAATACTCACATACAAAACAAATACATCTTTTTAAAATTTTAGAGAGAAAATATCTTATATTGTCTCTCAGTCTAGTCATTTGCTTTGCAAAACATCTTGCTAGATAGCCCCCACTACTACCCTTGACTGCTCCATCCTCCTGCTCCAGCATGATGAAACGGTGCAAGTACTGGCTTACACCACCACCCGACCTCCACAGTCCAATTTTCAACCACTGCTTCTCCTATTTGGGGCTTCAAGGAAATCTGTAACTAACAATAGAGGCTTTGGATTTCATTTCGTTTATTTATTTGTTTGGTGTGTCTGTGTATGCATGTATGCTCAATTGTAACAGGTGCCACAGTGCATTGTGGAAGTCAGAAAACAATTTACTAGAATCAGTTTTCCTTACCAAGAGAATTTGGGTGGTTGAATGAAGGTGGTCAGACTTAGCCGCACGCCCCTGTACCTGCTGTGCTAACCCACCATCCCTAGCCATTGGCTTTTATAATAAGGGTTTATCTATTAACTTGGCAGTACGTTTGTCCTCTGACCATTAGTTTTAAAAGCCAGTAGATGGAAATTCCAAACATACGTGACATATGCACTGATGGGTCCCACCATGGAGGCCTTGGACATTAACCTGTGACTTTGATGGTATTTCTATTTTTCTGATTAAGATACTGAGGAACAGATGGGCTCCATTGTGTGGCTAAGTCATATAGTGAGTAATTAATAAAACTGGGTCCTTTATAGACTGTAAAGATGCAGACTGGAGCCCGTGTCAGAACTTGATGGTAATTTAAATTTGCTAAGATTTCTGAAATTGCTATCCTTCAGAGCCTCTCTGTCCATCAAAACCTTTAAAAAATGAAGTTATCAAATGATTTTTGCGATTGATATGGACAGGTTTGGGACATATCTCAGTGGTGTGGCATTTATCTTACATGAATGAAGCCCTGGTTTTCAGCTCTAGAATGGCAAATAAATAATAAATAATTTGCATTACTTACTAAACTCAATTCAGGAGACTTTTTAACCCATCAACCATTCAGTATTGGGTAAAACCATTGCACCAAAAGTACAAGTGTTTTCAGAGGCCAAAAGGGAATGGGGTGTGATCAGAATGGATAAAACAAGAAAGCGAGTAAATCAGCTCAAGGCAGGAAGCTTCCTAGACTTTCTACCATGGGAATGCTATTGCCAAAGTAAAGCAGTTGAGTTGAGCATGGTTGGAGCCAGCCTGCCATCCCAGCATTCACAAGGTAGAAATATGAGACCAAAGCCCAGGGCTAACCTGGGCTACAAGTGTGATTTCGATGCTAGTATGGATTACATGCAAAGAAAAAAGAAAGAAAAGGAGGTTGTAATGTATTGAGTGATAATGTCTCCCGTGGGCTCATATAATTGCACGCTTCCTCCCCAGTGGGTGAACTATTTGAGGATGAGGAGGTGCGGCCTTGTTGGAGGAGATGTGTCACTGGGGGTGACTCTGAGGTTTCAAAGGTGCTCACCAAGCTCAGCTTCTCTCACTCTGACTGCTGCCTATGGGTCAGGATGTAAAGTTCTCAACTCCATGCCTGTCTGCTTGCTGCCATGCTCCCCACCATAATAAGAATGTTTTAAACCTCTGAAGACATAAGCCCCAGTGATTTTTTTTTTTTTTATCTGTAATTTGCCTTGGTTGTGTATGGTCTCTTCGAGGCAATAGAACAGTAACTAAGGAGGTAGTGGGAAAGGAAAGGAGAGAAAGGGAAGGGAGGAAGGAGATGGGGGAGAAGAGGGAGAGGAAAGGTGGGGAGAGGAGGGAGAGGAGAAGTGGGGAGAGGAGGGAGAGGAGAGGTGGGGAGGGGAGGGAGAGGAGAGGTGGGGAGGGGAGGGAGAGGAGAGGTGGGGTGAGGAGACTTGCTCATGCTCTGTTCAGTCAGTCTTTAAATACTCCATATAGTTCACATAGGATTTACAGATCCTGAAGTCTAGGACAGTGACTTCACATTGCCACTTGACTTCCTGCTAGACTCAGGACTCAGGTTAATGTGAGTCCATTCCTGAAGGATAAAAGCACTCTTGGTGTCCAGAGAAATCAACTTTCTGGGACTGATTTATCAAATGTACTAGCCTGAGCATTCTGAGGCTCAATATAGAGCCCTCCTTTGTGAACACAAACCACACATCATTTCCTTGTGGTGGACAAGTGTGGTTTTGCTATTTGTTATGTGCTGGTAACTTCTAAATTTGTCTGTGGAGGTTGGAGCCATTAGACCCACAGATCCAGCATCCCTTCCTGCCACATGAGAAATTATTTAGTTTCTTTAAGCCTCTTCCTCTATAAAATATCGTTTAACTATGTCATAGTTTTTCTCAACTTGAAGAGGGAACCTCAGCTGAAGAACTGCCTCCATCCGACTGGCTATGGCCATGTCAGTGGAGCACTTTCTTAATTGCTAATTGATGGAGGAGGACCTATCTGCCCACTGTGGGTGGTACCATCCCTAGGCAGGTGGATCTGAACTGTATGAGAAAGGCAGCTGAGCAGGCCAGGAAAAAGAGTTCTGTTGGTTTTGGCTTCAAGATTCTGCTCAAGTTTCTGCTTTGGCTTCCCTAGGTGGTGGATAACAACCAGCAAACTGATTTTTAAGCCATGTCTCCTACTCTCAGCCAGTTTCCTGTGACTGGAAAAATAAACACAGTTGGCCCTTCATATCTATGGGCTCAGTATCTGTGAACCAAAAAGTACTTGGGGGAAGGAAAAAAAGTTACATCTGCATCAAATAGATAGACTTTTTCTTGTCTTTATTCTGTAAATAATATAACATGGTGTCTTAGTCACTGTTCTGTTGCTGGGAAGACACCGTAACCAAGGCAACTCTTATTCTTTTTTTTTTTTTTTTTTTTTTTTTTGGTTTTTCAAGACAGGGTTTCTCTGTATAGCCTTGGCTGTCCTGGAACTCACTCTATAGACCAGGCTGGCCTTGAACTCAGAAATCCTCCTGTCTCTACCCCCAAGTGCTGGGATTAAAGGCGTGCACCACCACCGCCCAGCTAACTCTTATAAAAGAAGGCATTTAATAGGGAGCTTGCTTACACTTTTAGAGGTTTGGTCTACTATAAACATGGCAGGGAGTATGGTGGTATGCAAGATGCTGGAGCAGTAACTAAGAGCTACATCCTGATCTGAAGACAGACAGAGACAGGGAGGAAGAGACAGAGACAAAGACAGACAGATAGACAGAAGACATGTTAGGCTTGGCATGGGCTTTTGAAACCTCACAGCCCACCCCTAGTGACACACTTCTTCCAACAAGGCAATTCTTCTAATCCTACCAAAGAGTTCCATTCCCTATCCAAATATATGAGCTTAAGGGGGCCATTCTTATTCAAACCACTGCATGTGGCAACTATTTATGTAGAATAAATGATAAGTATTAAAAATAATATAAAGTAGATGGGTTTAGAGTTTTCAGAAACTACTTTAATAGGGTTCTTAACACTTAACCCCCCCCTTCTAGCCCACTATTCACCAGAGGGAGGGGAGGAAGATGGCTAATAGGACAAGGGGAATGTGGACTTGTTTAGAAGTAGATCTATGGTGCAATTGCAATCTTTGTTGTCAGCAGTCCAGTCTACCAGCAAAACACTAAACATGAATCAGCAGCAGTGGCTAGATCCAGAAGAATCTGTGAGGCTCTGCTAATAAGCAGAAGTCTGCCGAAGCAGCAAGAAGCAGCTGAACACTACCAAAAGTTCTTTGGTGCATTTCTCTCTATGAAATCATGACAAAGGAAGATCAGAGAAGAAAGCAAGGCGAATCAATTCCAGGGCATTCTCAGTGAAGGCCAGCAAGGCGAACAAATGCCAAAGTGTCATCCACTCTCTGTTGGGTTATACTCACACTCTTTCTTTCTTTTTTTTTTTTTTTTGGTTTTTCGAGACAGGGTTTCTCTGTGTAGCCCTGGCTGTCCTGGAACTCACTCTGTAGACCAGGCTGGCCTTGAACCCAGAAATCCACCTGCCTCTGCCTCCCAAGTGCTGGGAATAAAGGCGTGTGCCACCACTGTCCGGCCTTACACTCTTTCTAAACATCATGTGTCCTCTCAAGTGTCCCCTCCAGCATGCCCTTTCACCCAGGCAACTTCCAGAAAAACACCATGTGTCTGTTCTTAGCAAAAGATAGCTTTCAGAAAAACATCACATGACACAACTGAGTCTCCAATGAAACCAGAAATTCCCACTTTCATAGGCTATATGCAAATTCTATGCTGTTTTATAAACAAGATCTGAGCGCCTGTATGATTTGGGTATCCCTGAGGGTCCTGGGACCAATTCTCCATCCATACCACCTATACCAGGATATGACCACATCTTTGTACATGAAGGGTTCCATCTCCTGTTATTTTCACTGTTCAAACACCAAATAAGGTACTGTTCTAAACTGCAAGCACTTTCCTAATCAGTTGACCTTAAATTAGGAAATTATCTTGAATGAGCCAAACCTAATCAGTTGAGTCCTTGAAAAAGTCTGCACCCTTTGTTGGGCAAGGTAGCAAGTGCCTGTAACCCAAGCATTTGGCAGATGGAGGGGAAAGGAAAATGAATTTAAGACCAAGGCTAAGCTAGGCCCTAGCTCAAGCCATAGCACAAGGCAAGTCTGGGCAACTTAAGATAATGTATCTTAAGAAAACCGTAAGTGTGGGAAGGAAGAAAATGGGAGAAAAGACAGGAAGGGAGGGAGGGAGGGAGGGAGGGAGGGAGGGAGGATAAAGGGAGGATAAAACAAAGATAAGAAAGAAAATGTTAGGGCATGTACATATGGTGATAGGTCCCCACCTAATGCAGTGTTGTGTGAACAAGCACATAGAGTCCGGGTCAGTTTCTGGAAATCATTTATGTACTGAATAACTCAGAATTGTCCAACTCTACATACAGGGGTTGAATAAATATAATCTATGGATCTAAATGTATCCCCCCAACTCAACCTTTCCTTGGTATCCGTAAAAACCTGTACACACAAACACATGAGGAATGATGGATGTTAGAATGGGGCTGGCAAGATGGCTCATCAGATAAAGGCACTTGCTGCCACGTCCTATGACCTGAGTTCAAGTCCTAGATCCTGTGGCATATTCATATCCCACATATAACCCATAAACAGCAAAATAAAAAATTAAATAAGTTAGAATGAAGAGGCAAACAGAACTGAGTGAAGTACCTCAGGATTTTTTTTTTTTTTTCCAGTCTTTACTTAAAATATTGACAGTGAGAGGCTGGAGAGACAGCTCAGCAATTAAAAACATGTACTGCTCTTATAGAAGACCTGACTTCAGTTTTCAACACCCACACTTGAGGAGAGCTTTTGGGCCCACTTTCCAGGAATTTGGCAGGAATCTGGCATTGGGCCAGGACTCGGAAGTAGGCTCAAGATGAACACAGCTGAGGATGTGTTTTTTGTACTTGATGGGTCTTGTTAGACCCTAAATACAGTAATTGTGGGATCTTCCAGTCTGTGTTTTGTCTGTTCCTTAACTACCTTGTTTATGACTTAGGACTGACCTCATTCTTTGTATGTACCTAGAATGATATAAAAGCAGACTGGAAAAAAATAAACCCACTTCAGGCTCAGAACTGGCTGGGGTCATGCTACAGTGTTGCCTAATTGCCTGTTTTCTTTTCAATCCTTGGTCCCCCCCTCCCCCGCCCAACCCACCCCGAGAACCTGTTGACTGAGTGAGCTGGCTTGGTCACAGACTGGGCAGCTCAGAACCATCTGTCACTGCTCTAGGTCTTCGGGCTTGTAATGGACAGCTACCAAGGCAACTCTAGTGACCCTCGCCTCTAGCGTTAATGCCTCCGCCTGCATTGTCCCACGTCTATGGCACAACTGGACACAGGATTAGTAGCGTGGTTTAAAGCCAGGCATCAAACAATACTGAGAGTTTATTTTGTTCTATCTCAGAATGCACACTTTGGAGGAATCTGCTGCCTTGCCAAGAGAAAACTCGGTTGGTCCTAAGGAGAGACTCACCTGGAAAAGAACTGAGACCTGTGCTAAAGGCCATTACCATCCCATTGCCCCGCTGAGGAATGAAATGCCACCCAATGGTGTCTTAAACTAGAATTCCCGCAAAACTACTCTTAGATTTCTGTTTTGGGTGTTATTTTGTTTGCTGTGTTTTATGAGATGGGGTGACTTGTAGCCCAGGGTAGCCTAAAACTTACTGTGATCTGGGGATGATAAAAACTCCCAGTTCTTGCACCTTTATCTCCAAGTTGTAGGAATACATGGGTATACCACCAGCATACGTTTCTGATGCACAAAAATTATGTGAAAAAAAACAAAATTTTCTTGTTGTCTAGAGTTATGTTATACTTTCCCATAATTTATTCATTTTTTATTCCTTTGGGGGGTGGGGCAGGGTCTGGCTACATTGCTGTAGCTGGCCTAGTACTATGAAGCCCAGGGTTGCCTTGAACTCACAATGACCTATCTAGCTTTCTTTCTTTCTTTCTTTCTTTCTTTCTTTCTTTCTTTCTTTCTTTCTTTCTTTCTTTCTTTTTTCTTTCTTTCTTTCTTTTTTTAATCAGAAAAGGAGATTTATTGAACCTTGAGAAGAGGGATAAACAGGATCTGGTGACCTTCCAAGTCTGTTTTCAAGATCTTTATATCTAGCTTTCTTAAAAAATGACTTTTAGATCCTTTAAATTAAGAAACGAGTGAAGATCAAAGACAGGCATGGTGACAAACGTCCATGGTCCTAGAATTTAAAACACATAAGCAGATGGACTACAAGTTTGAGGTTAGCCTGACCTACTATAGCTATATGAGAGAGAGAGAGAGAGAGAGAGAGAGAGAGAGAGAGAGAGAGAGAGAGAGAGAGAACAGTAATGATTCCTGGCACACATTTAAAATACTATGTAGATACAGACTAATTAAAAAATTTTACCAGCATGTTTTTATTTATCTATTTATTATGTGAGTGTTTGCATGTGCATTCCACAGTCCACACATATGGAGGTCAGAGGACAAGTTGGAGACGTGCCTGATTTTGACCAAGCTCCAGGGATTTTTGCTCTGCCATGGTCATTTTCCTCTCATTCCATGTGTTGAGAACCAGGAGGAAACTGTTTGAAGCGGAGAGATTATACAGCACAGGGAGGCGATAGAAGAGTGCTAACCTGTGATGTCACACTTCTCTGTAACCTTTATTTGGCCTCATACAAAAGACGTTGAGGACAGGTCTCTCTGGGCTCACTTCACTCAGGGACAGAGAGCTAGCTTCTCATTTGCCCCAAGAATAGAGACAGGGCGGGTCCCTCTTCCCAACACTTGACTATCTTTAAAGAGAAAAGAAAACACATTGGAACACGTATGATGTATGTTTCTTACGTGCTGCATCATAAACCCTAAACTTCCAAACCAAGGAATATGTAGAGTTTAACACAAAACACAGAAAGTACTCAAGACAAAGTAGGGGTGGATAGCTGAGGGAGACAGCTCAACAGTGGAGCATGTAGATGAACAATGGTTCAATCCATGGCACCAAATCCTAAAGATGACAACAGTTTTAAAAGGCAAATAGGAAAGCGAGTGGTCTAAAAGCCTGTGAGGTCTTATGTCTGCTGATACCAACTTACAAGGTGTAAAGTAAACATTTTTGATGTTACAAGATTCTGTAGGATGAGCTGGGGTGAGAGTTTATTTCATAAAGTGCTTGCCATACGATCTGAGGACCCATATTCAATCTTTACCACCTATGTAAAAAGTGATATGATTGTAATCCCAGCACTAGGGAGGCAGACTGGATGATTTCTGTAGCTTCCTGACAGCCCGTCAAGGTCCTGGTGAGAGACCCTGCCTCACAGAAACAACGTGGATGGCACCTGAAGACATCTAGGGGTTGAAGTTGATTTCTGGCCTCCATATGCATGTGAACACACACACACACACACACACACAGACACACACACACACATAGACACACACTACAATCAGTCAATCAAAAATAAAGGTTCCGTAACAGTCAGTGTTGCTGCTGTTGTTTCAAAGACGGGCTCTTAACTATGTAAGCCATCTTAAAAATCGAGTCTTCTACCTCAGCTGAGAGCCCTGGAAGAATTGGGTCTTTTAATATAGTCAGATACACTGTAGAGAATCATACATGTGAAATATAGATTCGTGTTTTCTCCTAGCAGTAATGTGCTTTTTAGAGTCTGTGAGTCTATCTGCAGTAATTCTAGTATGTGAGCAGCTAGACTATCTCTCTGAACAGATGGAAGATTTGAAGAGGAGTGTTTCGAGGTCAATTAGTCATTGGGGAAAAAAAACAGACTTCATTTCAGGTCTCCCAGAATGCAACAGTGGACCACTTCCTGACAGTTTCTTTCAGAGTTGCAGGGGGCGGAGGAGAGCTAATAGTATTTTGGTTTTTAACTTGCTTTTAAGTTGTTACTAATTATTATTTCAAATATTTATGGAGTGCTGTCTTAAGAAAATGGGACTACTGTTATTCCAGTAATTAATTGTTCCTCTGACCCATGCACTTTGATCTTTCCCTAGAACTTCTAGCTTACACGTAAAAGAAAGTTCCTTATTTATCTAAACATTGACTAAGGATATGAATTTGCCGTTTCTGATTTTGAAACCCGGGGTTGTAGCTCAATGGTAGAGCCCTTGTTTATATGTGCAAAGCCTTGGGCTCAACCCCCACTTCAAACCCCAGCAGGGCAAAACAAAACCAACCAACCAAATATATGTTCACATATATTTTGGAAGGATGAGCAAAATGGAGCAGTGGACAGAAAAGTGGTTTCAGTGGATCAGGAAAAGAGAAGTGTGATGGTTTGAATGAGAATGGCCCCCTTAGGCTCCTATGTTTGAATACTTAGTACCCAGTGGATAGAACTGTTTGGGAAGGGTTAGGAGGTGTGGCCTTGTTGGAGGAGGTGTGTCACTGGGAGCAGGCTTTGAGGTAAAAATAAAGTCCAGTTAGCTCTCTCTCTTTGCCTTGTGACTACTGTCTCAAGATATAAGCTCTCCGTTGCCGTTCCAGTCCCATAACTGCCTGCCTGCTGCCAGGCTCCCTGCCATGATGGTCATGAACTAAACCCTCAGAAACTGAAAGCGAGCCCCTAGTAAACTATTTCTTGGGTAAGTTGCCTTGGTCATGGTGTCTCTTCACAGCAGTGGAACAGTAACTATTAGTAACGATAAGACATGAATCAGAGAATACTAAAACTGTTGTCCCACTATTCTGGAAAAGGCAAATGAGCAAAACAGCAAAGCAGAACCTAGGGGTTGATGCCCTTGGAAGACTAGGTAAGGCAGCCATTGTAGAAACTAGCACCCTGGAGATGAAGATGCTCGGTCTGTACAGCCCACTCTCATTTCCCAGGAGAAAGCGCAGGCCTCTAAGTGCCCTCTCCTGTAGCCTTTATAGCCAGTGCTACTCATGCTCAGTGCAGTGAGATGCTGGTGTCCTCCAAGGAAGGCCCTTGGGGGGCTCATTTCACACCTACCTATGGTTCCTTGAGAAAAGTGAGCAGGAACATAGGGAGGTGTGGTT
The DNA here is from genome assembly GCA_028551405.1 of Uromys caudimaculatus. Taxonomy (NCBI): domain Eukaryota; kingdom Metazoa; phylum Chordata; class Mammalia; order Rodentia; family Muridae; genus Uromys; species Uromys caudimaculatus. The sequence continues at coordinate 20,281,589 of CM052702.1, read as the reverse complement.
GGCTTCAGTGCTGAATATTGGTTGCTGTGAGTGTGCGCTCCTCACTGGATAGTTTACATGGTTTCATGTTGGAACGCAGACGTAGTCTTTAGGAACATATACCCAAGCTTGTCAACAGATACAGTGGTAAAATATTTTGAAGTTTATTCTTCCTCCAGAATTGATGCTGAGCTTATTAAGTATTTGCTAGAAAATCATTTCTATAAGGTTACTTAGAAATGGCTGAAAGAGGCCTTTTCACATGGTTCTTGATTATTTCTGGGTCATAGTCCTCTGAAAGAATGTCTCTCATAAAATTGTACAAATGGAAATACCTATGTTCTTCTTTTTTCGTAGCATTTCAGAAGACTGGTTATGAAGAAAAAATTACCGTCTTCCATATTCCTTCCTCTTTTCTCAGAATCCTGAAGGTCTTCAAAAATCAGAGAAAATGGAAGCAGAAATTTTGGGTTGGGACACTACAAAATTCGAACATAGTGTTATACTTTCACATCTTAAAGAGAACTTGAACATGGAGTTATTAAAAAAAAAACATAGTCATAATAGTCTTTAAATCCCACAGTTTTGACCTTCAAGCCACCAGATATGATGGGTATGATGTGTGTAAGGCTGAGAGATGAGGCGACTGGAGCTCATTCCTAAGCGAACAAAAGCAGCTGAAAATCAAATTCAATGGAAAATCCCAGCAAGTCTACTAACACTTAGTATGGGGAAGTTTTATTGAAAAATACATTTGGGTTTTATAGGCTAAATAAAATGTCTTAAATGACATGTATTTATATCCCCATTACAAGAAAATTTAAGGCAATGTATATGATTGGAGAAAATAAAACAAAATATTATAAATGACAGAAAGGAAAAACATAGAAGGAAGAATGCCTCCCTCTTTTTGAGACTGGGGTCTTGCTGTGTAGCCCAGACTGGTCTCCAACTCACCTTTCCTCCTCAGTCTTCAATGTGCTAGAATTACAGATGGGTACCCCATGAGCAGCTCCAGAACTGACTTTAAACTTGAATTTATGCAGTTATGAGACTTTTATTTCCCTAAAGTAATTTTTAGAAGGTATGTAGCACTTAAGAATTTTATATCTTATTTTAAAAAAAAATTGAGGCTGAAGAGATGGCTCAGCAGTTAGGAAATCTTGCTGGTTTTCCAGAGGACTCAAGTTTGGTTTCCATATCCCACATCAGGAAGCTCACAACCTTCCGAAACTTCAGGTCCTTACGTGCCCTCAAACACATGACATATATACACAGACACACACACATACATACAAATAAAAATAGCATAAAATTCTTACTGTGCTTGGGATGGAACCTCAGGGCTCTCATCACACTGGGCAAGTACTGCAATACTGAGCAACAACCCTACGCTTTATTTTTATGATGTTTACAATATTTAAATTTTTCCTTCTGTACATCTTTTCTTACTTTTCAGTTTGTGTTTTGTGTGTATACACGTGCACGTGTGTTCCAGTGTGTGTGCATCTGAGTCAGGAGCCAGAAATCAACACTGGCTATCTTCCTCACTTGTTCTTTACCTTGTTTTTTAAGGCAGGGTCTCTCCATGAATCTAGAACTTAGTAATTCAGCTGCAGTCCCTATTCTGCAAGATCTGCCCGTGTCCACCTCCCCAGTGATGGGGATCCAAACCTAAGTCCACACACACCTATTCTCCACATCTCCCAAAGAATTGATCTGAGGCTCAGAAGAAGATTTGAAGAACAAGTGCTTGGACTGGTGAGACCACTCAGCTGCTAGACACCTGCCAGTGGGCTTGGCAATCTGCTGGGACCCACATGTTTCGGGAGAATCCAATTCCAAGAAGTTGTATGCAGACTTAGTAGAGTGCCATAACACACACATGCCCGAGCTCTTGGATATACACAATAATCTAGCAAAAACCTCAGAAACAAAAAAAAATCAAGATCTTGTTTGATCATACTCCTGTGCTGCAGCTGGCCTCTGCAATCTCTTTGCACTAAAAAAGAACAGCTCTGCACATGAACCTGCACCTAGGACACCTGTGGCCCTGGTATCTTCACTGGGGCAGGGGCTGGGGGGAGGATTACGACTGTAGCTGCTACGTTTACATCTGGAGATTGGACAGACATACAGCCAAGCAAATTCTGATGTAAAATAGCCCTCCTCAATGACCAACTTCAGCCTTGTACAGATCCATACACTGAGAGGCAAAAACGGTTTGTCACAGTCATCCAATCAGGACAGAGCCAAGACCAGAAGCCAGGTTTCCTAAGCTTTTTATACCACATTGCCTCTATCGCTGTGTATCTATTTCTGTGGGGTTTCTTCTACATACCTGATTCTTTCCCTTCATAATTTCCCTTGTGTCTCCTGTATAAAGTTCTATGTGTGTATATCTTGGCACACAAGGCCCTGCATAGCCTGACACATGGCAACTTCTCTGGCTGTTCTTGATTCCAAAGGAGGCTAGGCTCCTACAAACATTCTAGAGAGTTGTCCTTCAGAGGCTGAGATAGTAAAGACCACACTCTGAGAGTAAGGACCTGAGTTTCTGAGCAAACACCCAGAAAAGATGACTTGGATGAAGCCACTTAGGTAGGAAGGTCAAAACAGCCTCAAATCTAAAGCACCTGGGGAAGGCCCTAAAGACCAGTGGACCCGATTTTTTCAGTTACTTTTCACATCAAATTCCTGAGCCTTTAGCAAACCATCTCCCAAGAAATGAAGAAAAACCTAGTGAGTTCTTGCTTGTCAGTTATGCAAATGAAGTCGCAACCAACTTCAGTCATCCAAGGATGATGCTATCAACTATAATCACAGAATGACAGATTCCCAAAGGAAGGGATGACAGTCAGCAGGAGGCTGGCCACGAAAGCCCACTCATTCCTCCTCCAGCAACGTTTCTGTCTCCGTTGCCAACAGAAGAGGGTTTGGAGATTAAATTAGCTTCCTTATACAACTTTTAAATTCCCTGAACAGATCCACGAACATCATCCTGCTTTAGTGTGTGTGTGTGTGTGTGTGTGTGTGTGTGTGTGTGTGTGTGTGTGTGTGTGTTTCTCCTTCCATTGTAGTTTCCAGAGAATGAACTCAAGACAGGCTTGCATGGCAAGTGCTTTTATCTGCTTATTTTGGGGACACACTTTTTTGAGACAGGGTCTCATGCTTGACCCCTCAGTGTTGTAAAGAATGATCTAGAATTCCTGATCCTCCTGTCTCTGTCTCTCAAGTGCTGAGATTGCAAATGCACGGGTGGCTTGTCCTTTTGATACACACTTTCTTGTAACTGGTTCAGACATAATCTCTCTAGAAAACTGTTCCAAATAGTTAAACTAACTCTGTCCTTCACCTTCTTCAAAACCTTTTAAAGAACTGGGTCTGCCTCTAGCTGGTACCCCGGGCAATATATACAGAATATATTCAAAGGCAAAAGTACCTTCAAACTGCACACACACATACACTTTTTTTTTTTTTTTTTGGAGACAGGGTTTCTCTGTGTAGCCCTGGCTGTCCTGGAACTCACTCTGTAGACCAGGCTGGCCTCGAACTCTGAAATCCACCTGCCTCTGCCTCCCAAGTGCTGGGATTAAAGGCGTGTGTCACCATTGCCAATTCCATCATGTAACTTAATACCAGGTATTTCCTTTCATGTTGCTTCTGCATTTATTTCAGTGTTTCATACAATACATACGCAGAACATGATTAAGCCATATATTGTACATATTACACTTAGAATCATGGTCTGATAAATGGCACACAAATGTATATCTACTTCAATATTTATACAGAATTTTTTGTTTTACATATTTGTAAGAGCAACACACACACACACACACACACACACACACACACACACACACACACACACACACACACACACACACACACACACACACACACACACACGCACGGCGGCGACTGAACCTAGTGGGCTCCGTCTCCTCGCGACTCCCCGATACCCGGCCTGGTGGGCGGGGCTCCGGGGTAGGCGGGACTTTGACCGGAGGGCGCGGCCGCGGCTCCTCCCCTCTCCTCCGGCGGCGCCGGCGGCGGCAGCACTTCCGGGTCGGCGCGGAGGCGGGGCGGAGACGCCGCGGCTGTTATTGTTCCGAAGGGCTGGGCCGCTGTGATCCGCGCTCGGCGCTGTCAGTTCGTCCCGCTGCCCCTCGGCCCTTGCTGCTGGCTCTGAGGGTGGCCGACGGCGGGCGGGGCCCGGGTTCGCGGCCGAGCGGCGCCGGTGAGGGCGCGGAGGAGGCGCACAGCGGGAGGAGGAGCCGTGAGCCTGGCACGGAGCGGCCGCGGCCATGGCGTACGCCTATCTCTTCAAGTACATCATCATCGGCGACACAGGTTAGGCCGGCGGCGGGCTCTGGGGGACCAGGGCGGGCAGGCGGGGCAAACGGTGGCGGCGCCGGTAGGCGCGGGTCGGGCGGCGCGGCGCCTTCCTTCCTCCCATCTTCCCTCGGTCCCCTGGCCGCCGCTCCATTTCCGCAGTGCTGGCGCTGGTGACGTGGGCGCTGAGAATGGCCGCGGCCTGGCTGGGCCTTCCCTGCTTCGCCCGGGCCCGCTGCAGCCGGGCCCGCGGCAGCCGTTTGTCACTCCCGGAGAGTGTGACAGCAGGACGACCGTCCCCCGGGGTCCCCGCCTGGCCTGTCTCCGCGGCCCGGGGAGGGAGAGGGAAGCCGAGCGAATTAGAGCGTGACAGGCCCCAGTCCGGATTTTTCTCCCTGGTCCCACCTCCCCGACCTGCAGGCTTCCGTCTAGGCCCTGGCAAGGCACACCCTGAAGTGGGACAGCCTGTTGAGGAGGAAAAAATAAATAAAAAGGAAAAAAAATCTTTTTTTTTTAAACATTCCCAACCTCCAAGTCCGAGTAAGTCAGATCACATGACCCGATAGCAGGGCAATTCTTTTCGGGGGTCATTAAAGCACTGTAGAGCTCTGGGGACTTTTGCCACGTGTATGCTTGGGTTATTTGATTTGGTAGTATTGTAAGGCAGGTCAGTGCTCTGGGTGTGAGCATACAGTGGGTATGCTGACTGACTACTGATTTTTTTCTTTTTTTCAGTTGTGTCAAGTCCAGGATCACAACTGCTAATTTTCAGGTGACCTCGTGTAGCAAAAAGAAAAAAAAAAAAATCAGTTTCCCCTTAAAAATAGCATCCTAATAAGTTTCTCAAGCAAATAAGCAAGCTGTTCATGAAATACTTTGAATACCTGCGATTTGGGCCTCATTTCGAATCTAATAATAAACGTAAAGCTTGTTTAGGTGTTAAAACTATTAATACACCAGAGTCTGATTTCAGTGGTGACTGTTGCACAACCTGGACCCCTTACACAACTTTGTAAATGTAGAAGCAGCCAGAGGTTGCTCTATGATGTAGCAGGTTCTTTAAGTAACTCTGAAAGTACCTTGATTGCTGCCCAATAAAAGCTTCCTACTGTAAATACAGTTTTTCAGTAAGATGTGTGTGTTTGCGTGTGTAAGGAAACTGGATGGTTTTCTATGCGAGGTACTGGGTAAAGCCATATTTTGTAAACTGGAAAAGTGGTATCTAAAATAAAAGCACTGAGTTATATATATAAAGTAAAATTGGAGATGTCAGATTAACTACAATATGCCTGGGTTTGTGAAACAAGAGTAACTGACCACTTGGTTGTCTTGGCAGCAGCAAAATTTAGGTTGAGAATTTGCAGGGTATCTGGTTATTATTGGGAATCTACTGTGGATTAACAAAGTAATGCGCCGGGAATAATGGGACGACAAATATTAACAAGCTGGTGCTCTGTTCTCAGGAAGTCTGTCCCCATTCGAAAACAGTCGCTGTGCATTTGAAGGGAAGACACTCCTTTCTTGGCATTCTGGCCTGATCCAGTTCTGGCATTTGACTGCTTGACCCTGGGCTGTGGAGGAGTGCTCCATTGTAACTAGTGTAGTTGAACATCAGTTTAATCTGAACTGTCTGTCAAGAGGCGGACCCTTGCTTCCCTAGGCCTTTGCCTTTTTAGTTTGATCCTCAATGAACTGAGTACCTCCTGCTCCTCTAGCATCCTTTCCTACGGCATCGCCTTGCCGGTGCCTCTGAGGCCCAGTGCTGGCTTTTGAAGCTCTCCTTGGTCCTTTCTCCTCCCTCTGTTTGGCCTACTTTCTGCCATTATCTTTCCCTAAGAAATGTTGTTAGTCATTTAATTAAAGCCTTGCCCAGGTCTTCCATAATGCCTGCAGAGTCAACATATCTTGACTTCATATATGCCAGTATTCTCCTGGTACCTTGGTTAGAAGTGACTGCTTATTTTCTGGATTATATTTCTCAATTTATATCATTTTCCTGGTGTTTATTCCAGCCTTATTTTACAGGTATTTGTGTAGGCATCTGCATTTGCTTATGTACTTCCTGAGGGTAGAAGGTGTCCTGTGTGGCTCTGTGCTTTATGATGAACCTAGTCAAGGGCAGATCTCATAGAGTTAACTAAATTAATCAGGAGCCAAATGAACTGTATTTCTACTACTATACATTAATAATTTCTATTTTTAATCCCAATTCTGCTACCTTTTTACGTAGTGCTTTTGCTTGAAATTTTCTTTCATAAAGAGTATACTATCAGGTATAATGTGATTTATAAAGTGGAAAGTGCTTTTGCTTTGAGCAAGCCTAGCCTAGTAATATAAGCACATAATTATTAACGGAAAGAGCCTATTTCAGGAACCTAACATTTCTGTGAGTTTTTAACCTCATCATCAGTGCTCCTGTCCCTCATCAGATACCCAAATGCACAAGGCAATTGTGTTTACGTGCAGCTAAGATGCCCCTTTTTCTTTTGCCTAGATGGTGGTCAAACTGCTTTTCCTGACCCCCTCTCTTCCCTCCCGTTGGATTACAGTGCTCTTGCCTTCCCTTGCCCCATTCTCTGCTCCTCCGCTCTTCTTCCCCACTCCAAGAGCATTTAAATTATCTTTTTTTTTTTTTTTTTTCTGAGACAGGGTTTCTCTGTGTAGCCCTGGCTGGCCTGGAACTCATTCTGTAGACCAGACTGGCCTCGAACTCAGAAATCCACCTGCCTCTGCCTCCCAAGTGCTGGGATTAAAGGCGTGCGCCACCACTGCCCAGCTAAATGATCTTTTTTATTAGGAAGGCTTTTCTTCTCATTATTGTGTGAAAAAGTTTATGTGCCTTGAGAGGTTCTTACTGAGGAGGTGACATTTGAGCTAAAATTGAATAATGAGCACAGATTAGGTGACTTAGGTTAGAGATTTGAGAACTAATCACAAATGCAGTCCTCTCTGTCCAAGATTTCATACTGTTGAAATTATGAAGTCTTAAATCGTTAAAATTTTATGCGTGTGTGTGAGTGCCTGCATATGATGTGTGTGCCTGTGTGTGTGTGTATGTGTTTGTTTGTTTATACTATGTACGTACCCGATGTCTGTAAAGGCCAGAAGGTGTCAAACCAGATAACCTGGAACTGTGTTGGGAACTGAACCCATGATCTCTGAAAGGGCAGCAAGTGCCCTTAACCACTAGGCCATCTCTCAAGGCCCCAAATTAAGAAATATTACAGGGAAGAAAAAGAGTCCCAAAATATTAATACATTTATAAATCAGCTCCCACTGAGAAAGCCCTCCCCAGAGTTGCTCATTTGCCTCCACACTCCTGCTTTGAAATCAAGGTTTGCCGGCTGTACTGTAGGTCAGACAACTGCAGAGCAAAATTACAGATCATGCACCCCAAAATACAAGGTCTTAATTTATTTGGTGAAAATAATTTTGGTGCACTGGTTCACATGTAAACATTAGGAATCTGACAGAGTTGTCCTTCTGGAATGAAGCGGGTGGTGACCTTTCTTTAATGAACAGGAAAGGAAACTGAGAAGGTTTTCCTTCCTGCAAAGAGGAAGAGCCACCTAGCAGTAAGGTATCGTGATTCCACAGAGTTATCTCTAGTGTTAAATTCACTAGAACTCCAACTGTGGGTGGAATGGTATGGTTTGAGTGCTGGATTAGAGGCAAATAGGGTGCAAAAAGCAAGTTACAGAAATGTGAGCTATACTTGTATCCCCTTCTCTTTCTTAAGTTTTAATACAGTAATATTAGTGTTCATGTTGCTACCTGTGTGCGTGGCCTGGCCAGGTTTCCATAGTCACTGTCACTTGTATTTCATGTTTTGGAGTGTTTGGGGGAGGTTTTCAATTTGCGATAGTTATTCCTACTAGCACATGCAAAGCTCATGCCGGGTCACTTCGCTGCTCATCCTCAGGTTTGGAGGTTGTGTCCTATACTGCAGAAGACAGAACCACATTGATCCTCTTCATCTCTTCTCATCCATTTTCTGTTAAACCTTCCCACTTGATTTCATCCACTTTGCTTATTTACAAGCTTTAAAATACTCCGCATTTTAGCTGCTGTTCTCTCCTTAGAAAAGATGCGGATTCCCTGGGCTGCCACACCCAGGTAGTCACCTTCTTTTACTTCTTGTTTTTAACTCAGAGCACTTAAGTCTTTTAATCTTTTGAGATGATATTTTATTAGTTCCCTGGTGACTTTTATTCTTAAAAACCTTTGTTTGCAGCAGTAGTACTTTAGCAAGCCCCTCTTGGTCAGTGGTGGGTCTTTACGCTAGGTTTTCTGAATTGACACTTTCTTACTGATGTACTTTTCTGCTTTGCAGATCCTTCTTTTTTTAAGCATTCCCTAAGGAATGCCAAGCCTTGGTTTGTATGGACTTTTCTATCACATCAGCTTTTGCCACTGTCTGGGTATAGATTGTCATAAAGAATTCTTAAGGCTTTTTATAGTTTCTACATAATATCAGTGCCCTATTGTCTACCCTTTGGTTTGGGGGAGTCTTTTATTTAGTTTTGCTTGCTTGCTTATTTATTGATTGATTGATTGATTGAGATAGGATCTCATTTCTGAAATGAGTCTTCTGCTCCAGGGTCTTTGGTGCTTGGATTACAGACTTACCTAGTCCTTATTTTATTTTTTTGTCTGTTTTTGTTTGGTTTGGTTTGGTTTTTTTTTGCCGGAGGCTGGGTCCTGTTTTGGCTTTGTTGTTGTTTGTTTTTATAGACAGATTTTATATAGCCTGCCAGTCCTCAGTTTCTTGGTGTGGGGAAGGAAATGATTTTCTTGCTTAGACTTTTCAAGTGCTGGAATTACAAGGTATGTACCAGTTTGCACAACCTAATTTTTTATTTGTATTTTTTTTAGTTAAGGTCTTCCATTTGTAACATAGGTTGGCTTCAACTTCAGATCTTCCTGCCTCTATCTCCTGAATGCTGGAATTACTGGCTTGTACCATTGGGTCTGTTATATTTTAATCTTTCAACACATTCATTTGGTTTTATTTTACAGATGAAGAAAGGTAAGCTATGCTGTTTTGAAAGACTTATTTTTAGTAATTGTGGAACAAAGACCTTGGGCTGTTCAGTACGGATGGCCTGCTTCATTCCCATTTGGCATCTATCCCCACCTACCTCAGTTTTACCTTTACTTCACTATACATCCTGGATAATCTGAGACTTGCTGGATAGATCTGGCTAGCCTCAAACTCACAGAGATCACCTGCCTTTGTTTCCCAAGTGTTGGAATTAAAGGGGTGCATCGCCATGCTATGCCCCCTCAAGTTTGCTTTTTATAGCTATGATAAAGTTAGGTTTCTCCCAGTTATCTTGAATCCTCTCATCTCCAGGTATAGCTGATAGTGACTTTGTGACCAAATTGGGAGAGGAAGAGACGATGAATATTGATGGCTGTGCTGTTGCAGCCAGTTCCTTGAAGGCAGGCTGGTGCCTGGCACAGGCAGTGCTTTCATGAATGATAACTGTGTGACATGTAGGGTGTGCAGGGCACACAGAGTGGCATTTGCCGAAGTAGTCTTCATTTCCAGAAACTGTAAAGGGCAGAGATTGGCGAGTTTGTGTAAATAGGGTATATAGGATTTATTAATTTTCTGTTGTTACTGTAACAAGCCACCAGAAAATTCGCCGCTCAAACAAAATGCATGTATCTTAGCATTCAACAGTTCCGATGGGTGATGTGTCTGTCTCAGTAAGTCAAGCCTTTGGCAAGGCTGGACTCCGTTCTGGAAAGTCCTTTCTCATACAGGTTGTCGGCAGGACTTAGTAGCTGTGGCTGCAGGGCTCCTGTCCCTGTTTCTCTGATGGCTGTCATTTGAGGGCTTCCCCAGCCTTCCGTATCCATAACCATAACCAAATCCATATTATAGAGAGAGAGGCACGCACTGGGAAGGTAATAACAGACGGCTGTGCATGGTTTTTCTTGTGTCCTGTCTTTCTTTTTTGATTGTTGGTTTGGTTTGGAGAAGGTTGGGTTTTTTTGGGTTTTGTTTGTTGATTTGTTTTTTGAGGCAGAGTTTCTCCATGTAACAGCTCTGACTGTCCTGGAACTTGGCTGTATAGACCAGGCTGGCCTCAAACTCAGAGATCTAACTGCCTCCACCTCCTGATTGCTGGGATTAAAGCTATGCACTACCATACCCGGGCCATGCCCTGCCTTTCTAAATCTTCTTCTGTCTCCCATCACTGGTTAATCTAGGCGTCTCCACTTTTAAAGGTACGTGTGATCACACTGGGTCCACCTGGATAACCACACTAACCTTTCCTTCTCCCAGTCTTGAGTTTTGTTTTTGCTTTTGTTAGTTGGTTGTTACTTTCTAGGTCTCATTATGTAGTCACTGCTGGTCTTGAGCTTGCAGCAGTTCCGCCTTCTTCAGCCTCTCAAGTGCTGGACTGACAGTCATTTATCTCCACATCTAGCTGCTGTAACTGGTTGTATAGGGCAGTCTCTCTGCTGTTGTAACTCATTGTATCTGAACATTAGTATCCATGGAGAGACTCTGTTTTTAGTTGGGGTTAAGAAGCTTTCATAGTACAACATGCTCATAACTAAGTTGGATTTTAGATTCTGGCCTTTCTGACTCCAGAATCTGCAATTTCCCCTATATCGTAAAGACTCCTTTGCTTATTCTAAGCTCCTTATCAAATTGTCTTTTGTGGGTTTGCTAATATCTTTGTTTGTTGAATTGCTGTTTGGTGCTACATAGTCCGTCAGTCCCTTTATTTAAAGAAATAGTACGTACACTCATATAAACCAGGAGTGATGGCACAGGCCTCTAATCCTAGCACTCAGGAGGCCAGTGCAGGCAAATCTTTGTGAAGTCAAGGCCAGCCTGGTCTATAGACTTCCAGGATATCCAGGGCTACACAGAGAAATCTTGTCTTGAAGAACCAATTTTAAAAAAAGAAGAAAATGTTTAATTGGACTTACATTCTAAGAGAGTTAGTGTTAGAGTTCATGATGACAGAGCAAAGGCATCTCCACAGGAGCAGCCAAGAAGTTACATTTCCATCCACAACTATGGAGCAGAGATGGAGAGAGCACTGAGAATGTCTTTCTTTTGTAACCTCAGAGCCTACAGGCCACCACTCCCTATCCTCCCCCATGCACTAAGAACAAGGCCACACCTCCTAAATCTTCCCAAACAGTTCCACCAACTGGGTGCCAAGTATTTAAACATCCAAGCTTATGGGTACCATTTTCATTCAGACCACCACAATGTGTAACTATGAATTTCTGTCTTGTTTCCTTGAATGTTTCTGTAATTATCTCATATTTGTTTTCAAAACCAACCCAGATTTGACCATGCTGCCTAGTGTCCAAATAATACAGATTAAAAAGCCAAGCAAGTTCATTTTTCCCCCTCTATGTGTCCTAATATAATTTATTGATTTTCTTTTCCAATCCCCAGGACATTTCTGCTTACCTTCTTTGTGATCATGTGGTACTTTTTAAGTAGTTTGCTATGGCTTCTCTTTAGAGTTCCTAGCCTCTCTTGTGTTTTCTTGTACTTAGCATTTTTTTCTTTTTTGTATCTAAATGGTTTATATACGTTTCCTCATATTAAGATGATTAACTCTTTTTGTCCATCCATCCGTCTCTCCATCAGCCCATCCATCCATCTCCAACTCCACTAGAGATTTTTTCAATGTATGTGTGCATTTATTTGTATGGGTACATGTGTGTAGATTCGTAGGCATATACATGTGGAAGTCAGAAGTTAACATGCGATGGCTTCATTTCTCTCCACCCAGGTTTTTCTTGGGAGAGAGTGTTTTTGTCTTTTTGACACAGGGTTTCTTGATGAAGCTGGAGCTCACCAGATTGGCTAGACTGGTTAGCCAGAAGATTGCAGGAGTCCTCTGTCTCTGCTGTCTCTCCCCACCCCCATCGTGCACATACTATCACCATACCAGGAAGTTTAGTTCTTGGTCCTCTGGCTCTTGCCAGTCTTTCTGCTCCCTTTGTCCTTGCTGTTCCCTGAGCCTCATGTGGAGGATTATGTTGTAGATATATCGGTTGGGACCGAGTACTTCATGGTCAGTTGTTCTCTACATTTTGATAAGTTATGGATATGGATTCCTATAATTTTTATGTAGTCCACTACAATATTTTAAAATTTATTTTGAGTCTATAATTTGAAAAATGAAGCGTTTTGTGTATATATAGTAATCATTGAAGAATTTGAATTTATTTCTGCTGTTAGGTACCACTGTTAAACAAGGATCAAGATATAGATGACAAGCATATGGCTTTTATAGCACATCTCACACAGGAAGCAATAATATGAATATCACATTTCCCAAGACATGTTATGTCACCTGTACATTATAGAACATTATAAAGGCCATTGTTCTGTGGGATTAAAATATACATTTCTGAGCTTTAAGTGCCTGGTCAAGCCCCATTTCTTCTAACTTCATGCCAGTGTTTGATTCAAGTGTCAGTTAAGTGTCTCTCTTATTTATTTTACTGCTGGTGTGCTAGTGTAAGTAGTGCGTTCATGCTTGGTATGCTGGCATATGCCTGTGATTCCAGCATCTAAGAAGCTGGTACAGGAAGATTCTGAGTTAGAAGCCAGTTTAGGGTATACAGTAAGTTCCAGGCAAGCCTGACTGTATCAGGGCCTTATCTCAAAATGATTTAACTACTATTAATTAAATAAACTTTGTTGAGGACAGGCATTTGTCCATTTTTACCAGTAACTGCTATGTACCTAGAAGTCAAATGGTATCACAAGTCCCTCCGGTTATTTTGGCCTATACCACACTCTTGGACACTTACCAAGAGTATTTATAATTAGAAGATTTTGATTGGTGTGGTGTCTCCACTGTATGACCTTGATTAAGCTCAGACCTCTGCATCTTATGTAATGCTAAACTTACATACTTCACTGGGTTTTTGTTTTTTGGGGGTTTTTTTTTTTTTTTTTTTTTTTTTTTGAGCTTGATATAAAACTATGTACAGGTGCTTTATAAACCACAAAGTGGCTTACTAATAATAGTACATAAAGTTAATTGTTCGCTTCATTGAACTTCCTAAAATTAAATTAGTGGGGTAGGTTTTTGCCTATTTAAAACGAGTAGTTTGCTGATTTCAATATACCTCCTTGAGTTGAAAACAAGATGATCACAAAATAGTAGGTATTTTGATCTTGGTGTCCTTTGTATTTAATAAGCTTGAAAAGGTTCTTTTCTGTCTCAGATGTCTTCCTGAACCACACAAGATTGGAAAGACTATCAGAAACATTCCAGTTTTTACTAGTCTTCGGAAACCAATGGTAGGGCAGTAGTCACCCTCACCTGGACTTCCTCTGTGCTTGCTTTTATGATGTGCTGACTACTTTTATATCAACTTAACACAAGCTAAAACCATTTGGGAAGCCGGACTTTCAATTGAAAAAAAGTCTCCATAAGATTTGTTTATAGGGAGGTTTATAGTGCATTTTCTTAGTGATTGATGTGGGTGGGAGAGCCCAGGCCATTTTATGTGGTGCCACTTCTAGGCTGGAGGTGCCGGGTACCATAAGCAAGCAGACAGAGCAAGCCGTGAGGGAGCACAGCCTTTTAGCTAGCAGCACTCCTCCATGGCCTCTGCATAGGTTCCTGTCTACAGGTTCCTACCTTGAGTTCCTGCCCTTTCTTTCGTGGGTAAGGTGACAACTCCTTAAGTAACATGGGGTGACTACAATCTAGAATATGAAATAAACCCTTTCCTCCTCTAGTTGCTTTTGTTCATGGTTTTATTAAAGCAATAGAAACCATAAGATAACACATGAAGGATTTGAATCCCTTTTTGAAAGAAGGAGGTTTGTAGTTATACATACCTGTTTTGTAAAAATGAATCTGTGAGTAGAACAACCACATCTGTTTGGATAAAGTAATATTCCCTCCGTTTCAAAGGGGAAGTAAAAGTGTGCATGACCCTAACCACTTCTGCTTGAAACTTTACTTCAGTCTGTAGAATAAATTAACAGAATGACTTATCAGTTATAAATCTAACAATTAATTATATGTCTGATCCTTGTATCCTAATTTCATCAATGGAATTGTGCAGTAATTACTATTATACTTTTTTAGGTGTCCTTTGTAACACTATGTATAAGTCTTAGTTTTTACAAAATTTCTGCATAGTTAAATCATAATTAAATCTGTTTCTGATCCTCTTAGTCTGGTTCTGTGTTGTCTAATAGAAACCAGCTCTACTTAAACAAGATTTTAGCAAAAACCGTGGCTAGTTCACAGAATTTGGAGGAAGGTAGTAGAGTCAAGTTTCAAAATAGGCATGATCAAGGAAAACAGGACACAGCCAGATTCATGGTACCACACCACCTGCTTAAGAAGATGGCGGGCATAGGACACAGCCAGATTCATGGCACCACACAACCTGCTTAAGAAGATGGCGGGCTCGCGCCAGCGACTCTGTTAAGCTCTTTCATCTCTGTTGTGGCAATTCTCTGTTCTCCCAATGACCCTTGGTATTGTAGCACCCTCTCAAGATTCTAAGTTCTGAGCAGCAGTATCTGATTGGCCCAATCTCTGTCAGTTTTCCATCTTAGCTTCCAAGGAGATCAGTGATGCTCAGCCTCCAGAGCACTGGGATTAAAGATGTATGCCAGCACACCCAGCCACTTTACCTTTTGTCTTCAGTGTTGGTACTGGTAGTTTGTGCATTTGTGTCAGAAGCCAGATTTCTGGATCAGCTGCTATTTGCATTTGAATTTTTATAGATGTTGCCAGAAGACCTTCATGGGTGTGTTTAATCCAAACTTTCTTTATATTTCATGATCTTAAATTTAACAAGCTAACTTTAGCATTAATTATATGGATAAATTAACTAATTTATATTTTCCTAATTTAGCAATTTGTTTTTGTTACTGTTACTTTTTTGGTTCTTAGCTTAATCTGCAAATTACATGAAATAGTTTATTTTGCTTACAGCTTTTAATTTTGCAACAAACTGTTTATGTCCTAACATACTTCTTATAGGTCATGTACAATAGATTTTATTCCATAGTAATAATATAAGTATCTACGTTCTTTCCATAGCATCATGAAAGAATGTTTTCTTTTTAAGCTACTTAATTTTGAGACAGTGTCTTACTGTGAAGTCCAGGCTGACCATAAACCCTCAATGAGCCTTCTACCCCAGTCCTTTGTATTCTAAGTTACAAGAATGCAATACCATGTCTGCTTTTGTGTTGTTTCTTTTGCTTTATTTCCCAACTCTGGAAGCTTTTATTTAATAGGTCTGTGGTAGAGTACAGTTGGCCTCACTTTTTTTTTTTTTCATTTTATTTTTTGAGACGGGGTTTTACTGTGAACTGAAGTTTGGCAGACTTCAAACTTGCAATTTTGCCACCTTGTCCTCCAAGTACTGGGCTCACAGGTATGTGCTACTTTGCTGCCCAGCTATGTGTCAGGTAAACAAAAGAATAGTTTTTTAGATTTCTCATGATGGATTCATTTTATCATGAATCATATCAAAAGTAGTGTGGATGAGATCTTTCAATAAATGCGAGTTGGATTATATACTACACATTTATTTCCATTGTGGTTTGTGATGGTGTGTGTGTATGTAGAGGTCAGAGAATAATCTTGGGTACCCTTCCTCAGGAGCTTCCCTTGTTTTAAATCCTTTGAAAAAGGATCTCACTAACCTGGAACTCTTGATTAATTAGATGAGACTAGCAGGCCAGTAAACCAACTCCAGAGATCCTCCTGTCTTTACCTCTCCAGTGCTGGGTTT
>CM052702.1:20250764-20265400 GCA_028551405.1 Uromys caudimaculatus | reverse complement strand
CCCCCCCCCCCCCCCAGCCATCTTGCCAGCTCCTCCAAGGTTTTTCTTTTAACCAAGACACAGAGTATGCTACATTTTACATAGTAACCTAGGGCTCAGAAATGTGTATAAGCAGTACTCATCCTAACCTTGTGCAGGCAGGTTTAACATTTTGTGTTTTGTTCTAGTTCATTTTATGTTGGCTATGACTCACTAAGTTGAGCTCATGACCTAGCTAGTTATACTTAGAATATAAGACTGTGATCCTGGGGCTGGAGAGATAGTTCAGTAGTTAGAGCACATGCTGCTCTTCCGGAGGACCCAAGTGAGCACTTACATCCGGTGGCTCGCAGCTTCCTGTAACTCCAGCTCTAGGAGGATCTGATACCTCTGGCACACAGATACACAGCAAACACATAATTTAAAATAATTATTAAAATATGTTTTTAAAGTTATTGTTTTAGTTAGGGTTTTATTGCTGTGAAGAGACACTATAACCACAGTAACTCTTACAAAGAAATTTAATTGGGGCTTAATTAAAATTTAATTGAGGCTTGCTTATAGCTTCAAAGGTTTAGCCCATTATCATCATGGCGAGAAACATACAGTGTGCAGGCGGCCATGGTGCTGGAGATGGAGCTGAGAGTTCTTTACCTTGATCTGCAGGCAACAGAAGGGGACTGTGTGCCACCCTGGGTATAGCTTGAGCATATGAGACCTCAAAGACTGCCTCCATAGTGACACACTTCCTCCAACAAGGCCACACCTAATAGTGCCATTCCCTATGGGCCAAGCATATTCAAACACATGCGTCTCTGGGGGCCATTCCTATATAAAGCACCACAGTTATCCTGGATGACTCTCTGGTTCTAGCAACAGACATTCTATGTTGAGAAGCAGAGTATACTTTGTCCTGATTTTTCTCAAACACTGGTCATTTTCTATGATTGAAGCAAACCAGTGGGGGAAGTAGAATGAGCTGGGAGGAAGAAAGGAACAGACATAGTATTGTTTTGAAAATATTTATTTGCCTTACTTGCTACTAGATTAACACATAAGTTACTGCCTAAGAAAAGTACTAAATGCTTTCTTTTTCTTTCTTTTTTTTTTTATTTATTTTATTTTCTTTTTTTTTTTTTTTTCTTTTTCTTTTTTTCTTTTTTTCGAGACAGGGTTTCTGTGTAGCTCTGGCTGTCCTGGAACTCACTCTGTAGACCAGGCTGGCCTCGAACTCAAAAATCCACCTGCCTCTGCCTCCCAAGTGCTGGCATTAAAGGCGTGCGCCATCACCGCCCGGCCTAAATGCTTTCTTTTGTTTTTCATTTTTTATACATTTGTTTTTACTTTAAATAGATGTGGGGGGGGTGCACGCGCACATGAATATATTGTCTGCACCGAGTTCATGCTAGGGGACTGTGAAGGTCAGAAGAAGTGGTGGAACTTCTGGAATTAGAGTTACAGCTGTGAGCTGCTGAGTGGGTGCTGGGGACTGAACCTGGATCCTCTGCAAGAGCAATAAGTGCTCTTAGCCACTGAGCCATCCCTTTTAGTCCTGTTTTCTAATTTTGAATTAAATTATATCTAGCTTTATATTTGTAAATATATTACACTTACACTAAGCTTTTCTACAGTTAACCTGTATTCTAGATCTTCCAACTTCACCAATTGAATTTGGCTTATCTTACTGGAGGATGTTTTTAATCATGCTAACTATATCAGTCAGAGTTCACCTGGCTGATAGGAATCACCTAAAATTTGAACAAAGCAGGAGCAAAATCAAAAATCCTTAACTGTAATGAAATTAGAATCAAGATGGGGGAAGACTAGCTAAGGGGTAGAGAAAAAAATTGACTGGTAAAAGGACTGAGGGTGTGACTCCATTAAAGCTGCCTAGTATACACAAAGCCTTGGGTCTAATCCCCAGCCCCACATAGAAACTGACCAGGCATGGTGTCTGCACACCTGTAATCTCAGCACATAGGAGATAGAGGCAGGAAATCAAATGTTTAAGATCATCTTCAACTACATAGCAAATTTAAGACTAGCCTGGGCTACATTGAACCCAGCCTCAATAAAAATATAGAAAGAAATAAAAGTGGGGAAAAACTTGAGAGAAAGGCTTCTACCTAGACGGAGCATCAAGGAACAAATCTGGCACCTAGATGTCATTGGAGAGAGTGAGGTTCAGGTTAACCCCATAGCAATTTACTGAGGGGCTTAGATGGGTTGGATCCTGCAGGAACCTAGAGGCAGCTGAGACAATACTGGGGGAGTTGGCCATAGAGAGGCACAAGCTGTTGCTGTCTGGAAGCTGGGCTGTGGCCTGCTGCAGATCCTCTGATCTCACTAGCAGGGAATCAGTGGACTACCATCCTAGTGTACTCCTTCGAGTTTACCTTTCAGAGAAAAATCACATGTAAATTCAGGATAGATCATGGCAGACATGGGATTCTAATGTAGCACAGTTCCACTTTATTCCCTAGAATACTTTCCTGTTTGAAAAATGTCCCAATTTAAAAAAAAAAAAAAAAAAAAAAAAAGATGAGAGGCCGGAAAGATGACTCAGCGGTTAAGAGCACTCACTGCTCTTCTAGAGGTCCTGAGTTCAATTCCCAGCAACCACATGGTGGCTCACAACCATCTGTAATGAAATCCGATGCCCTCCTCTGGTGTGTCTGAAGTCAGCTACAGTGTACTCATATACATAGAAAAAAAGTTGAAAAAATTGTCATTTTTCCTGAAGTGTAGATATGATTTGTCATAGAGAAATGAGTAGTCTGTGGGTTCTCTTATAAAGCACCACATTAACTCAACATTCACTGAGCATCTGCTTTCTGAGGCTGCTTACTACTAGAGTAATTTTCAAATGACCAGAGAGTCCATGTTAACTTCACCTGAGGAAGAAAGCTAGATTGCACTCAGATAGTGAAGGTACAGTTTGCTAAATGGTTGATAAAGTAGGCCTGAATGGGTAAAATGTCAGGCTTGTCTTTAGGTTCTAGGAAAGGGAGAAGCACTAGCATGCTGCCACTTTGTGTTCTCTTCTTGTGCCTCAGTAGATGTCATTGGGTCAGTAGTGTGATCACTGTAATGTGAGCAAACAGGGCTTGAAAACCTAAAGTAGCCTTTCTTGTCAGTGCTATACAGGATTCAAATCTAGTCCAATAAATATTAGTCATCTCTCACATTGTTGGTTGGTGGTATACATTGAAATACAGAAGGTTCAACAAATGCTTAAAAAATAAGAATAGACACTACTTTGAAGAATTAAATACACCCTCCATTCTACAGTTAGAGTCTACAGTTAGAGTCAACAGAGCTGGAGATTGGGACTTATCTTAGTGGCAGAACACTACTTGTCTAGCAAGCACTAGGCCCTAGATTTAGTACTCAACCTGGGGATGGGGGTGGGAGAGAGAAACCCTGTCTCGAAAAACCAAAACAAACAAACAACAACAAAAAAAAAACCCAAAAACAGCTCTGATACGGTCTCTGATTGAGGAACTGAATATAGACTGTCTTCTGAAACATCGGCTTGTGAGTGACTGTACACTTGTAATGCCATAGCAGGGTATCAGATGTTAAAATAACCCTCCCCTTCTGCCTCTTTACTCCCATATCCCTGGCGCAGTTGTATGTAGTAGAGATTGAAAAAATGAAATATTGCTGATAAGAGTTAGAAAATACCTTATTTGTGTAAGCTAATATAGTAAAAAAGGTATTATAGGAAGTGAGAAAATTTCTAAAGAATGGGCAAGGAAAGGTGAACACTCCATCTACCATGGCCCGGGAGCCCAAGGAAACATGTTAACAAATGCTTCAAGGTACCTGAATGGTATCCTGAAGTCAAAGACCAAGAAAAGGAAAATGGAGATTGTGCCTCACAGGTATGCCCCAGCGCTGGGAGCAAAGAACAGGAGTCAACTACCAGTGCACTCTACTAGGAGTTCATTGTGGACGCTTAGCCAAGCAGCTGCTGGGTGCATAGTGACTTTGATGACCCTGCTCGTAAAGACCCTTCAGTGAAGCCTGACTTCATCTGTTGGCCAGAGTCCAGGTTTGTTTTCTTGGAATGTATGCCATGCCCAGGGAGAGCAAGATAAGAATAGAAGTCTGTCAGGGTTCCCCTGCCGCCCTGAGTGTAAAGGATATTGTATTCTCCCCAGAAGCCAAATAATAAAATTGTTTGTAACACTTAATCAGAAAATGTCCATATTTTAAAAATTAGAAAGTGGTACTCATTTTATGAATACTGTCTTAGAACATGTGGTACTGAAGTCTTAAGGACAAGTTAAGGTGGGGGGCATGGTCACTGGATAGTAGAGAAACACTAAGTAAATATATTCAAGCAGGACGCATGCTCACACGCGCGCATGCGCGCGCATACACACACACACACACACACACACACACACACACACACACACACACACACACACACACTCTGCAGTAATGAGAGCCTGAGGTAGGAGATTACAATTTGGGGCTAAACATGGTCCATCCAGTAAAATCCTGCTTCAAAAGTAAAAATAATTTCAGTGTACAAAGGCAAACTATGTAAGTGCTATTGACAGAGGAGCACATAGACATTCATTTGAAGCTACCTGCTTTGCTCATTTCTCTTCCTTGATTGCATCTAGAAGTATTCCCATATTGTCACCCTTACAGAAGATAGAGGAGGATTTGCATAGCAGGGGTGACTTCTTTATGACATCTTATACTCCCACTCTCCAAAAATCAAATTTTTTGAGATAGAATTTTGGCTGTGAAGCCCAGAATTGCCTAATACTATGTAACTCCCACTGGCCTCAAACTCACAGCAATTCTCCTGCTTCAGCCTTCCATGTGCTGGGATTACGGGCATCACCAGCACAGTTTTTTATTGATTCTTTAGCAGTCTTTAAACTTTGTCAGTGTACTTGGTTTTAATGCTTTCCATTTTTCAGGGGAGTGTCTTACATTGTTCAAACTATGTCTTTTTAGTAACATGGCATTAATTTCTTTATTTCTGTGACTAAGTAGTAGTACCTAGAACATAGCAGGTGAACATTCAATAAATAGTTTTCATCTTTCCTTTTGGGGGGTTATTGCATTTTCAGGGTGTTTAGTTGTTGGTCGGTTTTTTGTTTGTTTATAGTAGCATGGCTGTCTTCCTGCCTTTCTTCCCTATGTCTTTGTTTCTTTAGCCTTGTTTCCTTCTTGTTTGTTCTTTGTGGTTTTGTATAGTTTGGGGTTTTATTTGTTAAGACAAGACCTCTTATAGCCTAGGCTGGCCTCAAACTCTGTAGCCAAGAATGAACTTGAACTCATGATCCTTTTGCCTCTGCCTCTAGTTCTAGTATTGCTGATGTGTGTCACCAAGCCTTGTCCCTTTTATTAACACAGAGAGATGTATGAAAGATCAGATTTTGTTGCATTTTCACGCATGTATAGAACATGCAATGGTCTTATTCACCCTCTAGTACCTGTTATCCCCTTTTCTTCCTCTTCTGTATAATTCTTCTTTCCTTTTTTCTTTTCTTTTTACTTTTTGCTTATAGCTAGGACATACCAGAAAAGAAGTGGGGCTTGTCTTTCCAAGTCTGCTTTATTTTGTCTCCCATGATTCTTCCCAGGTCCATCATCTTCCTGACCTTAGTCTTACTAATACTCCACTGTGGATCTACATCCACATTTTCCTTTCTTTACAAGGCCGCGTTCCTTTAGATTTAGCCCACAGCTCAGTTCCAGATTAGTTTATCTTGAAATTCGTAGACACATCTGCAATGCCCTCTTTCCAAGTGAGATTGTAGGTTGAAACGTTGTCATATGTCTTCAGGGACCATATCTGCTCAGCTTGCTGTCATTAGCCACCAGAGTAGTGTGCAGTTGGGGCAATGGAAAGACACAAAAAATCAATAATAAAGTTAAATTTAAAAACGATTGGGGCCCTCAGAGTCTGAATCACCAACCAAAGAACATACACAGGCTGGGCCTAGGCCTCCCTGCACATATATAGCAGAAGTGCAGCTTGGTCTTCATGTGGGTCCCGAACAACTGGAACGGGAGCTGTCCAAAAAGCTGTTGCCTGTATGTAGGATGTATTCTACTAGCTGGGCTGCTTTGTCTGGCTTCAGTGGGAAAGGAAGCGCCTAGCATCACAGAGGTTTGAAGTGCCAGGCTGGGGGGGGAAGGGTTGTGAGAGGGGGTAACCAGGGAGGGGGAGCAGTAAATGGAATGTAAAATGAGTAAGTAAAAAAAAAAAAAAAATTAAATTAAAAAAAAAAAATGAAGATTGTTCTTCTGGAAGGGAACAATATTGGAGCCTGCCAATATCATGCAAACAGTTCTGAAGCCACTTTCCTTAGCCAAAAGCTGTTGTTATGAAAACCTGGATTTTAGAGACATCAACATAAACATTTTTTAAAAAGATATTCTTAAAATATACCTTTAAAACTTTTCACTGGGCCAGATAAATTTGGGTAGAAAATTTTCTATTTTCTATATTTCTATATCCATCTTTAAGAATCTTTAATGCTTGTATTAAATTTTTGAATTTTTAGCATACTTTTAAATTTCGTTATTTGAACCTGTGATATTCCTTTGAGGGAGGAATGCTGTTTTATCTATATCTGTTTAGTTTTCTTTTTACTTTTGCATAAGGACATGCATGCATGTGTGTGCGTGTAAGTATTATTGGGTACCAGATCCGGGGTTTTGTGCATGTTAGATAATGCTTTACCACTGAAGCACACAAATCACAACCCTGGTAGGATTTTTTTTTTGTTTTTTGTTTTTTGTTTTTGTTTTTTCAAGACAGGGTTTCTCTGTATAGTCCTGGCTGTCCTGGAACTCACTTTGTAGACCAGGCTGGCCTTGAACTCAGAAATCCGCCTGTCTCTGCCTCCCAAGTGCTGGGATTAAAGGCGTGTGCCACCACTGCCTCGTAGGATTTTTTTTTTTCTCATTTTATAGACAGGAAAATTGAGCTGAATTTTATAATTTTCCTTGTTCAAGATTTATGAATTAAAAACTAAAAAGGATTTTAATTAAAGTTAAATTAAAAGGAAAGACTAATAAATATTTATTATAATGAAGTTATATATAATAAGATTGTTTCTAAAATGCTTTTGTCTGGTTACAAAATAAACTTCTGATATTTAAGTTAGACTTGCATTTCTACTCCATAGTATAAATTGTATCATTCTAACATTTAGAGTTCTAATACCAGATTCTCAGGAGACTGAGGCTGGAAGATTGGTGTCAATTCAAGGACAGCCTAGGCTACATAGCAAGACACTATCTTAGAAAACCAAAATTAAACAAGCTTAAGCCTAGGCTAGGCTGTTCATTCACTGGAGTTTTGTTTCCCACCCCATCCTGTTCCTTTTCTTCTGAAGGACCATTGTACAACGCTGTTCTGTACTAGTTAGCAGTGACCCTGGCTTCAGGCTTTAAGACAAGCCTACAGATTCTCTGGGCTGGTAGAGCTTCGCGAATCTAGTTTTTAATGTGCCTCGGTGTTAAGTATTTGCTACAGACATGGTCTTTAGGTACTCAGTTCTCACAGTACTATGTCCTATAAAGGGAACAATCAATGACTTGGACCCTAAGTTAAATAAAAAGAAAAAAATGAAAGGCTGAGGTAGGAGGATTGCTTCGCTTTGAGTTCAAGGACAGCCTCTTCTACCTAAACCGGGACAGGAAAAAAGAAGAGAAGCAGGTTTGATGGTTACGGCACTTTACATGCATCTTTTGTGCTAAGCAGAGAAGTCGCTATAACTAACTCAAGGCCTTAAAGTGTAATAGTGTCAGCTTGGCAAGATGGATGAGCAAGGAAATACCTTCCAGGAAGCCTGCTCACCTGACTGAGCTCTGAGCTCCCGTGGTGGAAACAGAAAACCAACTGCTGCAAGGTGTCCTTTGACCACCACCGTGCATCGTGGCCACACACTTTGACATACATACACATACACACCACAAACAGGATTTTCCACATCAGATGTTTTGGAAGAAGAAAAGATAATTAAATTTCAGATCTTTTCCCCAAGGAGCTTTGTTGATAAAGGAGATGAAAATAGGCATTTAAATAACTGATAATATAAATTAAAATTAGTAATAAATGGTTTTTCAGAAATAAAAGTCCTTAAAGATCACATCCAGCTAATGGAAGAAAGGCATTAGTGGCGTGAATGGAGGTGATCAGCCTTCCAGAGCTCAGGGAGAGGTAGGACGTGGTGGTAGTTAACTGTTTGCTGAGGAAAGCAGAAAGCCTTCTAAACACATCTGTTTCCACATTCTCAAAATACCGCTGCTTTGGGCTTTCTCCTTTGTCTGAAGCCATCTCAAACAAAGCTAACGTTGAGGTTCAGCTTACTAACTGCTCCTTGTATCAACTGTGAATTTGCTGAACAAGACTAAGTTATGCTCTCCTGGAGAGATGTGGGTGGGTTTTGAATGTGAGATTCTTGAAGATTTGTCCACTGAAGAAAAGGATTCAATACAAAGAGACGCATAACCGTGGAGATAAAGGGGCTGGCTAGCGCTCAGGACCTACAGAAAAGGCTGGGCCCTACCTGTGGAGAAACAGGGCGGTGCGCTAGGGTCGAAGGGAGGCAGGCAGCACAGATGCATAGAGGGAGCTTGGTGTAAAGAAGTGAAACAGTAAAAATCTGTTGGATTTGGACTTTTTAGTTAAATTAGATAATAAGTGAGTTGTAGAGTCACTCTGTGTTCTAAGTGCGTTATGTATTAACTCATTTAATTCGCCCAACTCTGATAAACATTCATTCTTATCCCCATTTTATAAATGACACAGAAGACAACACACATCTTCTCCACTCTTCCTGGGAGGTGCTGTGGTGAGGACTGCTAAATCCTAGTTGCTGCTCTAGAACTTTAGCTGCCGTGCCTCCTTTGCACAGAGAGCTAGTGTAAGGAAGGGCGAAGGGTTATTTTAAGGAATCAAGAAGTGCAAATAATGACTGGCTGTCACAGCAGCAAAAGCCCTCTCTGCTACCGTTCTAAGCTCAGTCTTGATTTCTGTGGGTTATTTTTTCTCTGAGTGTTTATTCGTGTTTTATTTTCCAGGTGTTGGTAAATCGTGCTTATTGCTACAGTTTACAGACAAGAGGTTTCAGCCGGTGCATGACCTCACCATTGGTAAGTTTTCTGAAAGAAAAAACATTAAATGTTTTGAATAGCTTATGTATAGTATACTAGTGGGTCTATTGAACAAGCAGTGAAACTAGATTTGTTGTTGTGCAGAATTTAGTCTCTGTTGCTTTTAGAAATAAATATATAGTAAAAATAAATATTCACTAACTTCATACAGTATTAGAATACGAAGGACATTAATATTAAGATTTCAATTCTATTTAATTATGAACCATATTTTTAAGAGGCAAAACTGCACCATGGTAGGCACTTACTGGAAATTAAAACAAGTCTACTAGTAAGTGGGCAAACTGTTTCACCACTTCCCATTTCACCTTTTCTATGTGTCCAGTGAAGACAACAGTACCTCTCCTCGTTACCACAGCAGTAAATGAACTGTAATGGAAGGCGCTAGAGCAGTGCCCTCAGGGTGGCCATACTGCATGCTTGCCTGTTGTCATTAACCAGGACCATTTGCCCACTCTGAAGTGTACATGAGACAGGTACTAGTAACAAGTAGTCAATCAGTGTTAGTTATTGTTAGTTTACATAGTGTCATGACTACTTTTCATCAGGACACAAAACTTCACATTTAAAATGAGTGAAAACTCAATGTTTTAGATAGACACAGTTTGTTTGAAAATGATATGGTGCTCAGGCACGGTGGCATGACCCTGCAAACCCCATACTTGGGAATCAGAGACAGGGGGTTTACAAGGTCAGATCTAAGGTGGTCATCATCGTGAGGTCTGGGGCAGCCAGGGCTAAGTAACAAGAGGTCTCTTTACAAAATCATCTATCAGTAGATGAATGGGTGGGTGGGTGGGTGGGTGGGTGGATGGATGGATGGATGGATGGATGGATGGATGGATGGATGGACGGACGGTCTAGAGCAGTGGTTCTCCCTCCCGTTTGCAACTTCTTTGGGGGTTGAACTATCCTTTCACAGGGCTCACACATCAGATAGCCTGCATATCAGATATTTACATTATGATTCATAACAGTGGCAAAATTACAGTTATGAAATAGCAATAAAATTATTTTATGGTTTGGGGGTTACCACAACTTGAAGAACTGTTTTAAAGAGTCATGGCATTAGGAAGGTTGAGACCCACTGAGAGACAGAGGGGTGGGGGAATCTGACAGGTAAGGAATCTAACTGTATGATTCTTTTTGGTGCAACCTGCTGGGATTGAGTTAAATATAGAAAAAAGGAGTAATTGAAAATCTCAGTTCTTTTGTTTAGTAACATTCTCTCACTGATTGCCTAGTTCTGTCTGGGAGTTGTGTATGTTTGTTATGTGACTGCTTATAGATAGATCTTATACTTGGATAGATCTCCAAGTATAAACAGACAGGGCTTGAATTTGCAGTCCTTCTGCTTTCACCTCCTGAATTTTGGGTTACAGTTGTGTTCTACCACACTCAGTGTCTTCATTTTATTTACTCATTACACTTTACTAGCAGTAAATACAGGAGGATCTAGGAATTCAAAGCCAGCCAAGCTCAGCTACATAGTGAGTTTAAGTCTAGTCTACACAACATGAAGCCCTATCTCAAAAATAGTGAGGGGAGGGTTAGCAAAAAACTAAGGGTGTGTGAAAACCTCTTAGAAACCCTCTACTTTGTAAAACCTTTTGGTTTTGTTTGTTTGTGTGGTGGTGATAGGTTTTTTGTTGTTTTTTGTTTGTTTTTTTGTTTCGTTTTGTTTTATTTTTGGTGTTGTTTTACATAGACAGACAGTGCTTTCCCAAGATGACAAGGGTGATTAAATGAAACTCTTAGTACCAGGCTTAGGGTTTCTCCCTGTGAGTCTTTACTGGACAAGGATGTTCCAGAAGTACCTACAATAACTCGGGTTGTTACCATTGCTCTTGGTTACCCACAAGAACCTAATAGCATGACCAACCCTGTTGCTAAAGATACAACACCGTATTGTTGCAGGACATAAAGAAATCAAACTGGAACTGGCTAATTTTTATAATGCTGGAACGTGCTACACTAGACAAGCTGTCATTGCAATTATCCAGCAAATCCTGCATGTTATAATATCACTACAGGCAAGATGTGCCCACTTGTGCAACAGTGGCACAAATGTTATGGCAGCAACTATATGCTTTTGGATTAGATTTGAGGCCTGCTCCACAGGAGGGAATACATATCTAAAACTGTAAATTTGGTCAAAAGCCCATGGCTAGGGAGGTCATAGGCCCTAGCCTCCTTGGCCTCAGATATATTACTGTTGTCTTGTTAGATGAGTATACTGTCAAGCTGCCCTCCAAATAGTCGTACAGATAGAGTAGTGTTGCCCTGAACAGTTAATGCACAGTTTCATGGCTGGTCAAAGTGCTGAGAATATGTGAGTGACTATCATTGATCAGTCCTTAGTGGGATATCTATATCAGACATCCACCCCCAAGCCCCTGGCTTAGATAAAAGAGGAAGTAGAACAAAAGTAGGAGTTAGAAGATGGAGAAGATTGCTGGGAAGCACTATCTCCTGGACACAACATGGCCATCTTACTCATGAACTCACTGCAGCTCTGGTGACTTACACAAGATCAAGCAACCAAGATACCAGCATCCCAATAGGCAGCACTAAAGTATTTGACTCAGAGGTTAAAGAATGGAGAGGACGTGCATCCGTCAAGGGGATGCATTTGGCATTGGGAACAGAGAGTTGGGGTACATATGATCAAGATACATTGTTTGTGTTTTATAAAACATGTTTTATAAAGCATGCAGGAGAGGGTGCCTTAGCGGGCCCATGCTGAGGCATCCCCTGAGGTAGCAGCCATACCACAGGCCTAGTATAAAAGGAAGTTTATCTGGGGCCTGGGGAGAGGGTCTAGAGAAGGAAGTAGGGGCAGAGAAAGGAAGGGGACAGAGAAGGACAGAAAGAGCAAAACAGAAAGAGAAGAGGCCAGCTGGGGATACACGGGCAGAAAGAACAGATGGAGAGAGAGGGGACGGATTGGGGGATGGGTAGGGATGCCAAACAGTCCTTTTATAGGGAACCAGCCGTGCCTGGCTGTTGCTAGCTGACTGTTGGGCGGAGGAGCCCCAGTGAAATGCTAGCAGTTTACATATATGAAATTGTCAAAGAGTAACATACTTTTTAAAAAAGATGTATAAGTTGCTTTTTTTATTGCTGAGATAAAATATCATGACAAACTTATAAAAGAAAGCATTTGGTTGGGCTTCTGGTTCCAGGGGGTTAGTCGCTCATGGTGGGGTGAGGGCATGATAGCGAGAACAGTGGGCGTTCATTTCTTGAAGCATAGGCAGGAGGCAGAGAATGCACTAAGAATGACACAAGCCTTTTGAAACCTCAAAGCCATACTTCCTAATCCTTCCTAAGCACTTACACCAACTAGGGGCCAGGTATTCAGATGTGAGCCTGTGAAGGCTATTCTCATTCAGAACATCACAACAGACTATATCCACAGGAATATCCATAGTCCACTTCTTTGGATAATTTCTAGTCTATACAATGATGATGGATGGAAATCTAGTTCCATGGCTTTTTTTTTTAACCCATTACTTCCCTCAATGGATTTGAAATCATGGTAGCTAGTTGTCAGAGAGAGCATGTCCTAAAATGACTAGCCAAACAGTTGTTTTCAATATAGAGTATTTCCAAATCTTGTTCTTCCTTTTCAGTGACTCATATGCATAAATATCTAAGTTGCTGCAGACCTGAACCTGTCAGAAAATGGCGTACACTATACTTGTGAAGAGAGCCTAAAGGAAGTTGTTTGAAATTCACACAGCTGCCAGCTAGCTTCACTCTAGGTTGTTGGCTGATGGCAGACACTGGAAAATCAGAGGCTAAAAGAAAAGAGAAGTCAGAGATCTTTTTCTGCTTCACTCTTAACCTGGATTGACTTATATTCTCCATTATGTCAGCCCCTGCCCCTTGTCTGGTGAGCCACTGCCAGTATGGCTCCTGAGCTCTCACCCCAGTCTCTCCCCTCGTCCTCTAGATAAGAAACAGCAGCAATGTTTCCTGCTGTGGCTCATCTCTGAGCTGAGTCCCCATTTCTTCTGTGAGTCTCTTGCCTCTTTCTGTGTTATAATAAATTCTGTATACTAGGCATGTAAGTATTTAGGTGTAGTTTCGGCGTCTCTGACTAAGACCCCAGCTGGTATACCTTCCTTCTTCACATCTGACTCTCACAATATTTTTTCATTTTTTAAGAATTTGTTTTTTATTCTTGGGCAGTTTTATATGTGTGTATGTTTACATGCATGTTTGTATGTATGTATTATATCTATGTATATATGATTAATTTTAGCCCCTGTTGCCCATAATCCTTTTAATTCCTCTTCTCCCGTTGAAACCCTTCTCAGCAAGCCCCTGTCTTACTTTCATATCTTTTTTTTATGTTAAAATAAGGTTGCCTGCATAAACATGGGTGGGAAGTTATTTATTGGAGCATTGGCAACTCACTAGTAATAAAACTGAAGAAAGTGACACCCCTGCCTCCAGCCACCATTACCTGTCCTTCAGGGAGGAGCAGGGCCTCCTGATCACTTCTCCATGGTGAAATTTGATGAGATGTACAAGTGAACATAGCTGCAGTAAGTTCATAAGTCTCTCAGCTGTCTTATGCCCAGAAGACTCTCTTTCCAGCACTCTGCTCTAGTGCAGTCTTTTCCTAACCCTTCCAAGTGGTCCCTAAGGCTTGGAGGTAGGTGTGATATAGATGTCTCACTTAAGTTCAGGGACTCCATAGTCCTTTATTCTCTGTGCTTTGACCAGTCGTGAGTCTCTGTATTAACCCTGTGCACTGCAAAAAGAAGCTTCTCTGCTAAGGACTAGCTGAAAGCTACACTATTCTATAGGTATAAATGTTAAGTATTTACAAGGCAGTTTGATATTATATCCATTTAGTTAAACAATAGTAGATTCTCCTTTACAGCCTATGACCTCCTTTGTCTTGTGTTCTTGGCCAGGTTTACAGTATCTGCCATGAGTTTTCTCCTATGGAATGAACCTTAAATCCAATCAAAAAGCAACTGACTATCTACATGATATTCATGGCACTATTGTACCAATGGACATATCTTAGCAGGCCAGTTGATTTTTATAGTTCACAGTAATCACAGCTGGGTAAGATTTTGATAACTTGTCTGCCCTGCAGCCTCTGTAGCGCCTTTTGGCACTATGAAAGCTAACCAGTGGGAAGGAAGCCTCCAGGTCAAGTCCACTGGATTGATTCATGTCCTGTGAACAAAGTATCTAGTACCTAGAGAGTGGCAAGAGCTTGTACTGTTTTAAGGCTCTGACACTTCTCTTAGCAACAGTGTTAGGGAAGTAGAGATGTTGGCTCTGCAGGTTTTCATACTGCCTCTTAAGTAACAAATCCACCTAATGAAAGACCCCCGAGCTGGGGAGACCCTCGCTCAAGTCTCGGGATGGGGCGACCCCCCAAGAACTCACGAAAGACCGTCCTTGCTGCAATCACACGAGGTTTAATTCGGGGGTGGTGAGAAGGACCAATGCATTGGGGTCGAACC
>CM052702.1:20216509-20250264 GCA_028551405.1 Uromys caudimaculatus | reverse complement strand
AATTGCTCTTTCTAAGTCTATGAAGAATTGAGTTGGAATTTTGATGGGGATTGCATTGAATTTGTAGATTGCTTTTGGCAGGATGGCCATTTTTACTATATTAATCCTTCCAATCCATGAGCATGGCAGATCTTTCCACCTTCTGAGGTCTTCTTCGATTTCTTTCTTCAGAGACTTGAAGTTCTTGTCATACAGATCTCTTTCACTTGCTTGGTTATAGTCACACCAAGATATTTTGCGCAGGGGCCATGCTAATCTTCTCTGTATCATTCCAATTTTAGTATATGTGCTGCCGAAGCGAGCACAGTCCTCCTCTTTTAAACTTTTCTTTTTAGCCAAGTAACTTTGTGCTTTGGTAACCCGCTGTGTTTGAAGATGGGGTACTATACCAAAGCTGCCTTCACGCTACTGCTCTAAGCACTTTAACATTCTGGAACCCAGAGTTGGAGTATTTTTCTGCTGGAATTCTAGATACTTGAAAGTAGGTAATGTATTTGAAACATTTTGACCTTTATAACACCTTGAATAAGGGAGCTAATTATTATGTATGAAACTGTTGAAAAAAAAATAGTCTGTGCAGTGTTGAGTTCATGGTCCCTTTTCCACTGAGCACTCTATTTGTGCTCTGTTGGTTACTAACACAAGTCTTTCTCTTCTGTGCTCAGTGACTTAGAATCTAGGAGAGAAGTGAAAAAGGAAGAAGGTGAAGCTTTTGCACGAGAGCATGGACTTATCTTCATGGAAACTTCTGCCAAGACTGCTTCTAATGTAGAGGAGGTAAGTGAATAAGGGCCTCATCCCTTGCCTCATAGATATAGTCCACAGACCTCGCCACTGTATTACCTCATAGGTACAGTCCATAGACCTCGCCACTGTATTACCTCATAGATATAGTCCACAGACCTCGCCACTGTATTACCTCATAGGTACAGTCCATAGACCTCGCCACTGTAGTACCTCATAGGTACAGTCCATAGACCTCGCCACTGTATTACCTCAGAGATATAGTCCACAGACCTCGCCACTGTAGTACCACATAGGTACAGTCCATAGACCTCGCCACTGTATTACCTCATAGATATAGTCCACAGACCTCGCCACTGTATTACCTCATAGGTACAGTCCATAGACCTCGCCACTGTATTACCTCATAGATATAGTCCACAGACCTCGCCACTGTATTACCTCATAGATATAGTCCACAGACCTCGCCACTGTATTACCTCATAGGTATAGTCCATAGACCTCGCCACTGTATTACCGGTCTTTATGTTGTAAGCTTAAGTTTCTAGTAGTTGTTGAATATTAAAGTAGAACAGTTGCTATCTGACTTTTTGTACTGTCTTCTGAAGCCCTGTGGCCTGCTTGTGTTAGTATATTGTGTGCAGTATCATTTCATAAGAATCCTGCTGTCTTTGATGGGTAAAAATTATATTATTTCATTTTTTGTTGATCTAACCATCCTGGAGTCTTACTTTTCTGAATACATTTTTATGCTATATTATTTGGATGTACTACACTAGAAGATTAGAATTACTAAATTTTGTATTTTATCAAAAGAGGAAGTGAGGCTAAGAAAGCATTTTACTTGAAGTAATACTGAATTTCTTCCTCATGGATGAGAACAGCTTATCAAAATGACTGAAAGGGGCCCTAGAAAACAGTGGCTGGAAAAGCTCGTTGTTCTAAGTGTAGCTGAGGAAAGGCCCTGTGCACCAGCTAGTATAGCACTTTAGACAGAGTATTCCACTATGAAATATTAAGTTTTCTAATTAACCCTTGCTCAGTTAGGACTTTACTGCTGTAAACAGACACCATGACCAAGGCAACTTTTATAAAGAACAACATTAATTGGGGCTGGCTTATAGGTTCAGAGGTTCAGTCCATTATCATTCAAGGCAGGAGCATGGGGGAGGAGCTGAGAGTTGTGCTGATTGACTTCCAGGCAGCTTCAACTAGGGCCTTAAAGCCCACAACCACAGTGACACAGCTACTCCAGTCAGGCCACACCTCCTAATAGTGCCACTCCCTGGGCTGAGCATATACAAACCATCCCAACTCTTGAATGCAAAAAGTAACTGTAGTAATTCTGTGACACTGGTTTATTCAAGGAAGAAGTCTTCCTTGGTGAGGTAGACTTATAGATACTTGATGATGAACCCTGTGATGGTTCTAAATGCATATCGTACAGGCACTAACTTGTGCTTGTTAGGTGAAGTAATTACAGCTTGATAATGTACACTTTTCTTCACACAGAATACCAAGTGAGAAATCTCTTCCACACTTTTGTCTGTCTTCAAGGAGAAATGTACACACACACACACACACACACACACACACACACACACACACACACACACACACACACACGAGAGAAACTATTTGTTTCAGAGAGTTTCTCCTCTGTTGGAGGTGTTGAACTTGAAATCATAAGGCCAGTCTTTGGTGAGGAAGGGTTTCAAGACATCTAAGGTATAGCTGCTGATTAATGAAGAATCACACTGTGAGGTCAGATAATAAGGAAAAACTTTAGACTTCTAATTCTGCTTCAAATGCATGCTTTTTTTCTTAACGAATACAGTTTTTATTTGTAAGCAGTAAATTACTGTTGTCCTTTTGGTTGAATGTTTGAAGGAAATGCTATGTTCCTGGAGGAGATGAGCAGGACTATAAATCTTTATTTATGATTTATAGACTAATTGTTTCAATTTCATCTGAGCATGAATTCGCTTATAAGAAAATAGCATTTTACTTAATGATGAAAACTAATTTGCCACAGGGCAGTGGTGGCACACGCCTTTAATCCCAGCAATTGGGAGGCAGAGGCAGATGGATTTCTGAGTTCGAGGCCAGCCTAGTCTACAGAGTGAGTTCCAGGACAGCCAGGGCTACACAGAGAAACCCTGTCTCGAAAAACAAAAAACAAAAAAAAAAAACAGAAAACTAATTTGCCTCCCAAAAGCTAAATATATTATGATGAAGTATTTTAAGATGGATGACTATTACAGTAATGTAAAAACAAGTGGAATCAAGAGGGAAGTAGGAATTAATATCCATAATCCCAGCACCCAGGAAGCTGACTCAAGCAGAATTGCTATGAGTTTCATACTAACTTGGTAGCTAACTTCTGCTACTGAGAAGATAGACTAGGTTAACTTTTCCAGCTGCCATGGACAAAAAGCCCAAAGTATCTGGGAAGAGACCCCTAGATACAGCAGCCCTTGGAGAGCTCTTAGGGTGCAATTCTAGGCTGGGGTACGTTAAAGAACGTATCTGACTTACACGAGGCCCGGGCCAGATCCTCCGTACCACCAAGAAAGAAAGGGAGAGGGAGGGACAAAAGCTCTTGGTGACTACACAGCAAGTCCCTACTTCAAAAAACAGACAAGCAGGGGCCAGAGACATGGCTCCATGGTTAAAAGCATTGGCTGCTCTTTCAGAGGTCCTGAGTTTAGTTCCTAGCACCCACATGGCAGCTCGCAACCATCTATAACTGTAGTCCCATGAGATCTGATGCCTCTTCTGGTGTACAGGTGTACATGCAGACAAAACACCCATATACATAAAATACATAAATAAATAGATCTGGGGTGGGGGGCAAAAATTCACTATACCCAGGCATTACAGAAAAAAGAGGGACCATATCCACTACTAGACTAGTATTTCCCAGTATTACTTACCAGTAAAGAAATGGTAGTACCACTTCCCAGTTAGAGTATCAACAGAGAAAGCCACAAACAGAGGCCTAATGCAATCCAGGGTCTCACAACTAGTCCTCAGAATTCCTAGCATCAGGTGGAAGATTCCGGCATTCCTGCACCAGGAAGATCCACACTGACTGAGTAAGAGAGGATGGTGTGTTGGCCTGTAATAATCCTGTGCTTTTTATATCAATAAACCTGAAACAGGACTCCCAAAAAATTATAAAAAGAATTTTTAGAACTTAAAACTATAAATAACTGAACTTAGTAGATCTGCTAGAGGTGTGACTGAGAAGAGAAACAGCAAATGGCATGATAACTCAATAGAGGCGGAGCTGGGGAGATGGCGCGGGGCTTACACACACTGGCTGCTCCTCCAGAAGACCTGTGTTCAGTTCCTGGCACCTACATGGCAGACAGCTAGCCTTTTAACCACAGTTGCAGGGAATGCGCTGCCCTCTTCTGGGCTTGTAGACAGTGTATGCACATGTGCGTGAATACAAGTAGGCAAAGCATCTATACGTAAAATAAAATTAAATCTTTAACTTTTAAAACAATGAAACTACCCAGTTTAAAGTACAGTGATAGACTAGGGGTATGGCTTAGAGGTACAGCATTCTCCTCATATACATTAACTCTGTATTTGATTCCTAGCATCCCAACAAGTAAATTTTAAAGCAGCTTCTAAACTGCAGGGAAACTAAAGTTGCTGATAAGCTAAATGCCTTGTCCCTTTGTTCAGGAACAAGGAAAAGATCTCTGTGTCTGGTCATAATTGCACTATCGAATATGTGGATGGATGATCTAGCTAGCATGAACGCTAATATCACTAATATAAAAAAAAGAAAGAAAGAGAGGTGTACAGCTCAGGACAGAAAAATTAAAAGTGTTTTTGTAAGTGGCATAATTATAGTAGTAGGAAAATCTCCAGGAATTTACAAGGTCTAGAATCATTAAGTCTAGAATTGTTAAGGGCACTTCAGCAAGGTTGGTAGACACATGTGATAAACACAAAAATCAATTGTATTTCTGTTAAATACTACAATGGAAACATGAACATATTTCAGTATAATCACAAAAATTAAATCTTAGATGTAAATCTAAAAATCTGTATAGCGGGCTAGAGATATGGCTCAGTGGGTAAAGTGCTTGACTTGCAAACAAAAGGACCTGAGTTGGAATTACTACACCACAGAAAAAGCCAAACACATCACACATGCCTGCAAACCAATGTTGGGGGTTGGGAAAGGCAAAAAATTGTCAGCTCCCAGGAGCCACCCAGTCTAGTCATATCAGTGAGTACCAGGTAAACTGAGAGGTACTGTCTCAAAAATATAAGGTAGAGCTGGGCATGGTGACAGACACCAGTACTTGGGAGGCAGAGGCAGGAGGATCTCAGTTTTAGGCCAGCCAGTCTACCCAGCAAGGGCCAGGACAACCAGATCTACATAGAAACCTTGTCTCAAAAATACTTTAAAACTGAGGTGGAAAAGCAACTCAGGATGACAACCAGTGGTTGACCTCTGGTTTCCACACTCACATGTAATTGTACATGTGTATTACCAAACACACAAAATTAAATGTGTGGTTGTTTGTGTGTGTACATGTAAAACATACAGTGAAAACTACTAAAACTAATGAAAGAAGGAAAGGACTGAAGTAGATGGAGAAACATAGGGTTCCTTGTTTGAAGTGTTCAGCTTCTTAATGGTGACTGCCGTGGTTTGAATGAAAATGGCTCCCTCCCATAGGGAGTGATATTATTAGGAGGTGTGGTCTTGTCAGGGTAGGTGTGGCCTTGTCACTGGGGCATGGGCTTTGAGATTTCAGAAGCCTACGCTAGGCCCAGTGGAGCTGTCTCTTGAGTATGAGGCCAGCCTGGTATACAGAGTAAGTTCCAGGACAACCAGGGCTACATCGAGAAATCCTGCCTCAAAAAAAAGAGACTTGCCATGGTCTTGGTGTCCAGAACACTGACTAAAACAACAACACTTACTTTACAGATTGACATAAAGGTTTAACAGGATTTCTATCAAAGCATATTCCGTTTTTAGTAAATGTAGAAAATAATAATATAAAATATACATACAAAAATGCAAAAGGACTACAATAGCTAAAACAACCTGGAAGGAAAAACAGGGTGAACTCACTACTTGGTTTCGGGTTTCACCTAGCTGTGACCACTAAGCCAGAAGCTCATGAAGGTTAGATATTGTATGGAGAGAGCAGAGGAATAAGTGGCTTAGAAATCTTTTCAGAGATACAGCTGACTTAAGAAAGGCACAGGGCACATCAGTGATGAGACACCTAATGACAAAGAGTGCTCCTGCAGCTGTAGGCCAACTTCAGGAGTCTCAGGTTACTCAAGAAAATAGACTCAAATGGCTTGTGAAAGCGAGTAGAAAACGTTCAACTGTTGTATCTCTTAGCAGATAAAAAAGCAGGACACTTGGGGCATAGGAATGACTGACTCTTAAAAGGAAAAATTAATAAACTGACCTTTCAGAACTTGCGCCCTGTGAAGCATTCTTATGTAGATTTAAAAAAAAAGAAAGAAAGAAAGAAAGCTCTACACACCAAGAGAAAACGCTCTTTAAGCCCAGATCTAATAAAAGACGAAAATCTAGACTTTAAAACCAAAAACTCAACCGTGTGGTGGTGGTACTCGCCTTAATCCTAGCACTCAGGAGGCAGAGGCAGGCGGATCCCTACTCGATAGAGACTGGTCTACATCGTGAGTTCCAGGCCTGCCAGTGCTCCTTAGTGAGACCTTGTCTCAAACAAATAAGGCCACAAGGACATAACACTACGTACCTATCCGAGTAGCCCAGATGAAAGGGAACGACTGCACCACATGCTGGCGGGGAGGAGTGCACACAGTTGATCTCTACGCACACGTGGATGGGAGGACTGAGTGACACAGCCTCTCCAGAGAAGACCTCAGCACTCTACACTAAGATGGCGCTACCAGACCACGTAGCCGTTATACCCATGGGCACTTAAATGAGTGTCTGCACAGTACCTATAGAGCAGTATTTATAACAGCCTTATTCATAATAATCTCAAGCTAGAAATAACCTAGCACCTTCTGGGACTAAGCACACTTCCTTACTAAAAGTAAAATAGGAAACCTGCTGTTGTATGAAAACACTGATGCAGGAAGCATGGAGCCCCAGGGGCCTGAACTCACCGAAGCCACCAAGCCTTGCCCACTGTGTGATCCTACTGCCCCTTTCCTTGACACAATAAACTTAAGGAGTCCACAGAACAGATGAATCACTGCCAGGACCCAGGCGGGTGTTGCATGGGAGGAAGTGTTAAGACTATAAAAAGACAACACTTAAGAGTCTCTCTTAGTCACTGTTCTATCACTGTGATGAGATACTATGACCAAGGCAACTCATAAAAGAAAGCATTGGATTGGAGGCTTGCTTACAGTTTTAGAGACTTAGCCTGTTAACTCACGGCAGGGAGTGTGGCAGACTTGTAGGCAGACACGGTGTTGGAGCCGTACCTGAGAGTTCTACTTCCTGAGAGCTCTGATCCACAGGCTGCAGGAAGAGAGAGACTCTAAGCCTGCTATGGGCTTTTAAAATCTCATACCTCCAGTGGCACACTTCCTCCAGGAAGGCCACACCCTAATCCTTCTAATCCTACTAAAGAGTTCCACTCTCTCTTAACTAAGCATTCAGATGGCCTATGGGGCCATTCCTATTCAACCAGCACAGTGTGCTACAATAATAATCCTTATTTTGTTTTACTTTATTTTATTTTTGGTATTTTGTTTGTAACAGTATACTATAGTTTTCTAGGAAATCACCATTGGGAGAACTAAGGAAAAGTCATTCTGGATAGCTGTATTACTTCATACAATTGCATACCAGTTGACAATTGTTTCAAAATGAAAAGATTAATCAAAAAAAATATTAAATAACTAACTTTGTGACTGGAGAAGTCACTTAATAGTTAAGACACTTGCTGCACTTCCTGAGGACTTGGGTTCAGTTCGAAATACCCACGGTGGTTCACAGTCTTCTGTCGGTCCGGTTATAGGGGAACTGATGGTATCTTCTAGCCCCAGTGAGCAGCTACACATGTGGTACACATACGTACATCCAGGCAACACACTTAAACACACGAAATAGAAATAAATCATTTTTTAAAATACTAATAGCAACTTTAATTTAGTCCTTTATAAAGTTTTATTAGTAGACTTTAAAGATTAAATGATACTTTATGAATTCTTGAATACTAAATTTATTTTTCATATTACTAAGTTAATAAAATTGTGTTAAGTGTGACACTTAGGAGTTTCCATATATCCTTTCTGCAAAAAGAGTACCTTCTTCCGTAGTTCAGCCCCTCTTCAATGTTGTGTTCACCATGTACCGAACATAATGGAGTTAATATTCAGGCTTGTAACATATTGGGGGGGGACTCCAAAGTAATTGAAGATGATTGAAGATGTTAGACTAATATTCATAAAAGCAAAAAGCCAACTACAACCGTTTATTCATTGTCTACATGGTAGATTTTTTTTTTTATTTTTAGATTTTTAAAATTGTATGTGTGCTATTTTGCTTGCATGTATGTATGTTTACCACATGTGCGCCTGGTACTGGACATGGTTTGAGCTGTCTTGTCGGTGCTTAGAACCAAGCCCAGGGCCTCTACAAGAACAAGTGCTTTTAACTGCTGAGCCATCTCACCAGCCCCCCCACCCCATATGTGTAAGATTTTTAAGCACAATTAATTGTATCATTAAGTAAAAGCCATTTTAAAGCCAAACACAGTTATCCATTAGCTCATTTTGGTAGATGCACACTGCAGTTGTCTAAGCAGTCTTACATGTTGCAGGGAGAGTAAAACCATTCAAAGTCAGGGTATGTCTCATGGTTAGAACAATGTTCTATCTGTTTGAGACCCTGTGCTCAAAGTTCCAGCTGTATAAACAGCCAAATGAGTCAATATCTCACATATTAATCATCTCTTAACGTGTATGTTGTATTTAAAGATAATTATGATAAAAGATAAGTGATTCATAAATGTGCCTATTTTCTGATTAATGGACCATCTGATTATGAGTTCTTTTTAGAAAATTAAGGCTACATGATTATGCATTGGCTAAGCCCCAGTGCAATGTTGTTGGTCTTTAGAAATGGGCCTGTTGTTTCCTTTTATATATTTTAACAAAGATGTGGGTTATATTTCCCTTGAAGGAATTAGAATATTTAAAACATAACACCACTGTTTCAGCATTAGCTGGAAATAAGCTTATATTATCTATACATTTACTGTTTACTATTAGTCAGC
Organism: Uromys caudimaculatus; assembly: GCA_028551405.1. Taxonomy (NCBI): domain Eukaryota; kingdom Metazoa; phylum Chordata; class Mammalia; order Rodentia; family Muridae; genus Uromys; species Uromys caudimaculatus. The sequence goes on along the minus strand of CM052702.1, from coordinate 20,241,250 downwards.
TTAATGATTTCATTCATAAAAGATTTATTTAGGGACAAAATAGGCTTAGGGAAAATTGCAGAAGACCATTGTCTGGTCCATAGTGTCATTAGTCCTGGTTGACAACTACTGAGTTAGAATAACAGAACACAAACTCCAAGAGCTGAATTAGCAGCAACTCTTCTTAGTGAACAGGGCGTGTGGGTTAGTGCTGTAATTTTGATGTTCAAAATGCTTTATTTCACTTATTGCCTGAAAGAAGAAGTAAAGACAACATCCCTTCTGTTCAGTGGCTGCTTCTGACACGGGTGCCACAATGAGGAGCCTCAGTATTCTAACAGGGTGGTGATCCGTTGACTACAAGTTGTTGCCCCGCCCTACTGTACTCACCCTCCTGGGTGCAGGGACCACCAGCATCATTCATCCCTCAGCACCTCTCTACTCTGATGTGTTCTCTTTAGTAATAACCTCTGATGAGCCAACTGTTTTGCTCTTACCAGAATTGAGGCCATCTTTCTTGAACTAGGATCTTAAATTTAAAACAGTACCAAAACAGTACAAATACTTGAATTTATAAAGAAAATGAAAACAAAATGAGACCCCACTCCCTAAATTAGGTATTACTTATGAAGGTAAGAATTTCTCAGACATATCTATGGTTATGAAAAAAAAGAAAAAGTAGAGGAATCACGTATTAACATTAGCACACATAAAATTTGTACACATAAACTTTAATTACATAAACATGGAAAGCCGTTATTAGCATGTCTTTGTTAGCAATCTACTGGTTTTGTGTATTTACTTCCAAGTGATACATTATAATAGCAAATTATAATAAGAATGCATTGCCTTTATTAAGTAGATTCTATCCAGGTTGTGGTGGTGACTCTGAACACTGAAGGAATACCCCCACAGTGTGGTAGAAGCGCCCCGAGACTTCAGTGTGGTAATGTAATCTAAGGACCAGTGTCCTGGTTAGTTTTTCTGTCAACTTGACACAAGTTAAAGTTATCTCAGAAGATGAACCTAAGTTGAGAAAAATCTATCAGATTGTGTGTAGGCAAATTTTCTTGTCTGATTTCTTGATACTGATTGATGCAGGTGGGCCTTAGGCCCACAGGGGGCTATGCTACCCCTGGGCTTGTGGGCTTGCCTTGTAGAAGAAATCCACGGGGAGAAAGCCAGTGAGTAGCACTCCTGTAGTCTCTGCTCCAGACCCTCCTTCCAGGTACCTGCCCCAGCTTCCTCACAGTGACGGGCTGTTTGATATCCGAAAGTGTACGAAACAAATCCTTTTCTTTCCCAAGTTGCTTTTGGTCATGGCATTTATCACAACGGAAGAAACCTAAGACAACCAACTTCAACCAGAATATTCCTGCTCTGTTTCCCTTAATAAGTCACATTTGATGCTTTTGGTAAATGTCACTAGTCTTTTTAAACATAAGGTCCAAGTACTGTTCATGCTTACAGTACTACTGCAGGCAGATTCGGAGTGTGTTTTAAGTGCTTTCATGTGTAATATTCATTGTTCACAGAGGACTCAGTCCCTGGTGTTGCTGGTTCTTGTCATTCCCCTTTATACTGCCACACAGTTGAGAATGCTGTAATGATTGTTTTGCTTGAGATTCCAAGGATTCCAAGGGCAAACAAGTATAGGAGAAATTAGATGTGATTCCTCTTCAAGAACCAGAAATTACAGTAGTGCATTAATGTCTGAGAAACCACTATAGAGAAATCTCCTGAAAAAGCTGGTGGCTCATGCCTGTGATATCAGTGCTCAGTAGGCCGAGGGCAGGAGGCTTGCTGTGTGTTTGAGGCTGGCCTAGGCACAGAGTAAAACCTTGTCTCAGAGAAAATTGATGTTTTATTTAACGTCTAATTTTCTAAGCATCCCCTCGTGTATTTTGGGGAAATGATTCCTCCATTAGCACAATCCAGTACTTCAAGGTTTTTTTGTTCTCTCTGACTTGACATGTGGCAGAAGGCACAAATAGTATTTCTTCTGATCTAAATATCTCTAGTGCCTTTCTCTTAAAATGGGTTGTCTTAGATGAGTGCTTCTCCAGTGATATTGTGTCCATTGCCCAGACTCCTGCTGCAGTGCAGGTTGCCGGTTACCACACAGGAAAGGCTGACAGAGCACTCCCCACCTTTCCAAAGCACATAGTTCCAACCCTCTCGTGATCTTCAGCACTTCCTCTTTTTAGTTTGCTCCTGGTTAGAGCATGTAATTATATAATCAAGGCTCAGCTATCTTCAAAATAAAAACCCGTCCCTCCAGTTCTGGATGTGCTCTCTTCCAGTTTCCAGTGAGAGTTTCCCTAGGCCTTTTTCTCACTGAGTTTCTCATCTAAATTCTTTCCCCATTGATAAGTTCCTCCTACCTTTATGATTGTCATAGCTAACAAGTGGGTTTCCATTCCTATCATAAACAGCCTCTTGAATACCTTTGACTCCTCTTATAGCTTCCTTAGCTTGATGTCACCACCTTTTTATGCCTTTCCAAACTTCTCAAGACTTGAGTGGAGGTGCCCCTTAAATCCAAGTTCCACTCCCCTAGAGAGCTCTTTGTGAATGTTCTTCAGACCCATAGGCATAGCCTATCCTCACTGAGCTGGAGCCTTTGCTGCGCTAGTCTGGCCTCCAGTATTCTCCTGTGTGTCTGCTTAGCCTCAGTCACTCATCCCATTAATCTGTATTGCCTTCCTGTTGCTTTATGGACCCTAATTGCTTCCTAATAAGACTTCCTGTCTTCATTTTTTTTTAGTCTTCCACTGTTGTCCTAGAGCTTCCTAAAAGTGAAAAATGATTGTTGCTCTTCAGTTTCTTTAAAACTATGTAGTGGTCCCTCACAGTCTGAGCATCACATTCCGTAATTTGACAGTCAAGACCCTTTGGTTGCCAGCAACCCACAATGTAGTCTCTGTATTAAAGTACAAATTAATCATCTGTCTCTGAAGTGCATCCCCTCATCCACAGAAGTGTCCTCGGCATTGGAACTGCCCTTCAGGGACATGGTTAGGTCTAGCCTTCTTCGGGGTGCCCTCTGTGATACTTCCTGTGTCTCCCCACACTACTAGCCAGTGAACACAAAGTCAGCATTTGGTTTTAGGTTTTCTATTGGTTTTAGTGCCACATGTATTCTATTAACCTCTTTCCCCATACTTAAGACCACTTTCTACTCTCAGTCTACTTTCTGACTTCATGACCTATATCCACATATCCATCCATACATATATAAGTACATAAATATTTAAATTTAGATATGACAAAACCACAAAATTTGACTTTCTGAATCTAGAAATTTATATCTTACAGATGTCATGATTTTATTTTTCTTAATAGCTGAATAAAATTCCATATTTGTGTGTGTGTGTGTGTGTGTGTGTGTGTGTGTGTGTGTGTGATTTATTCTTTTGTTGATAGACATCAAGGCTGGTTCATTCCCTGGCTATTGTAAATAGTGTGCCAATAAACCTGGGTTTTTCTGACAGAACTTGAGCATTCTTTGGAGGCCAGGTGATGGCTGGATGATTAAGAGCACTTTTTGACCCCTTGGAGACAGGGTTTTTCTATGTAGCCCTAGCTGTCCTGGAACTCATTCTGTAAACCAGGCTGGTGTGGAACTGAGAAATGTACCTTCCTCTGCCTCCTGAGTGCTGGGATTTAAAGGCATGTGCCACCACTGCCCAATTTTCTTCTTAGAATTATGTGATAGTTCTTTTTCTCCCTATATTCATTTTGCCTAGAAGATTACAAATGTCTATGAAACCAGGAAAAAAACAGTTCTAGGAAGGGATGCTCTCTCTAGCTTACCACACTCTGTCTTGATCTTCATGACATAGATCTAGTCAGATTACAGCAGCTGCTAGTAAACACTCGGAGAAAAGGGCACCCTCTCACACTGCTGGTCGGAATATAGGACATTGTAACCCACTGTAGAGCAGACAGTATGGGGGGGTCTTCAAAAACCTTAGCAGAATTCCTGTACCATCTGGCAGTTGGTCATACTACTGATCTGTATGCAAAGGCAAATAAGTTAACATGTCAAAGAGATGTCTGAACTCCCTTGCTCATTTCCACACTGCTCATTTCACGAAGCCTATCACTTCATATGCTGGCTTTAAAACCAGCTCAAACAAGAAAGGAAAAGGAGATTAACCCACACTTAGCCCACAATATACTGTATTACATCATGGGGCGTGTGTGCAATTTTTATGGTTTTATGTATTCATTTAAATTAATTTAAAAGTTTAAAATTGCAAACACTTTTAAAATACAGTGTAATAGAAAAATTTATGTGACAAAAAAATCATTAATTACTTAAAATACCTCAACCTATTGACAAGTCAGGATTAAAATGTTTTGACTTAGCTGCTAAGGCATCAAAGAGCCGAGCACGTAGCCGAAAATACAGTGGGTGAGTCCTAAGGCAGTTGGTGCTAACTTGCCAAGCCACCAAAAGACAGGACAGCCAGGTTTCTGTGACCATGGAGAGCACCGGGTTTGAGACGATGGTACTAACTAGGAGGAGGACTGTTCAAGGCCCCTTGTTTACATGATGAGAGAGGCCATGCTTCTTAGTGATGGGCATAGGGGGCACAGAAGTCCTTCCGGCAGCTGGACTGTGACCGTAAGCTTGCAGCCTTCCTGTCCTCTGCACTTGGGGCTGTGTTGAAGTCCTAGAGAGAACATCACAAACAGGACTGGAGCCTCTTGCCAGACCTGGGTCATCTGTCCCTGGAGGAAAGCGTGCTTTCATAACTACCACTAGTAAGAGATGGTGCTAGGGTTGGAACCAGAAGAACCTCGCTCCCCTGTAACTGGTGAGCGAGTTTCAGAGGCATAACATCGTCCCATACCTGTAAGCTTTCTTGAAAGGAATTCAGGTTTTCGATTTTTCTAAATATAATTTGAATTTCTTTCAGAAAAAATGTAAGCTATATAAAATACTTAGTGTAGTGACATGCCAATAATAAGCACTTCATAAATTATTGTTTATTTTTAGCTCAGACAAATTGATACATGTAATTGCTTTCAGCATTTGAGAAGAAAATTAAAGATTTTTTGGCTACATCATGTTTTTCAGCTCAAAGAGAACACTACAAAGTCATTTTTCTTGCATAACACCTGTTCTCTAGCATCTGTTCAATATATTTAAGAGAAATTTAAATTGTTCAAGATACATGGAGAGTTGCTTTGAAGTCAGACTTAACAGATGTCATGTCTATCTTGCCACCAGGTGGCAGTATGATCCGTAAGGAAGTCAACGCTCAACCTGTCAGTGTTTTGACTTAAAAGCTGTAAAGCCATAATAAAAAGCGTGCTGCGTCATCCCTGCCCCACGTCTCTCCAGTGCACTCTCAGTGTCGTATATGTTGTATATTAGGACCCAGTACTGCCCAGCACTCCTCTTCTATGAGTTACTGCAGAAAGCCTTTTGCTTTGTCCCAGCCTAAAATGTGAGCTCTCGTGCTTAGATTCTCCCAACCAACTGGTTTTGGTTGGGCAGCAGTGGAAACTGTGCCCTCTCTTGTTGTGTCTGTATCCCGCACTTACTAGGTGCCCTGTCGGCGACCCATGCTGTAGCATCAGGGTATATAGTGCCTGAGTGTGTTCTTGAATTATACCCATTTGTAGTGGGGTCTGGTGGGGGGTGGGCGGTTAGTTGGTTGTGTTTGTCTGTTTGTAGACAGGGTCTCATGTAGTCCAGGGTGACCTCAATCCCACTACGAGGCCAAAGATGTCCTTCATCTTCATCTTCACCTTCAGGAATTCCTGATCCCCCTGCCTCCACCACCCACATGTGCTGGGATTACAGGCATATCTGCTTTATATGGTGCTGAGGATCAAACCCAGGGCCATGTGTATGCTAGGCATGCTCTCTCCTAACTGTGCTCCATCCACAGCCCTGCATCTGGAATGGTTTGTGGTTATATATAGTTAACTTGGGCTGGCTGGACAGGTCTTTGAAATTTTGCCATGGACCAGTACCATTCAGATAACTGCTGCCAAAGGTTGAAAAATTAGTCCCGAAGTAGAATGCAAGAAAATTAATGACTAATGAAGACAGTGGATATAAAGGACTGATCGCAGCAGCTAATCAAAGGACTGGTGACGAAGCAAGGATTGATGCAGGATTTCAGTGCTAAGACAGAGCAATGCACAGGAGCAGAACATAGCTCTAAGGGAATTATCTGTGCTTCGTAAACATGTGTCTACCTGGACATTGTTTTACAGTACTTAGGATGAACTAATTTGACATCAGTTTCCCAGAAAAATTTTGCCATGTGGTAATATCTATTAATTTTGCCTTGTTGCTTGCTCCCTTCCTCATAGTAAAGTCCTAAAAGAATTTTCTCTCAAAGAGCTCTACAAAAACTAAAACCAACGTTTCAGCCAGGTACTGTGGCATATGCTTGTAATCCCAGGGGGCTGAGGCAGGGGTATGAGGCCAGCTGGGCTTCATAGTGAGACCTTGTCTCACAAAACCAAACCAAAAACTGCATTAGCTCCTTTACATGTTGCTAGGGAACAGATACCTAGCAAAAGCAACTTAAGGAGCAACGGTTTATTTGGGCTCGCGGTTTAAGCATGCAGTCTATGTAGTAAGGATGCTAGAGGACAGAAGCTGGGGGCCCCTGGCACATTGTGCTCACAGGGAGGAGGCAGAAAGATGAGTGCTGGTACTGAGAATCAGACCTGGGCTATGTCTATTCCCTTTTCTCCTGTTCAGTTCAGAACAATAGTCCATACGGTGGCACTGCGCAGCTGATGATGGGTCTTGCCACCCCAGTTTTAACCTAATCTAGACAGTCCTTAACTGGCATGCTCAGAGGCTTGTCTCCTAGGTAATCCTAAATCTTGTCAAATTGACAATATGAACTAGCGTTTTACTTTTATGTATTTATGTTCACCATGTGTGCTTATACCTGTGGAGGTCAGTAGAGGAGATTGGATCTCCTGGAATTTAGACAGTTATGAGCTGCCATGTGGGTACTGGGAATTAAACTTGGGTTCTCTGCAAGGCCACCAATTAATCATTGAGCCATGTCCATTAAAATTATTTTTAATCCCAGCCAATTTATCATATCCTTGAATATTTCTCATTACTGAAATTTTTAAATCTTGAAAAGAAAGAATTTGTATGTGATCCCAGAACTAACTTAGAAGTTTGTTTGACCACCAATGAGCCTTAATAGTGTTGGTTTAATAGTCACTGAATTTGGAGACTCTTCCATTCTAGCCAATAGTTCTGCAGTGTAAGATAGGTATGCTGATGTCTGCATTTGGCATGCTGGATTTCACATTCTAAGCAATCATTAAAATCAGTCATTAGTTGCCTAATAATATATAGTAAATGTTAATTTTGAAGTATCTAAAACAGTGCATTTATATATAGTATTTTCTGTATTGTACTCAGGTAGAAAAAATTTTAATGTCTTCAGTGTTTAATCAGAGAATTACAGAGTTAGAGGTGGCATTATTCAACAACTACTCCATTGAGAGACCGAATTATAATGAAAAAATGTATAACCATTTATATATTTCAATTCAAAGAAAAGTAATTTCATGCCTTCCAGATATAAAATACATCTCAAATGTGTTACAACGATGCTTTTAAAAGTATGTAATAAAGTAGTAAATACTGTTTAGGAAATAAAATTAGTATGGTAACTTGGAAATTTTTACATAGCATAGCTTTCTTATACCAGGTTTTAAATGATTTCTCAACGAGTTAGCAAAACAACAGTCTGTTTACCTGGATGAGTCTTGCTGTACTGGTTAGGGTCAGAGCTGTTTGCTTCTGTGACGTCTAGCAGTGTTAGCCCTCTCACACGTGCTGCTCTACATGGATAGGACCTTGTAGTCTGTCTGGATTGTGTTAGCATGCACACACGTCTTCTGGAGGAAGAGTTGCAGCCTCACAAAGTCTGTTGTCTTTTAATTCAGTTAGCCAGGTTTCTGAAGCCATTGTTGTAATTGACTTGTTATTAGTAATAAAGTTAAATTTTTACTTATTTATAAGGATAACTTCAGTTTTGAAGAATGGGAATCAGTTCTTAGTTGGCTGAAAACCAATTTCCCTTTCCCTTAAATGCCAACACACACGTGACAACCGTGCCTCGTGAATCATCAGTGATTAATTCTTCTCATTATTTTGCGGCGAATTCTCATGCCCCTCTCTGATGATTCGATCGGCCACTTAGAATTTATGCATATTCATACCTCTGTGTCCCTGCCACAGTCATTCAGATCTCCTTTGCTGACTGGGGTGTGCTTGGTACAGTAATTGAGCTGCCGTAGATTGATTACTCTGGGGAGCTGTAAGGCCTTTAAAGGTGAAAATGTAACAGTCCTGTTAATTGGAAGCAAAAGCTGTGGTAGTAACTTCAGCAGTCAAATGTTCCCAGTGTCCAGAAGAGGGGAGGTGGGATTTCTACCTCTCCTGAGCCCTTTACTTCTTAAAATTTCCATTAGATCTGTGCTGGCGGTCCTGAAGACCTCCTGGGAATTTTCATAAGATACTCCTTAAAGATGCTTTTCTCATCATACTCTGTTTCTCTCAAACCTGATAGTTTAGGCCCTATCAGTTTGTGCACCCTCTGTAGCACTGATAAGATTCACATAAAATACCTTAAATAAACTTAGGATACTTGGGAATAATTTACAGGCTTACTTTGAGAGTAGTTTCTCACACTTGAACCAACTGTCTGCACTGTGTAGCAAAGGGCAAACCCTTCAACGTGGACAGTGTCCCTTTGTCGTCCGAACCCTGATTCTCCTGTTCTTTGTTTTAAAGATATATTGAGAGATTGTGTGTGAGAGAGAGAGCACACATGAGTTATGTTGCGTGTATCGCACTTCGTGCCGCTGTGCTTGCACACATACGTCCCGGGCGATGCCTCTCCCTTCTGTCTCACTGTAGGAATGCTGGCCTTGCTGGACATGGGCCACGGTATCGGGTTTTTGAAATGTGTTCCCAGGATTGAATTCGAATCTTTAGGATTTTATGATAAATACTTTGGCCTGCTGAGCCATCTCCTGGCTTGACTCTGTCTTTTCAGACTACATATTAAGTATGGCAAAAGCAGTGCCATGTGGAACACTGTCTCTAATAGCAGCTAGTGCAAACATGTTGGTGTGTAGAAAGTACCTAGTTGACATGGGTTCTCCTGCACACATTTATTAAAACATTCTTTCCCCTCTTTGGCGATAATTTGCTTTGGAGATAAAATTCACTTACCATAAAATCCACACTTTTCAATGTACATTTAGTTAAATTTTAATTATTTACAGAATTGCACAACTATCACCACAGTGTAATAATTCGAGAATATTTCTAAGACCCCACAAAGAAATCCTAGTGGCCAGTCCCTCCTCCTAACTCTCAGTAACCAATGGTGTTCTGTCTGTGAGTGTGACTGTCCTGACATTTCATCTAAGTGGGGTGGAATTATATTAGGCATGTTTTTCAGGGGTCAACCACAGTATAAAAGATGAAGCCCGAACCTTCAGCCTTTAAATGGCTGAACGTTCCATCAGTAGCCTACCTCTTAGTTTTCACTCACTAGTGGGTGAAACATTGTTTTGTATTTCGGCCGTTATGAACAAACAGCTTATGATTCAAATGAAGTTTGGCATGCATCCTTGTCCTCGGGTTAGACGAAAGCTCTTGGTCCTCACCAGTGAGAATGCCGTCAGCCGTGCCTTGTCCTGGACCAGCAGTTCTTAACTTGCAGGTCTCGACCCCTCTGTGGGTCGGATATCAGAGCTGCGTATCAGATATTTACAGTTCGAGTCATAACAGTAGCAGACTCCCAGTTATGAAGTAGCAAAGGAATAACATGACAACCTGAGGAGCTGTAATAAAGGGTCGTCGCAGAGTTAGGAAGGCTGAGAGCCGCCGCTTTAGATATTTTGTTATTCAAGAGCTCTCCATTCTATTCCTACTTTATTGGATATTTCATGATGAAAAGTTGCTGAATTTTATCAAAAGCTTTTTATACATCTATTGAGATGATCAAGGTTTTGTCATTAAGGATATAAAAAAATAATTTTTGTGTACTAAGTATTATGATATCGTCAAGAACGTTTTTATGTATTAAAGTGTGTGTGGTGTGTGTGTGCGCGTGTGTGTATCCAGGCACACTCAGGCCTTAGCACAGGTACGGAGGGCACTTTCAGGAGTCTGTTCTCCTTTTTGGGATCAAACTCAGACCATGAAGCTTTTACAGCAGGTGCTTTTACAAACCTCGGTCTGAGGGCTTATCTAAGCCTCCAGAGTTCATCAGTGCCATGGAGCCTTAGCTGGTAGTGCCCACAGAGGCCAGAGGAAGGCGCCAGATTCCCTGGAGCTGCAGTACAGGGTGTTGGGAACCACCCAGAATGGGCAGTGGGAAGCAAACTCAAGTCCTTTGGAGGAGCAGTAAGCTCTCTTAACCATCGAGCCATCTCTCCAGTCCATAGAGTTTGTATATAATACTCCTTTACTGTTGTGATTTTGAATAATACAAACCAATTTTTCTACTTTATATTTCAGGCATTTATTAACACAGCAAAAGAAATTTATGAAAAAATCCAAGAAGGGGTCTTTGACATTAATAATGAGGTATGTATATGCAAATATTGTTCACTGAGCACTAATTTTGAATTGACGGTTTTGAGTCATGATTTTGTTATTTTTTATTCCTAAAATGGTTCAATTAATCATCTGTTGCCACATTAGTTAGCAATCATCTAACTCAAAGCTTGGTATATGGAGTACAATAGGTCAGTGCTTATGTTACCTGCTGTGTGGAGTACTTTAGTTAAGTGCTCATATTCTATGAAATTAGGTTGAAATAAAAGGCCTATTCATTGCAAACAATGAAAAATAATGTAAAGTCCCTCAGTTGTGAAGAAGACCTGCATTTATCCACATGTACTTATTCTTTGGGGAATAATCTCCTAGGATGTAAATGCATGGGCTGTGGACTCATGCATCGTGCCCTCTTCTGGCGTGAGAGAAGGCAGTTCCCAATTTGGAAATGACTCTCATCAGAGCAAAACACATTTTTCAGAAGACCAAATATATATATTTAGCAGTTGGCATAGCTTTCTCTAATGTTACTTTGAGCCCAGTTTGGTCAGCATGATTAGGACAAAGTGTGACGTTTTAGATGATTGTGAGTGTCTACTAGCTGTCATTTTGACATAAATTCCCTCTCTGTGTTTATCCTTATTTCAAAATGTTTAAGTAAATAGAATGTTATTTTCTTTCACATAAGCATTTCTGTTACTTTGTATTAAAGACATCTAAGAGATGCTCTTGACCAGTACTTACATGAGGCTCTCAGCAGTTTGCCTTCAGTTTCCAAAAAGTACTTGGGTTTTTTTTTTTAATTTGGAAGAGTATGGCTTTAAATCTTACCTTTAGACTTACATGGCAATACTTCTTGAGTTAATTTAAAGGTGACACCATTGAGAGACTAATACCCTATACATTGAACAGTAATTGGCCCTCTGTTTAAAGGGCACGTGTACTGTTTGTGTGTGGTTTCACATAGTGGCTTAACTGCTTTGCTGTGCCTTCTGCAGCTTTGATTGTAATGTGCTGTCAGAAGCCAACAGGCCGTGCTAGTTATTTGGCCTGATGCCAAGGCTGACTCCTTGATTCCTCAAGAAGTTGCTACCAGCCCAGAGGGGGCAGAACCAATGAGCCATAGGGCATGCTTTTTATTAAAGAGGAGTCAAAAGAGCAAAAAGAAACCACATCAGCCACTGTCAATAGTGAGCCGGTGCCAGAAGCCCCAAGGCTACTACTGCTGCAAAGTAACTGCCAAGCACCATAAATCTGAGGTTTACTGTGACGCAGAGTTTCCTTAAGAGCTTAATTCTGGAGCTACTGTATTTCTTTTCTCAAAGTGTTGTATTTTTAGGTAAAATCCACTTGAGGGAGTCAGGGTTAAGACACAAGTGTGAATTTGACGAATGAAAGAACCACTCTGTGTGTGGGTTCCTGGCAACCTGCCATGTCTTTGGGGATCACAGAAATTATTGATGACACAGAACACTCATGTCCCTCAGCCTGCACAGCTGATTCAACATGGAACAGAAATGCTGTCTAAAAGAAAGATTTTACGTCCTGTTAGAGAGGGGAAGGTTTTGAATAGTTTTACTCTTTACTAATCATTCCATGTACTGATTGTTACAAGTAACCTCTTCACTATGAAGTGCTCTGACAAGCAGCATTATCTGATTCCTGCTGACCAGTTAGTTCTATAACAAACTCTTTTTCCAAAACATTTCCTCTGTGTTATTTTTTAAAAAACAAAACAAAACAAAACAAAAAACAACGACCTCATTTCAAAAATCTACTTAAAACATTTTTTAGAGTTGTTTGACATAATTAAATCACTAAGAATTATGTGAATTTAAAAAAAAAAAAAAATCTACTTCGTCTCCTGCCTGGTTGGGTCTGCTTTTATTACAATCCTGTTCTCCTCTACTTCAGGCAAACGGCATTAAAATTGGCCCTCAGCATGCTGCTACCAATGCATCTCATGGAGGCACCCAAGGCGGACAGCAGGCAGGGGGAGGCTGCTGTTGAGCCTGCTGTAACCGGCTAGCTGCCCCGTGGAGCCGCGCACTCTGTCACCCTCCTTCCTCATGCTCAGCTGAGACATGAAACTATTGAAATGGCTTTATGTCACAGGAGACTTTAATCCTTCAGATTCTTGTATAACTTTGAATAAATGGTTAATGTTCACTTAAAAAGACAGATTTTGGAGATTGTATTCATATCTATTTGCATTTGATTTCTAGGTCAATTGATGTGATTATTTTTGTTAAATGTTGTCTTGTGCCCTTAACTACGAGCTGAATTGTATTAAACACTACAAAGTCATGGTGAGTATTTTAAATCAGTTTGTGTAGTTAGGTTTCCCAACACCTGTGGTTACCTAATGTTTAATATTATAGGACTGTCCTCAAAAGGTTTGTCAACTTTCAAGGCTATAAGGAAAACCAGAACTCTTTGAATTCTGTATTTATCATTTGCTTTCTGTATATATAGTTTAAGAACCTGCTTGGGTGTGATTTGCCAAGCTTGAACTAATGCGTTTGCATAAACTCTGCCACTGTTCGGAGCTTGAAGCTACAGAAACATTGTTAGGAATTGCTTGGACACTGACTTTTAAACTTTTTGACATCGTTAACAAGCATGTTCATCTTTTCTTGTCACTAGTCCAAGAAAATACGCTTCCTGTGTATTACTAAAGGCTGTGTATGTGTTAACCTGTTTTAATGCCAAAAGTTTGCTATTTGTCCACAATTTCATGAGACTGCTTCACAAAAGGATTTGTTTGCCTTAATGAGTGCTGTTGGGTAAAACACAGTGTAATGAGTGGGAAGGCCAGAAACAAACCCCAACACTCCGCAGCTCCCAAGAGCGAGGACCGCACGGAGAGGGCACGCCACGCCACTTCATCTTCCCTTAGACACAATAATGTTCCCTTTTATTCACACAGTTTCTAAGTATATTTTCATGCAGGGCAGTTTGTCAACCTTGATGTACAGTGACTGTGTAAAATTTTTTCTTTCAGTGGCAACCTATCTATAATCTTTAAAATATGATAAGCTTACTGTCTGTTTTGAGGGGGATATGAAAATAAATCTACCAGATGGAGAATCCTGTTCAAAGTAGAAAAGTTTTAGTTGTTTACTCACTGTGGTGGTTCTATCCTTTCTTTTTCTCCCTTGGTCTAGAATGAAATTGTTACAGCAGTGCAAAATAAAATCCTATGTATAAAAGTGTCCTTTTCATAGTGAGCACATTTTAAATCTATGTTGTAAGTACATCAACACCTTTTACATGTGTTCCAGCATGCTGTCCTAAAGAGTCAGAATGCTTCACACGCACCCTTGTGAAAGTGTGCAAGGGCTCACTAGTGGACTCCTCCTTGCCGTTCACCTTGCACAAGAGAGCCTGTGTGCCAGGAGAGTGTGAGCCGAGGTAGACCCTGCACTCCACTGCCTGCTGGCTTCTGCTGGAGATCCATCGGCTCTGTCACAGCTCTGTCACTGCTCTAGCAGGGACTCACCAGGGGCTGTCATGAGGCTGTTTGTGGCACAGAGAACAAACATCTCTTATTTGAGCTCTTTCCTCCTCAAAGTGGGCGGTCCCCTGACAGTGCGCCTCCCATTGCTGTTGCATAGGGAGGGCCAGACAGAGAGTTCGCTATTCCAAGAGACAGTGGGACCTCGAGTATCTAACAACTTTGGTAACTGTCACAACGTGACATACTTTTCTGCATGTCTTCTCCTCTAACCCCGATTCTTTCCCAAATCAAATACAAGAAAAGTGATGGCTAAAACAAGAGCCAGTATGCCATGTATTCTAATCCCGTGCCAGCAGGAGCACCTGGTGGGCTGCTGCCACTCACTGCCATTTCCTCTACAGAACTCAGAGCCGGGGAATAGATGGCAGGAGCACTGTGCGGCTCAATAGAAAGCTCTGTTTTCCACTCGCTGCTCATTTATTGTCCTGGTACAGATAATATAGTGGCGGTGCCCTGGTGAATCATACTGGAATGCTGGCATTTATTGATCTTGGATCAATTTCTGTAGCATATGTGGTCATATTTTAATAACAATCAGTCATGGAAACAAATACAACTGCAGTGGTCAACATGTAGCTCTCTAAAATTGCAGCCTTTAGTGAAGACATGGTTGCCATTTGTCTTCTAACTTTAAGACAAATGGATGAAGGAGTAGCATTCAGTAGATGCACTGTTTAGACAGCCAAGTGGCGCATGGGAACTGAACCGAATCTGTTGTGTTTCCATTGTTTCGTTTGAAACCTCACGCTATGTACCTCACAATTCATAATCTGCCTCCCGGCTACCTAGAAATTACAGCACTGGGTAACCACAATCAACTGGAGTTTTCAGTTTGTCTTTAGGGATATTTTAAAATAAACAGTTGACACAAAAATAGGGTCAACAAGATGACTCTAGATTCAGTCACTTGCCATGTGTTCAGTCCCAGAGAATTGCCTGGGAGTTTATGGGCTATCTAGCATGTAATACACAGGGGTACTGCCTCACCAAGGTGGAAGGAAAGAACACACTGCCCCTGAAAGTTGTCTCCTGCACTCTACACATGGACTGTGGGTTGCACGCATCACCATTATCGCACATAAAAGTTTTAAAAAATTAAAACAGGTAGTGGGGCAAATATACCACATGGGATGGACAGACTACAGTTTAGATGTGATCTGGTATTAATAGAGCCGCCCAGCATGGCTCCTGCTGTTGCTGTGTAGTAGATAACATTACTTACTCGTTTGAAGTTATGATAAGACACTATTTGAAATGCTGGCATACATTTTAGTATTCATTAGCTTTGTAGTCATGAGGACTGCTCTTAAATATTAAAGGGCAAAGACCAAAAATTTGGTAGAAAAGTGAGAGCATTGAAAAGATAATTCATAAAGGAAATTAAGGTTATTTTTAAAAAGTAAACGGGTTAGGAGAGATGGCTCACCGGTTAAGAGCATTGACTGCTCTGCAAAGGAATAACCTGGGTTCAATTTCCAGCACCCATATGGCCCCTAACAACCATTGCAACCTCATTTCCAGAGAATCTGATACTCTCCTTTTGACCTCCATTACCACATGTTGGCGCGCATAAAATACATGCCAACAGCCGGGCAGTGGTGGCGCACGCCTTTAATCCCAGCACTTGGGAGGCAGAGGCAGGCGGATTTCTGAGTTGGAGGCCAGCCTGGTCTACAGAGTGAGTTCCAGGACAGCCAGAGCTACACAGAGAAACCCTGTCTCGAAAAACCAAAAAAAAAAAAAAAAAAAAATACATGCCAACAGTGCTGGAGAGATGGCTCAGGTTAAGAGCACTGGCTGCTCTTTCAGAGGTCCTGCCTGAGGCCAACATGAGCCAACATGGTGGCTCACAACCATCTGTAATGGGATCTGATGCCCTCCTCTGGCCTGCAGGCACGCATGCAGACAGGACACTGTATATTAATAATTTTTTTTAAAATACATGCCAACAAAACACTCATACACATAAATCTTTAAAACAAAAACTTAAATGCAAAGATGGAGCCTAGGGATGTGGCTCAGTTGTATAGACATGCCCACCAACTGTGAGGCCTGAGTTTCATTCCTGGGACCCAAAAAAGGAAATGTTTTTAAGCATAGATGAGTTGATGGATAGGTTGATTTGCTTCCCCAACATTTTTACCCTGCTAACATTGGATACCTTCTGTACACACGACTGAGTATTTAAAAATCAGGTGGAGAACCAGTAAAAGGGTTCGTCGTGTGAAGACACCACCCACCAAGCCTGCCACTTGAAGTTCGGTCCCCAGATGGCACATGATAAGAAGAGAATTCCCACAATGTGTCCCCTCACCACATTTGTGTGTGCGTACACAAAACAAAAATAGACTTTAAGCCTTTTTTTTTTTTTTTAATCTAAAAATTTCAAGGGAAGTCAAGTTGCCAGTTTCTCCCATGAAACTGGACAAATTTCAACATTCCGGAGAGAATCAAGGTAATGTAAGAAAGCTACCTTCTGTTGCTGTTGTCTTAGCATCAAGATCTCTTCTAAGACCCGCCTTGATGGTGCTAGCAGTACAGAAGATCACATATACAAGGCTACCCTGTGGCACTGGGAAGAGCTGCAAATAGTGGAAATTACCTATAAGGTAATGAGCAAGGTGCAGACTCAAAGTGGAACCCCTCACGGCTGGAGTGCTTGATCTCTAGGAACCAGTGTGACTTCAGGCATGTAGAAGCCATCCTTACAGTAAGGCAATTCAAGGAAATACAAATGTACCCACTCGTCTGCAAAAAAGCTCAATAAAGTAGAGGCTGGCTCCCTACAGAATGGATACCTGTGGAGTACTGAGTCAGAGTTGGGGACTGGGCAAAGGAGAGGAGATCTGCCTCCCAGCACTTCGGAGGCAGAGGCAGGTGGATCTCTGTGATCCAGCCTGGTCTACAGAGTTCCAGGACAGCCAGAACTACATGGAGATACCCTGTCTCAAAAAAAAAACAAAGCAAAAAATATGTGATTCCTGGATTGGGCAGAGAAAATTTTAAAATACACCTGGAATATCTTATGATGTCAAGGAGAAATTAGGAAGTGTTTGAGAGATGATAGGAGGGGAGTGGCATGCCCAAGGATGGGGGCGTGGTCTCTGCTGCTTCTGACCAACATGGGCAAGCTAAGATGCTAATACCGGGGATGGCTTGTTCCGTGGGGAGGGGCACCTGTGAGCTTACAATGATGCAGACAAACGAATTAGTAAAGAGAGAAGCGACTCCTGCTCTGCACCCTTACACTGTTCCAGGGATTGACCTATCTGCACAGTGAGTAAATGAAGACTAGAGAGAGATGGACACTCTAAAGCTGGGATCGGGTACACTGGGGTCCCCAGTGGGGAAGCCACAGTACCCCAGAAGGTCAGTGTGTTTGTTATATAAACAGGAAAGTGGTGTTATTACATACAACACACACACACACACACACACACACACACACACACACACACACACACGGAGACAGTTTTAGCTTAATCTTAGTAGGAACCGTATATAGGGGAATCTTCAGTCATAAATATTTAGGATGAGAAAGCTACGGTGAACATTTTCTGCACACAGTCTCAACATTCACGCTTGGATCCAAGGAGAGGCATGGAATTCCTTAACACAGTCATGCCATGTCAACAACATAGATCCATTCAAGACATCATTCACTGAGGGCTGCTCCACTCCCCATTCTGTGCAGTAGAATGTCAGCTGACAAAGACAGTGTAAATGAAAAAGTTCACTGTCTCCAGACCGACACAAAAGGAAGTACTCGTTCCCAAATTCAAGTATTGTGCAAAGTACTTCCCCAGTGGAGCTTATGAACCCACATTTAGTTTTAAATTATTAGCACAATTCTGTTCTAAGAGGGTAATGAGTTTTTCCATCCTTTTTTGAAATCCAGTATAGTAGTTTTCTATTGCTGTTCTTACCAGAAGTGGGACTCAATGCCTACAAATGTATCATCACACAGGACTACAGATTCAAATTATCATTAAACTAAAATCAAGGGGCTTGTGTTTCTTTCTGAGGTTCTAGGGGCTGGTCCATTTTCCTACCTTTCCATATTAAGGCATCTCTTGGTTTGTATACCTTCCTCCATGTGCAAACACTGATGGCCGGTTAAATTATTCTCATACCACAGTTCTCTAATACTGTCTCTCCTTTCTCTCCTTCACTTCTGAGGACCCTCATAGATTCAGACAGATAATCAAAGATGAATCCTTTCATCTCAAAGTGCACTGAGGAGCACATTTAATTTCTTATTTAGTGTTTGAGACGGGGTCTAGAACTTGATATGTAGACTGGCTGGCCTTGAACTCACAGAAACCCACCTGCTTCTGCCTTCCCAGTCTTGGGATTTAAGGTGTGTGCCACTACACAAATAGCTTTTCATCCCAAAGGAGCTAGAGTCCATGCTATGCAATGGATGAAACCCTGGTCCCTCACAATAAATGGGGGAAAAGCACAGAAAACCCAGACACACAGGTGGGTCAGTGCTCCTTGCAAGATAGAACTAATCCTCCATTGACTAGGAGGGGCCCCAAAGACATGCAGAAGAGGATACCTGGTTAATGGGAAAGTGGGGGTAGAAGATGAGAAGTCACATGCTGTGGCAGCAAGAGGATGAACAAGGTGCAGAAACGATGCAGGCCATCTAGGGGAGTCATGTGCACCCACAGGTTCACATCTCAGTCTGCATCTATGTGTGTGCAAGAGGGAAAAACTAGTTCCCAAATGGCTCCTTGCTTCTTGCGAGCTCTTAGCATCTACTGTAAAACCCCAACACAACACATAGAACTAGAGGTCCAAAGGAACAGTCAAGCACTCCTCTCAGGGATACAAAAGATGTAGCCAGGGCTGGAGAGATGGCTCAGCGGTTAAAAGCACTGACTGCTCTCCGGAGGTCCTGAGTTCAAATCCCAGCAACCACATAGAGGCTCATAACCATCTGTAATGAGATCTGACGCCCTCTTCTGGTGTGTCTGAAGACAACTACAACGTACTTACATATAATAAATAAATCTTTGGGCCGGAGCGAGAAGGGAAAAAAAAAGATGTAGCCAATGGTTTTTACTAAACTACTTATTCCTTCAGTGCCGGGAATTGAACCCAGGGCCCTGAGCATGCTAGACAAGTGCTCTTCTATTCACCTACATCTCTAGCCCTTATTAAACTTCTTAAAAACTAAGTACAAGGGGCTGGAAAGATGGTCAGGGGCAGTGGTTCTCTCAACCTGTGGGTCAGGTCACCACCCCTTTGGGGTCCAACGATCCTTTCACAGGGGTTGTCTAAAACCATCAGAAGACACAGAGATTTACATTATGATTCATAACAGTAACAAAATTACAGTTATGAAGGAGAAATGAAAATAATTTATGGTTGGGGGTCACCACAACGTGAGGAACTGTATTAAAGGGTCATGGCACTGGGAACCACTGACTCAGGGGCTAGAAGCTCTGGCTTCATGCATGCAAGCATAATGTTTATCCATATACATAAAATGAATGAACAAACTTCTGTTGGGTATAAGAAAGGCCAACACAGAAAATGTTTTATAGAGTTCTAATTAAATTAGTCAACTACTCAGCAGTTTGCATCATCAAATATATTTGCATAATTAAAAATTAAACTTGAGCCAGACAGGGTGATGTATGCCTGCTATCAGCACTTAGGAGGCAGAAGTAGACCATGAAATAAAGGCCAGCCTGGACTACCTGTCAGGAGCCTGTCTCTAAACAATAACAAGCTGCTAAACTTGGGACTTGAGGTGGAGCTCAGTGGCACAGTACTTGCCCAGTTACACAGATTGGATACCAACACCAACACTCATACGATTCCTCGATAAATACATTTCTAAATACTGTTAACTTAGCTGGTCACTGGCTTAAACCTGTCATCTCAGCCACTTGGAAGACTGACGCAGGAGAAGGCCAGCAAGTGAAGGCCAGCGGAGCAACTGACTGACTTCTTGCTTCAAGAGAAGTTTAAGGGGTCTGCAATGTAGCTAGTGGTAGAGAACTTCTCTATCGTGTACAAGGCCCTCCGATTAATCATCAGTACGGGAACAAAGATAAAAGAGCAACAAGTGATGATAAAATTTCACACACACCCATATACATAAACATGTTTATCTTTAACGCAGTGCTTAGAACACTAAGCAGGCATGTCTGCAGTTAACTGTAGAGGGCAGCTTGGCCATGAACTTGGAGTTGCAGCAGCCCAAGAACAGCTTCTCCCTGTTGGTGCAGCCAGTGCAGACTGGTCGTGATGTGCTATTCTGACATCCTGATAAACACACCCCCTCTGGACCCCATGAGCCCAGATGAGGACTCCACTGGGTGCTCACTTTGTCAGATCCCACAAAGACTTGGTGTGAGCTCTTTAGACCCTTGGAGACATAACTTCAAGTGCTTTTAGAAACCCTAGTTAGGCTGTATATGGTGGTGCATGCCTGATCCTTTTCGGAGACTGGCTTAATTCAAGTTCGTGATTATCCCAAGTCTCATCCGTTTCCCTCTAAGTGATGTAGCTTCATTCTCCATGGCTGTGGTGTATATAAACCACATTTTCTCTGCCCATTCTTCTGTTGATGGACACCTAGGCTGGTTCAGTAACTTAGCTTTTGTGAATGATGCCGCAGTCCATACTGAAGGGCAACTGTCTCTGTGATGTGTTAACTGGGAGTCTTTCAGATAAATAGGAATGGCATACCTATTGTTCATTTTTAAAGCAGCATTCAAAAATCAAAATAACGACTTCTGCAGTGGCCAGGCTAGTTCTCTTTCCCATCAGCAGTGTTTAAGGGCTTCGTTGTCCTTCTCCTCGCCAGCATGTGTTGGTATTTGTTTTCTTAATGACTGTAGGGCAGTGTGAAATACACACAAGTACAGGGAAGCTAACATTGACCATGGAGAAGTCATTTCAATCCCGTAAGGACTGAAAGGAGCAAGAATGAAGGGCAAGTGGCTATGGGCCGAGTGTCACGGTTCCTGTTTAAGATCCTGACATCATTTGGGGTAATCGGAATATGGCAACGTAGGCACAGGCGTCGATGAGAAGAGTGGAAATGCCGAGCTGGAGGCGACTGGCTGCCTTGGAAGAGGCCAAAGCAGTCTTATGTTTGGCAATTAATTCTGAATTAAAATAGCGGCATTACCGTCCCCTTTGATCGAATGCTGCTGCCGAGAATTCACACTGTGGAGCACAGGGACTAACCACAAAGCCAGCCATGTGCTGCCTCCTTGCAGATGGCTACAACCCGAGGGCTGTCTGGGTATGAGGTATAATCCTTCTCTTCTGACCTGTCTCTCATGCAGAGGGTGCTGTGTGTGGAAGCACCCCTCTTCACATTGTCTTGCTAATTAATATTGCTAAAGTGTTCATGAAGGACCACAACCACTGAGGGCTCTGCCAAAGGCCGTAGCTGGGAACCTCCTGAGCCCTCAGATCTTTCCTAAGGAAGCGTGTGATAGCAGAGCTTGTATCCCAGGACCAGCCAATGCAGGAGGAATGGCGTGGTCAGGGAGAGTGCGTTTTAGAGCTTAAAGGCAGAGAGCATTGTGCTATTAATATCCTTTCAGTCCAGCTTCCCTTTCCCTGGCTTGCATCACCCATCCTAGCTCTTGACTCTTCAGGACATCTTCACCTTCTTATCTTTCTATCTCCAGTTTTTCCCTTCTTCGGAGCACCACTCACAGTGGGTTAGGGTCCATCTTATTGACAGACCACATTTTAATTTAATTGCCATAAAAGTCCTGTCTCCAGGTACGGTCACCCTCAGGAACCAAGGATGAGCAGTGCACACATGGAGTTTTGTCTGGGCCTGGCCAAGCCTGGGCCCACAGCAAAGGTGGCTACAGGTGGCAGCTTCCGGAGGAAAATCGAGTGCTGCACTTGGCCAGAGCCCAGTCAGGTACTGTGGTGAAGGTGGGACTGGGGAAAGACTACTATGGAACGAGCTGGGAGATGGAGAGAGACCCTGAAAGAGCACTTTCTCCTTATTTACAATCTGTTGACTGAACCTTGGGGAAAGGCTCAGTCGTAGAATAGCACCCTCATTTTACACATTTCCACTTGAGCAAGGCTCAGCCAACAACCCAGGCCCTTTGTTGCTGGCGTCTCTGTATGTTACAAGGTTGACATGGGGCATCATCTTCCCATGCTAACTTCGGGTGCCTTAGGCAGAAAGTCCAGGAAATTCTTGCCTTGTACTGTCTCTGGCTATTTTGTGGATTTTCCTTTCTTCCTCTCTTCTCCACCCTTTTTCCAGCCTTTCAATCCCTTAATACTAGATAAGAGAGAAAAAAGAAATAGAGGGAAAGGAAAGATATCCCTGAATAATGTCAGGGGTGGGAAAGGAGGCCACATTATTTTTAGACCACGTCCTGCTGATTAGGGACATTGAGTTCTTTGGTGAAATTTGATCTTCACTATCAGGGTATCTAATTTCTTCTCCTTCTTCTTCTCCTTCTTCTTCTTCTTCTCCTTCTTCTTCTCCTTCTTCTTCTCCTCCTTCTTCTCCTTCTTCTTCTTCTATTTCTTCCTCTTCTTCTTTCTTGTTTCTTTGCACAGGACTACTTAATAAACCATTACCAACAACTAACCAACAACCCACCCCACCTCTTGGGCTCTAGCATTTTTATATCCACTGAAAAGTTCCCAGAATTCCAGATGTCACAGGTTTACAGAAACTATCTGCAACTGGAAAAATCATAAACCTGCCAGAAAACAGGGCAAATCATAGTCAGCTACTATGGACAATCTGTAACAGTCCCATTTTCCAAACCTAGATTAAAACAAAAACATATTTTTATGATATTTTCATGTTTCTTAAAGAAACAAAAAAAATCTAAAATTGTCACTACATCCTGATTCTATTTTAAACCATTAATTGTACTGTGTGAAGTGGAGAATTATAAACAGAAGAAATTTCCTTGGATATTTCTCTTGGACCTGCACTCAGTGGTCCAATGGCAACCCTTGACACATCGCCTACAACCCCCCCCTCCCCCCGGAAGCCTAGGTCTTCTTTCTGGTTTATGTTTATAAAAAACATCATCCTTAGAGATGCCTTGTTCACAGTTTTGTTGCAAATGATCGTATTTCCCACAATTAAAGCAATGGGCATTTTGAGATCTGAGACCTTTAGCATATTGGTTACAGTCTCTTTGTGAATGAGTATATGTCCCACAACGGAAGCACCAGGCATTGGGAGATCTCTAGCAATAGCTTGGCCTATGATATTAGTGTGATATACATTAGAACCAATATCAGTGGTATCCCTTGCCCATCTGTCCACTGGCGCTGCCCTCACCATTAATGCTCTAATAACATCTTTACATTCAATATTTGCATTTTCAAATGCCAAGGTCTGTATGTATCAACACCTGCCTTGTGTCAGGCTCTGACACGGCTTTGTTCACAGCTGAGACTGATCTTCCTAAAACATCAGAGAAGACTTCTCTAGAACCTCGTACAATCTCAGGAAACAAGGTAGAACTTTTCCCGAACTCAACTTTGTCCCAAGGTCTTAAAACACTAAGTGACATTGTGCTATAGGAGCATCATCAAACTGAATCTGTTCTCGTCTGAGTACCGCCCTTCACCTAGCAACTGATCTTTTACTATAATCCACTCTCCTCACTGTTTCACTGTTGAATATTGGCAGCTTCTTCCGTCCAGCAGGTTAGCCATTGTAACTGCAGACTGGCCTCTAGCTCCCCTCCCACCAATTCCTTCCAGTCCTGGGGAATAATTTTATTTTGAGTAACCCAGTCATTTAGAATTCGCAAGTGTATTCCATCCGAAACCCAGGCCTCTTTAAAACGCTTTAGATCTATCATTTCTATTGGATGCCATCCTATCTCGTCATAACCTCGGTCCCCATCGTTAGCAGGCATATCCTGTACAACTACTGGGGAAGCTGATGATGAGTTCCTAACCCCAGGCCACTCGGCCTCTCAGTCTGGCATGATTGGTTCGAGATTAATCTTTTCGTTCTAAACAAGCTGTTTCATCAGATTGTCCCCTGCCCTTTCAGCCTTTCTCTGACCAGACTGCCCTCTGGTGCTGTTTTGCTCCCTCTTTCCTCCTGTGGGAAATTCGTGGGACGGAGCCATTTTGTTCCTCTCGTCCCGGCGCTTCCCCCTCCACCCACAATTTTTCCAGTTGCACATCCAACTCTACAACCCTTTCAGGAATGAGAGAGCAGAGTGAATCCTTTTGTTTTCCCAGCTCAGTCACTTTTTGTTCCTCAGGCCCCTCTATTTCCGCCCGAAATTTTTCCAGTTGCACAGCCAGTCTCCCAACCTTTTTTGAAACAGAATATAGGAAAAAGAAAAAAAAACAGAAAATCCCTTATGGGAGAAGAGCAGGGGATGTCCCATAGGTAGCAGTCACAATAAATTTTTTGCTGATGTCTTGGGAAAAAAAAACACAGAACAAAACAACAACAAAAACAAAACAAAAAACCATCCCCTTGTCCCCTGTTTCTCTACAGCATTTGAAATCAAATTTCTCATTCAGTCTGCCCCGGGTCTGGGTGCCACTTGTAGCCTGTCTTTTTGCTACTTTCTGGGTTCTTCTTTCTTCCACCCTTCTCTACCTTTCAACCTTCTAACACTCCATAAAAGAGAAGAAGGATAGAAGGGAAAGAAAAGAGGTT
>CM052702.1:20203173-20216409 GCA_028551405.1 Uromys caudimaculatus | reverse complement strand
AAGAAAGAAAGAAAGAAAGAAAGAAAGAAAGAAAGAAAGAAAGAAAGAAAGAAAGAAAGAAAGAAAGAAAGAAAGAAAGAAAGATTGCTGGGAATTGAACTCAAGGCCTCTGAAAGAGCAGTCAGTGTTCTTAACTGCTGAGCCTTCTCACCAACCCTTCTTGATTTTTTGCCCAAGACTACTTAACAAACCACAACCAATAATAATCAACAACCAAGAACCCAGCCCACCTCTCAGGGCCCTAGCATTTGCATACCCTCTGAAAAGTCTCCAGAATTCCAAGTGCAGAAACTATCTGCAGCTGGCAAAATCACACCCCCACCAGAGCATGAAGCAAATCATAGTCAGCTACTGTGGACAATCTGAAGTAGCACCATATCCCACACCTGGGATTAAAATAAAAACATATTCTTACTATAATTCTGTGTTTTTTAAATAAAGCAAAATTCCAAAATTGTCACTACACTGTACCCGAAGAACTTAAGGCAAATTGGGCTTTACCAAAAAACCTAGAATCCCACGACTTACAGAAAACAATTTAACATCTTGCTGGATAGTGTTCCTGACATCTCAGCAATCAGTTCTAAGACTCCAAGCCTGTCAAAGTAGTCTGTGCTCAAGTTCCCCATGAAAAATGGTACAACACTTGATCACAGCCTCGCTCATCCGCCCATGCACAGTAGGTCATCTCTAAGGGACCTGTAACTCTGGACACAATGCCAATGCTTTGTAAGTAGTTGTGCTGAACTGTTTAGGGTTGAAGAGAAGAGAATCTACATGTGCTCAGTGTAGATGCATGTTTTTAAAAATGTTGTTATCGACAGTTGTTTGGTTGACTGAAAGGATGCAGAACTCAAAGATGAAGAGGGCAAGCTCTCTTTCTTTGTGCACATGCATGCATTTATCAAAATGGCTTTTACCCTGGCTGCCACCACTTTTGCATACTTTCTGCATTGTAGACCTTCGGTTGTTACTCTGATGGCTAATCTTGGTTATCAACTTGATTACGTATAGAATCAACTAAAACTCAAGCAGCTGTCCACACCTGTGAGGGATTTTTTTTTTAATTCGATCATTTGAGGTGGGAAAATCTAGCTCAAATCTGGGCCACACCTTCTGGTAGCAGCCACATAAAAGGGCATGGAAGATGGAAGCTTTTGATTTTTGCCTGCTTGCCTTCACTCTCACTAGCAAGTTCATCAGTCCTGTTGCTGGGGTGTTCCTTCCCTGGTGTTAGAAGCTACTTCTTTGGGATTCCAATACAGACTGAAGACTAGCAACTCTTCAGGACTCCAGCACCAAAGTGCAACTTCTGAGACATCCAATCTCATGGACTTTCTGTTTGGAGATACCCACCAGCAGACCACAGCCTGTAAACCACTCTGATAAATTTCATCCATTTTGTTCCTCAAGAGAACCTTGGCATAATCATTTTAGTTGTGTTGGGTAGGAGGTTGAGGCAGGAGTGGACGGCTCAGTTAAAATCCTGGTTCTTCCAGTTATTAACGAGGCACTGAGCCCTCCTCTTTATATTCCTCTGCTATGGACAGGAGTAATAAGCACCTGCCTCACCGAGTTGTTGGGGGGGGCGAAATGTGCTGTTACAAATCAAGGTCTTAGCAATTCCAGTGGCACATGCTATTCTATTATGTTTGTGGCTCTCTGGTATTTAATTATGTGAGAGTGTCATCATTTATTTCTATTACAGATACTTGAAGCAAAATAACCCATGTTTACTTTATCACACTTATTGCTAAACTTTAAGTGCATCGATAATAACTTCCTTAAAATGTATTCATGGAAATGAGAGTGCTTGTTCATGAAGAATGACATCATTTAAAGACTTTAAATCTCCGTCACTTGGTCCAGAGATGTGCCAGTTCAGTCTCGGTTCCCACAAGCTCTTTAGGCTGATCAGTCTCCTGTCCTTTATTACTACCAGTGGGATTTTTCATTTGAAAGCTGTATGTGACAAGCTGATGTACTTCAAAAATCTCAGATTCATAAATTTCTCCTGTCCTCAGTATATTTATATGCTGAATATGCATAAAAGGATCTATTCCTAAAGATAAAAAAAAATTTTGAGAGGGTTTCAAACTGGTCACCACCGAGACCAGTTGTCACCACCGAGACCAGTTCCATAAAAGGTTTATCGTGTCACAGATTTCCATATTTCTGTTCTGCTACCATGACTTAAGAGCTTCAAAATTCTACCAAGATTTCTAAAATGCAGCCAAGCATACAGTTCAGTCTGCAGACTATGTGACATTGCGGTAAACGCTACCATCCAGGAACAGTGTCCCCTAAGTGCACCGGGGGCTTTAGAAGCCCCAAGGATGCTGGTTCCAGAATTACATCTCTTTTGAGGAAACCCATTGTAAGGCTTGTTTCTCTCCTACCTTTTGAAGTTCAGTGCATTCTACAGAGGAAGTTTCTGCCTGTTGTATTTTTTTGTTTGGCTGAATCTGAGGCCTGTCCCAGTTTCTAACTAACGGCCGTTTTCACCAGCTCTTTCTGGTCTTGTTAGTCATCTTGTTTTCTCTCCTGTATATCTCCTAGTTCATTATTCGTGACACAGCCTTGGGCCCACTGGAGAGTTCTGTGGGTAAAGGTCACCACACCCAACGCCTGAATTTGACCTCCAGGACCTACACAATAAAAGAGAACTGACTGCTGTTACCCACCCCCGACACACACACCCTAACCCACCCCACATCCTCACAAAACTATAATTTAACAAATTTTAAAAATAAGCTTTCTCTTATTTTTGCTATAAAATGTACCCAAAAATAAATAGCAATGCCAGAGGGAGAGGTGGCACACACCTTTAATTCCAGCACCTAGGAGGAAGATGTAGGCAGGAAGGTCTCCGAGTTCTAAATCAGCCTGGTCTACTAAGCTAGTTCCAGGACAGCCAAAGCTGCACAGGGAAAACCCACCTCAAAAAAACACACAAACATACATACACAAAATTTAAATAAACAGCAACTATTTTTTCAGTATGTGTTTGATTCAATTAAAATATGCAACATTCAACAAATACTGAGCATGTTCCAGGCAAATACCATACTAATATGCTCTTTGATAATATGTGATTTTTTTTTTCATATTGATAATGGAACCATTAAAACCCAATGACTGTCACCAGAGTCAGAGCTTGTGACTTAATAAGCAGGTTCCCACCTTGAGCTCCTCACAGCAGGCTGACTTTTGTTGATTTTTAAACCTCATCTGCAAGACAACTTGCACTGTTCTCACTGCCCCAGGGGTTCTGTGAGGACGTGCAGTTTCAGGCTCACCCCACAGCCATGTTGTCAGCCTTTCTTGTGCCCACTTAGGCCAGTACTTCTGACTCTCCCACAATCCCCCTCCACATGATTTCCAGTCCCACTTTTCACCAGCCTTCTTCCTGTGATGTCACCCACCATCTGCAACAGCAAAACATTGAAAACAATGTAAACCTATCAATAAGGAAGTTTCCAGCCACCTGGATGGCCCTAAATTCCCTGCATTCAGTGGGCCCATGCAGAAGAATAGTGCATTCAAGGCCAGCATGGTCTACATGGCATGTCCTGATCTACATAGCATTGTAGGGTTCAAACTCTCCTCTAGCCCACCACCCAGCAGAGGTAGCGGAAGACAAAAGTTATGAGAATATGGGGAAAGCAATAGTTCTTTGGAGGTGAGCTCCATCTTCTTCGTCAGCAGTTCGGTCCCATAGCAAACACCAAATATGACTCAGCAGCTGCAGACCAGTCCTCTATGCAAGCAAACACCAGGCACGAACCAGCAACTACAGTCCAGTCCTGACAGGCAGACACCAAGCACAGCTCAGCAGCTGTAGTTCAATCCCAAAGGAATCCTTAGGCTCACCAACGGGCCTGAGGTGAGGCCTCAGAAGTGGCAAGCTGCCACAAGAACCTCAGGGGGAAGTTCTTGGGTGAGTTTCTCTCAATGGCTGCATTACCACAAGTTGAGCTCAACAACACTATGTAAGGCAAAACCAATACATGTGTGACATTAACGAAGAAGAGAGCAGGTGGAGCAGAACAAACCAAGGCTCAGTGCTTGACTCTCACTGTCTGTGGGGTCATATTTATACTCTTTTATCAAACATCCTTCCACCTGTGTCTGCTTCAGGAATACATCCGTTCACCTGCGTGCCCCAGCAAACCATCATTTGACATAACTAACTTTCCAAAGAAACTAGAGGTTTCCACTTCATAGCATGTACAAAAATAAGTAAGCTACTGCTCTGACAGTCTCTTGCTGCTCCATCCTACCTGTCCACATACACTGTCACTCAGCACAGGCTCTTCAGGAGCACACTCAGCTCACTGCCCCACCCACCTTGTCCCTGACCTGTTGGGAGCCAGACAACTCTTCTCTGCAGAGTTATGTAGAGTGCATGTGGGGGAGATCCTGGACTCAGGTCTCTGGTCAACCCCTGCTGGAGTTTCCCTCGCTGCTCACCTGCCCCTCCGTGAGGCCCTCCAGTTTCGTGTTCTGTCTCTCCTGAGAGAGAGTGTAAACTCTGAGAGAGTGGGTTATGGGCTGCACAGCTTTGTCTCCTGGACCCAAAACATCATGCCATTCACTGGAGTTGGAAAATTACGTCAAGCAAATGAAGGAATGATGACACACAACCATGCACAAGCCCACCCCCCTCACGCCAGCTCCCTTTGTAATTTTCTTTTTCTGTAGGATCAAGCCCTTCCATTGTTGGCATTAAAATGGTTAAAAATACATTTATTTATTGTATGTATGAGTGCTCTATCTGCATGTACACCTGCTTGCCAAAGGAGGGCATCAGACCCCATTACAGATGGTTGTGAGCCACCATGTGGTTGCTGGGAATCGAACTCAAGACCTTTGGAAGAGCAGCCAGTGCTCTTAACCATTGAGCCATCTCTCCAGCCCTATTCTATTCTTTAATGGCAATTTGTGTTGAATATCTATGAATGTCCAAGCATATGTTTGTGTGTGTGTTTCCATGTGTATGAACACACCTGAATGCATGTGGAGCCCCACAGCAGACATCAAGAGTCTTCCTCACGCTCTACCTTACTTGCTGAGGCTGAGTGGCTCAGTGGATTGGAAAACAGAGCTGGTGTTTAGTCTGGCTAGCCAGCTTGGCCAGAAATCATTGTCTCTGCCTTCTGAGAGCTAGAACTATAGCCAGCCACTATGCCCACCCAAACTGCAGTCTTCATGATTGTGTAAAAGTATTTTACTCATGGACCTGTCTCTCCAGCTCCTTATGACTGATTGACAAAAACAAAAATAGGTGTGTAATTAACATCCTACATCTGTTTAATTCATGTGTATTTTTAAGTAATAAAAGCTTCCCCAAATTCCAAAGCACTGAATCAAGTGGCCCCCAATGCACTTGCATTCAGTACCTGATGAGAAGTTATTAGTGTGATTTTATAAAAAATAAGGTGTCCCTCGTGACCCTGAACCCTAAGAATAAACTCCTACTTCCTTGCACCTGGATGCCTCTGATTCTGATTCTCTCAACTCCTCTAACCACTTGACCACATGTATATTTAAGGTATGTGATGCCTGGAAGTGAAGGCCGGGGAGGGAAGGAGAGGGCTGCAGTGTTGGAGCAAACCTGGTGCAGTAGAAAAAAGCCCCACGGGTCCGTCCCGGGCACTGCAGCTCTGGGTGGGACAGGAGACACACGGGAAGTGGCTGCACGTCTTCCCACACAGTCCGACAGGCAGGTGGGGGCTGTGGGAAGCCTTTGCGGGCCCTGCTTGTGGGTGGGAGAGGGTTCATTCCCAGGGAACGCGTGGCAGCCGTCTCCATGGGTTCTCTAGCGTGGGTACCACAGTCGCCGCAGGGTGCTGCAGATAGGCTAGCAGGAGTGCAGCTGGGGTTCCCGCCAAGACCAGGTTTTGTCGGCTTGGGGTGCTAAGCTAGCTGCTTAGGCTTGGGTAAATGGGTACCGTCTGGGAGCACTGGGAAGCCCTCAAGGAGATTAGATGCGGCTCCTTAATCAAGGGCCGGATCCCTTGCTTCCCACGGCGGGTCCAGATGAAGAGACAGTCCATAATTCTAAGACGTTTATTTTCATTGTGGAGAGTGGTGTGGATGGAATTGTACCCCTGCCTTTCTGGGAGAGGCGAGGCAGATATAGTAACTGGGAAGGGGCATGGCTAAGTCTCTAGGTGTCTCATTAACTTGGGGATGACTTGGGGCTGTGTGGCCACGCCTCTACCTGAGAAGGGGTGGTACATGACAGTGACTGGAGCCAAAAGCCTCCCGGGAGCGTTGGCATAACGTTTTTTCCGTCCCCTGTGGATTGTTCTGCTGGGTTGCCCAGATTTTACGCCTGTGCTCAACCGGGTGCCATATTGCCTGTCACAGATCACTGCCCCACACTGGGGAGGGCTGGGGAAGGCTGGGGAGGGCTGGGGAGGGCTCCTGGATCCTATTGTCTATGCATTTCAGGGAATGAGGGTTGGGGACTGACCTATATCCTAATGTTCATGTGATGGGTTCAAGTGACCCTGCACCTCACTGTGTCTGCACTTGGTGGCTGCTGCTGCTGCCCACACATCCCCAGGCCGTGGAATCTGAATGGAAAGTTGGTGTCTGGCAAGTCCTCCTTACCTCCAGATCCTCTTACCCTCATATGGAGACAGAGACAGTTTTCTTTGGTGTTACTAGTTAGCTCTCTGTCCCCATAATTGATGAGGTTGGGTGGAAGTTCACTTTGGGAACATGAAGAGAGTTTTCTTAAGAGCTGAACTGTGTTCACCCTAAGGACATACTCACGTTCCAGTCTCCATACTGTACCACGTGGCCTTATGTGGCGAAACTCCTTGCCTGAAAGGCCACACTAGGGTGGGTTCATCCAACGTAGTTTCCACATTAGAAGGCAGCACACATCCTTAATTCTAACACTTGGGAGTCAGAGGTAGACAGACCTCTGTGAGTTTGAGGCCAGCCTAGTCCTCACAGTGAGACTCTATTTAAAAAAATAAAAGAAAATAAAATAGACATCATGTGAGGCAGGCTGACTGGGCAACAGGAAACTACACGGAGCTGTATAGCCACGGTGATGGCACACAAGGTTTGCAGGGGACCACAGCAGCAAACACAAGTCCAGAAAGGATTCTTCTAGCACCTTACAGGGGAACGGGGCTGCATCTAGGTTTCAGGGTCAGGCATTTAGAAGTGTGAGAGAATTCACTTCTGTGGTTTTAAACTATCCCATGTGACGCCTTGTTCTGAGAACCCTAAGAAACAAACCCAGACTGCTGTGGGACTCCTGAAGGCTGTCCCACAGATGGAGGACCAGGCAAGGTGTGCTTACCACAGATGGAGGACCAGGCGAGGTGTGCTTACCAGTCCTACACTCCTTAAGATGTACATTCAAGTCAAGGGGGTCCAGGTGAGATTGGAGACTGTGACTGTGTGGATGCTGCTGGCTTTCAGGCCATGCTGTCACACCACATCCTGGTCCTGCTGGTCAAGGGACGGGCTTGGGAAAAGGCCAGTGTGGTGTGGATCAGATGACAGACTCTTGCTGGCTCTGGGATGCTTCGTTGGCAGTGACAAAGGAGATCATATTCCTTCACCAGGATTCCTTCCTCCAATTTACTGCTGAAGGAAGTTTCAAATATTTCACACAAAACCATAGATTCTGCTGTTAGCCCCCAAGTTGCCCACTTTCCAGGTATGTCTGCCTCTCTCTACACTGCTCCCAAGTGCAGACACCCTGAACGCTTACTAATGCTTTAATCATGGTCCTCAGATGAATACCATTGTTAAAGGAAGCCTGATCAACATTTCATTACTGAAGCACAGACACTGATTGTTGGGACAGTTTGACTATTTTGCTGAACGTGACAGCGGGTAAGATGAAGCATAATTGAATGCTGCTTTTTGTGTTAATATCTAACAATAAGAGAAATGGATTCCATCGAATTCAGAACAGTTTTATGATACATCACACACAGACTCTTGTTCCTCTAAGAGCCAGGGTATGTGTAATCTCCCCTGCACTTCCCATCTGAGAGCATCTTCAAGA
This sequence comes from Uromys caudimaculatus, assembly GCA_028551405.1. Classification (NCBI taxonomy): domain Eukaryota; kingdom Metazoa; phylum Chordata; class Mammalia; order Rodentia; family Muridae; genus Uromys; species Uromys caudimaculatus. The sequence goes on along the minus strand of CM052702.1, from coordinate 20,208,365 downwards.
GGATCCTAAGATGGTCCAAGAACAGGCCTCGTCGGCTGCTGCCCAAGCCATTGATCACATCTCTTTGGTTGTGTTCCTGTGAAGAAAATATTTTCATTTATACCACATGATGTGATGCAAAAAAAAAAAAAAAAATTAAAGGATTTTGACAGAACCAAAGCCACTCTAAACCCAAACAAACCAATGTGCTGCATGTCATTTTATTCTTGGGACTGGCTTTATTATCTTTGGAACGTACAATGCTTCTGTCAAATGTGTTGAATGTTGAAAGGAAAGAGACTCTTGGCAAGTGTGGAAAGCCAATTACAGAAAACGTGGTTGGAGCTGGGTAAGCATGAGAGGGGCGGGGAGAAGTCAGCCCTCATCCCACACGCAGCCAGAGCACAGGTGGTGGGATCCCACGGGCAGGAAATACCACAGCTCAAAACAAAACAAAGAAACAAAGAAAAGACAGTAAATGATATATTTCAGTGAATCTTTTAATGTAATGGAGGGCAACGTGGGAATTTTGAAGTTAAATTTGGTGTAGGAAAAAGTGATTTTTTTTTTTAAATCTTCTTTGCCTCAAAGCAATTTTTTATTTCCTTATTTGTTCATTTGCTGTTTGTTTTATATGCGCTAGTGTTTTGCCTGCATGTCTGTGTGAGGGCATCCTGGAACCGGAATTACAGACAGTTGAGAGCTGCCATGTGGGTGCTGGGAATTGAACCCAGATCCCGTGGAAGAGAAGCCAGAGCTCTTAACCACTGAGCCATCTCTCCAGCCCCAAGTTATATTTCTAAAGAAATAACTTAAAGAGTGACTACCTGCCATACAACAAAGGGAGAAGAGATGCATTGTAACTAACAAAGAGGTGAAATTGCATTACATGCTTAAATAGTCTGCATTATAAATATTACCAATATTAATTGACTGAACTTTCAGGAGCAAGCATATCTTCAGTGTACTATGCCGTAAAAGCATGCTTACATGTAAATATCAACTAAAGGATTTAATTTGATCTACTTAAACATGAAGAAGGTTGGAATAAAGGATACTTCAATTTTGGATTGACTACATTCTGCAAAGCTAGAAGGGGATCCTGAGAAAGAATCATCTGAGGAAACAAACCTGAATCTCTCAAGCAGCCCTTCATGACACCCTACTGTGTGAGACTATGCCATGCACAAGAGGTGTTCACAAGGGGAAGATGGGCTCTTACTGGCATAGGAAAGGACCCCATGGGCACGTGTGTGGGAATGCTTGCTTCCAGCAGGTATTGCTGTTTTGAGTGGTTGTGGAGACTTTAGGAAGAGGGACCAACTGCTCTAGCTAGTGAGGAGAGCTGAGTCCTTGAGGATTCTACCTGTGTTGGTTCTAGCCTAAATGCTCCATTTCCTGTACATGCCGTGTGGGCATGCTGCCACCTCAAGTGAGTTCCTACTACTGTGGATGGAGCAGCTGCCTCCACCATGCCTTCCCTGTTATGCTGGACTGCAATGCCCCTGAAATTCTGAGCCAAAATAAATCTTTCCTGCCTTAGGGTGTTGTTGTTGTTGTTTGTTTGTTTAATGGCAAGTATTTGGGTCACATTAATGAGAAAAGTCACTTATACAGGCGTGAGCTTTGGCTTAAAGAACTTCCAGTTTTTGGAAAGGCAAAGTATCAATTAAAATACAAAGTGGTGGGCTGGAGAGATGGCTCAGCGGTTAAGAGCATTGACTTCCAGAGGTCCTGAGTTCAATTCCCATCAACCATATGGTGGCTCACAACCATCTGTAATGGGTCCGATGCTCTCTTCTGGAGTGTCTGAAGACAGCTACAATGCACTCATAAATAAAATACAAAGTGGTAAAGAAAAAAAGAACAAATATAAAAAATAACAATAAAATACACTGCAATGTGGTAAGCCCAGTAAGAAAGGAAGCCTTCATGGAAGAAATTGTAGGAAATCTTTGTGAAGTTTTCTCACCAGAAAGAGTAGCATAGGCAAGATTCAGAGCCTGTGGGAGAGTGGATGAGGGAGCCCTCTGATGTATCAGAGAACAGCGGGGGGGGGGGGGGGGGGGGGGGGGGGGGGGGGGGGGGGGGGAGCCTGAACAGTTAGTTCAAGGTAGTGGGGTGGGCAGAAGAGGAGGCTGAATGGCTCAGGCAACACTCAAGAAGGAAACTGAAAGCACTTTCATTTTGGATTTTTGAAAAGACTTAAGAATATGTGCAGAAATTAGGAATCTAGGGCTGGTTGTATGGGTGGGTCTCATGCTAAGGTCCTGTTCCCTGATTGGTTCTTGATCCATCAACAACAGTGCTAGCGACCAATGAGCTGGGTGGAGCGGGTGAGACTTCTAAGTCCCTGCAGGCAAGCTAGCAGATGCAGGAGAGAGAGGAAAGGAGTTTTTGCCATGCTTCAGAGGGAGATCTCAGGTGGAGCGGCCATAGGCCGCTTCTCTATGTCACTTCTCTGTCGGCTCCCTTGCTGGCAGGTCCTGGCGAGAGGAGAGGCGTGAGCCATCTAGCTGGGTCTGTCCAGGGCTAAGCAGGATGGCGAGTGTTGATGGTCCAAAAGAAACACGCCAGGTCGGGAGTCATGTCGAAGCAGGAACTCACTTTATTAAATTAGGTGCTTGCTTATATAGAGAAAGCAAGGAGTTGGGCACTTAGGTATGGGAAGAGATGACATAGGAGGCGGGGCAGGGTGATGGAGGGTAAGGGGTAACTGACAGGGCCAATGGCAAAGCTTCACATCAGAAACAGCGAATAAGAGACAGGGCCAAACAGGTCTTGCTGAGTCACCCCATACGGAAGTGACTGAGACAGGTCTCAAAACTTGAGTCAGGCTTAGGCTCTCCCACAAGGCCACAGAAACTCAAGCCAGGCTCAGGTTTGTCCTCAAGGCCCAAACCAGGGCCAAAATGAGGCCCAACACTTCTCCAGGCAGTAGGTTAGGGTGTTGAGCTGGGACTAAACAAATGAAGCTAGGGCAGGCTGAGAGGTGATGAGCTAAGAGTACTGAGAAGGGCACGGCAGCTGTGGGAGATTAGTAGTGCTCAGCAATTGAGCCAATAAGACAGATGGAAATTGAGCAACGAGTGTGTGTGTGTGTGTGTGTGTGTGTGTGTGTCTGTCTGTCTGTCTGAGTTTTTCATCCATGGATCCAGGAAATCTGGTAGCACAGCCCATTTCTGAAGCTTAAAGGGGGGTAACAAAAGCTCCACACTACAGCTGGGTGTCGTTAAGTTGGTAAAATGCTTACCTAATGTTCATCAATCTTCAGTAATGTATAAATGTCTCGCATTGTAGCATACCTCCCCATAATCCTAGCACTTAGAAGATAGAGGCCGCATGGGTTACACAAAGTGAGTGTCAAAGACCAGCAACAGAGAAAAGCCACCTCTACTCCCAGCCTGAGGTATTAGCATTTCAAAATATTAAAACACAGGCCTGTGCCAGAGTCATGAAAGAAAGTAACCATCTTAGCACTGAGAAATGGGAGAAAACAGATGTGCAAAACCGCATGCTTGACATTAGGTTTTAAATGCTTTTACACGTTTGTAAGATATTTTAGGATAGCCACTCACCATGGGTCAACTTTAGGTTTCTCAATGATGAGGGTACACAGTCCTGCTCACAGATGAACTGTCTTTCACCTTACTAATGTATTCAAGAAATTGCATCAGAAATAAAAGTTTATTATAAAACAGGCTTTGTTTTAGGTTATCTTGTTCCACTGTGGGCCAGTGTAAATTAAAGGAAGGCCAGGTTCAACTACTTTGATTTCTGAATGAGAAATGTCTCTCGTGGGCTTGGGTATTTCAACTCTTGATCTCCATTTGGTGACATTATTTGGGAGGTTTAGGAGGTACAGCCTTGCTGAAGGACAGACATCACTGGAGGTGGTCCTTGGGAGTTCAAAGCCTGCAGCGACTTCAACTTCTATCTCTGTTTTGCTTTTCCTCCATGAAGGGTGCTCATCCCTCTGGCACCATAATCCCAAATAAAGTCTTTCTTTATAAATTGCCTTGGTCATGAATCTTTTATCACAGCAACATAAAAGTCAACTGGAAGAGCTATGGTGATCAGTAGGTCACATGTATGAATGTGACTTCGACTTAGAATTTTTCCTCTTACCTTGGGGATCTGGGCTAGCCAGGTGGTGGTGTTGCACACCTTTAATCCCACCATTCGGGAAGCAGAGGTAGGGGGATCTCTGTGCATTCGAGGTCACCCTGGTCTACTGAGTGAGTTCCAGGATAGCCAGGGCTACAAAGAGAAAGCCTGTCTTGAAAATAAAACAAAACAAAATGAACAAAAACAGAAAACAAAACCCATGGGGTTCTGGGATAGAACCCACTGTAAGTCAGTGCTTAAATCTGAGAAATATCAGATGGTAAATGCTTACTTCTGGGTGTTAGCTTTTCCCATTGCTGTTGTTTGTGTTAGACACAACCGCTAACTCATCAGAGGTCAGGTAGCTCTCTGTATTCTGACTCAAGAATCAGGATACCTGAGTGTCAACATTGAGCACAAATATCAGTCATGAGGTGGTGACAACGTAGCTTGATCAGGCTTGGTGGTTGCTGTCCCCATCCCCGTTGCTTCTCTGTGTATTTCCTTGTCAGAGTTTCATAAGCTGGTGAGCTGTAAGGAGCGGTTAGGATATTCGCCATCACCAGATGGCGCTATTACTCTGAGGAAACTTACGGATAGCGCGGGAAAACCCCGAAGCGCATTATGGGTGTACATGACTAATCACCGCCCACTCCCGGGGCGCGCCAACCAATGGGGGACACGCTGCCTCGGAGCTATATAACACCGCCATTTTGGGGCCCTGGGGTTCTTCTTCTTCCTTCTCTATCAACGGCTAAATAAAGCTGAACTGCAGACGGAGCCTACTGCGTGGCGCGTGTCTTCTTGCCGGCGAGAGGCGCGCGCGACAACTGGTGCCAAAACCCGGGATGCTGGGAGCCTTTTTGTCACCGAGGAGAACCCCCCGCCCACCGGACGGGGAGGCTTCGCAAATCTGCAGTGGCAGGTGAGCTCTCTCAAATATGCTGGACTCTGAATTTCTGATGGGGTCGTTTGCGGGTGATGCACTGCTAGGACTTCTCTTAGCAATTGTAATTGCTGCCCGCTTCCTTCTGGTCTCATGTAAAAGGGAGACAACTAATGGCCAGGAGACACTAAAAGACGTTCAGGACAGTTTATGTGAGCCA